>OY796888.1:35448034-35778034 GCA_963680785.1 Diplosoma virens
TTTTTAAGTTGATTTAGATAATGTAAGTATGTAAGCTTTTAAGCTTTTAAATGGTACTTAAACCAAATTATTCCAAAACATAAAAGTATATGGTACCAAAAACAATTTACTGTTACAGTAAGTTCTTCGCGGTCTTAAACTCCGTGTGGCTGTCTCCGGAAATGTACGCGTCCTTGATTTGATTTAAATTAAATTTGTATTAAGATATAAAAACATGCAAAATAAGACGAACTAAATTGGACGGGTAAATAAGATAGACGAAAATAATAAGGTCATGTACTTACGTTATGGACGAAATAAGATGGTCAGACGAAATAAGCTGGATGGACGAAAATAAGACGAATCGGACGAAATCGGACGTAATAATCTGGTCGGACGAAATAATACAGTCGGACGATTTGGATGATTGGACGAAATAATACAGTCGGACGGTTTTCTATAAATAAACGTAAACATAAACATAAATAACTAATGCAAAAGAAAGACTTATAAACACTCACCAACTGTAGACTGACACGGAGCAGACCGACAAAACTAACAATATCAAACAGTATCTTCAACAGTATTATAAACAGCTCAAAAGCCTCAACAGCACTCCCAACGGCGTCTAACAGTATTTCAAACAGTAAATCTACGACCGCTCCACAAAGGCTGAAGTAGCTAAATAAAAGCGTTTCTACACAAATTACACCCAACTTATGGAAAAAAGAAGTCAGCTCGAGGTAACAATCAATTAGCAATCGAGCGCGCTGAGATATTGGAAAATGTCGGCTCAAAGCAACAATCAATTAGTAGTGAGATAATGGAAAATGTCGGCTCAAAGCAACAATCAATTAGCAAGCGAGCGCCGTGAAAAAATGAAGTGAATCAAATTAAATGCCAAAAACAAAAATTAAGTAAATTACAGCCAGAAAATAAACCCGGGTTCGAAACTCGAGTACTTGCCGTAACAATTACAGTATAAAAATATTATTATTTTTTTGATTAAATTCAGCTAATAATTGTGAAAGATGAAAAAGTTATATATCATCAAAAAGCAATGAGTAAATATTTTTTATAAGCTATCTATTTTTATTTTTCCCAAGTAATTGAATAAAAAACTGTTACAACATACTAACAAAAATTAATTACAATTGATTATGTCATGCAACTTGATTGCAATAAGATTGAAATACAAAAAGTTCCCAGAATACACATATTTATTAAAAACAAACCAGATGTAACTATATTATTTGAAATTAAACTTGTAACTATTCTACTCATTTCTACAGCAAACGTTGATATAGACACATAAAATGTTAATAGTTGTAAATTAAATTAACAAAATTTTTGTCATAATACAGTTGCAAAGCTGTTTGGTCCTATACCTAATTTGTTTTAATTTAAGCTGTGTAACATGTAACTTAAATAGATTTTAATAGCAAAATTATTGCAAGCTATAGTGTAAAAGATACTAAAAAAGTTTCTTAAAAAATTAAATATAGTAGTCTGACTACAAGCAAAGTCTGCCTAATAAATGCACGAATTGAAGTAATTTTATACTCCCAACTCAAATTCAAATCACCGAAACAAATTATTTGATTCATAAATTGGTATTAAAACAGATTAAATAAATCCAAAGCTAAAGCTTGCAGGGCTTAGCAACGGTTGCCAAGTCCACTAGTTGGCTGAAAAAAAGGACTACTGCTTTTACTGGAAAACCGTAACTCTATTAGAAATGTCAAGAGGGCATTGTCGAAAAGCACCCGGGCTATTTACCAAAAAAATATACATTTACTTGAAAAGTTTGATTTTAACTATGTCGATAGTATATGTTTGGTTGCTTATTAAACTAAAAAAAATCTGGTCATGTTATAAATGCTCTAGTCATGCAAATAAATCGGCAACTGCTAAATAAACAAAAAAAAATGGTAATAACTTTGAACAACAAGAAATGAAAAAATAGTGGACAGCTTTAATGAAAATTGGAAACAATTTTATGTCAAAGAAAAACAGTTTAAAGGTCTTTTTATTTAGTTACATTGATGCTTCAGCAAATATTGCATACATTTGATTGAGAAAATGTGGGGAATATCCACTATCAAAAAAATCTTTTTAAAAACTGACGTTTGACTTAGCAAAACCTGCTGTAGAAATACGCCTAAATTTTTTCATTCTGCAGCGTGGTCGAGTGGTTAAGCGTCCCATGACTGTAATCGACATGTACTTATTTCAAAACTTACGACATTTTCTTGTGTCCTCGAAAAAGCATTTTACGGCACTTTTTCTGCTTAGTAGTCTTGGCAAGCAGATTTAAATTTCAGTCATATCTCTGTAAAACTGAAAAAATAAAATAAATAGTTTCAACCCGTAGTAATATTTGCGTATCTGTAGAAGCTAATCGGGATAATTGCTTGTCCTATATATAAAGCCTCTGATGCTTTCCTGCAAATCAGGAAGATAAATATAGAAATAAAACAAAAATTAAATGGTATGGAATCAAAACACAGGTTACGAAGCGTTGCTGTTCTTGGGGTTTTTTTTGCTACAAGTGATCTTGCATAACCATCAAACTATGTCAAAAAATACCATGAATAGTAATGTATATAGTGCAGAAAACTTACATTCTCCCAATGCAGCGATTGTAGTAGGGTTATGTACAAAATATTGGTAGCTTGCCCAATCTTACCAATTGCGTTACCAATTGCGTCTTGATTGTGATATTTTGGTCAATAATAATTTAATGATGTTTTTTCTTCGTACAAACCTTCTTTGCAATAATATTGCCATTTACAAAAGTAAAACTCTTTTCATGTGCTCGTTAAAAATTTGTTAGTTTTATGGAAAGCAAAAAAGTATTATTGTGTTTCTAAAAAATTTTGTGTTCCAACCATATACTTAAAATTTAAAACAGTTAAAGTTTTATTGAAATTTGTTGTAAATGGGACTGTAAAGTTAACAAAAGAATAAAGATAAAAATAAAATTACTTTGTTAATCATTTTAAAGTTTATTCCATCTTGCGAATATGAGATGTTGTAAGATGTGATGCATTGTAGCGGACTCAATGGTCTTCTTTGGGTAATGATTTCGGAAAGAAATTTGTTTGTTTGTAGATAAACGTGAATCCAAATTTTACCAGGTTTTTTAAATTTGTGAGCGTCTTTACAAAGTATTTATATTTTGTTATTTTGTTAAAGCATTTGTGGTAAGGTATTGCTATTTTTCTGGTGAGCAAAGATTGACTTTTATTTTGTTGAAGTAGGTGAAATTCTACAAGTTTAAGATAGTTTTCTTGATAAACATATTTTCTCTAAATGCATTATCATATTGTGGAATATACTGCATAGGCCCTGATCTTCGAATTACATTGTAGGCCTTTAACCTACTTTTTAACTGCGTGGCTGAAATTTTGTCAAAATTTTCATTGTATTTACAACAAACATAAGCTTTGAAACTAAAAGAAAAATAATTTATCTTAAAATAAGCTCAAAATATCTAATTGTTATTTTTCATCATGCTGCTGTTTAAATAGACAACAAGCGGCCTATCAAAAGCATACAAAAACAAAGAAAATTGCAGCGCTTTGGACAGTCCACACATTCAACTTTTACACAACCTGTACACTTTACGCAAACTAATCTACGGCATCCAAAAAAGAATTTTGCAGTTCTGTTTTGTTCACAAATAACATTAAATTGTTCGTCCATTGCTTTTCCTTTCTGCTTCCATCAACTATCAAATTTTGTAAAGAATCGTTGAAAAGTAGAAGCAAAACTGCGGCTTTTCGAGCTGCCTTTCCATAAACATAAGCTTCTCTCTATTCAATGGCGAGGTAAAACATAAAATTTCTTCTCGAGATAGCACCCCAGTTTTCTTCTTGTACGGCTCATAAGCATTGATACAAGCAAGGTCCAAAATATTGTAAAAAGCAATCACCGGCCTCAGGAGCTGCGTGGCAAGATGAGTCAAAGTAAAAAAATGTCAATTGTGACGTTCCTTCCTTTGCCCAAGTGAGGTCCCACTATCTTTACTAACGCATTCTCAGACAGTCTTTGTGTAGATGTTCTGGTTTCATTTTTGCCAAGATATGATATGGTGTTCAATAAAACTCCCCAATCTTTATCCCAAAACTCAAGAATTGGTCGGTTCTTTCCACATAAGGCTCTTCGTACATACAGCAAGAAAATAAAAGCTTTTAGTTTCCTGAGTGGTAGTCTCCACTCATCACTGCTTTTCACTTTATGGGCTTCAGTTTCTATACATTGTTGAACATGGGTAAGCATTGAATTATCGACGAGTACCTTAAACGCACTCAGCGGACCATCTAACCATTGATGAATATTTAAAATTAGGGGACGGAGGCAAAGTCTTAATCAGGATTTCCAAAAATTGGTGTTCTCTAAAAAAAATGTATCCGATCTCGTATTTCCCTATTTTTCTCCCAAAATCATCGTGATGTCTAAAAAAAACGGTCTTCACTTTGAATCGATTTTGTATTTCCCACTTTTCGTCCGAACTTCATAGTGATCTCTAAATAATAAATACAACTTATCTAAACTGACTTTACCGTTTACTTTGATAAATGACATTAAGCGTATTATATGATTTTGCATTTTTTCAATGGATGCAAAATTAAAGAATTTGAATTGCCCCAGGTTAAAATTCTACATTGTAAATGACAATGTATAAATGCATAATACATCATAACCAGAGTTTTTTTTGACAAAATTTCTAATTTTTAAAATAATATCAGCTGCTTAAGATGTTTATTTGTAAACATAATTGATATGTGTTTTGATTAAATTACTTTGCAAATGTAATCCTACCTCGTAAATAGTGTACTGTTTGTATTAGTTTTAAGTATTATTTCCACATATACTTATGCACATAAGTATATTAATTCCATAAATGCTAACGACAAAATTCAATGATAACTTTACCAAACTAACCTAACTTGCTGTTTTTGAAATATTTAACTAAAAGTTTGTTTTTAAAGCTTTAATAATAATACACCAAAAATTTTAATTAAGGATAAGGTAGAAATATTAAATAAATAAAATTAGAAAAAACATTAATTTTATGTCAAAACAAATATGGCCAAAGATGCTTGTTTGCATCCATCAAAAATCTCAGAAATTTTTATTTCGAATACTATTGTTTAGAGTAATAAAATGCGCATGTAAAAAAGTTAGTTGCAGCAAAATACAAACTGATGATATACTTTTTAAAGATCTTTAGTTTTATGGTAAGCAAAAAATTTACTATATTTGCCTCGATGGTAAGGGGTCAAATTACCCCTGCGTGTGCATTTTCTCGATCAATTGAATATATTGCAGGCCAAAATTGATTTTGGTTATATTTATTAAAGCAGTGGCAGAGTTAGGAGTGATTCCCTAAACTCATCTTTTTATAGATGATATACTTGTTCAAGAAACTGCGGAGGTAGATAGGCTTGAGTGTTCGCCGACACTCGTCATCTAATAAGAAATGACAATTTAAAAAACTTTAACACTAGAAAGATGGGAATTTTTTCCTACATACAAAGACAGTTGCGGTCAATTTTGACCGCCATAGTGTTTTGTGTTGAAATCATTTGCAATGATCAATTTTTTAAATTATAATTTGGAAACAATTTAAAACAATTTTGAATATTTTTTTATTAATATTTTTAGTAATTCAAACAAATTCAATCAAATAATAATTTGTTATATGCTTTCCATGGCACAAAAAAAGCAAGTTGCAACAGTAAATTTAGATAAAGTAGATTTAACATAGAAAGACTTCAAGTATTTATGGCAGCAGGCGCTAGCTTGGTTCTACGTAGTTGCAATGGATGTTGCTTCTTTTTCATAAAATTTGGTTAGAGGTTTCTTGCATTAAAGTGGAAAACGAGGCGAATTGCTTTCCGTAGGAAGATCACGCCATATTTTTTTATTAGCTAAAGTAAAATTTTTCGTCTGGCTTGTTACGTCGGATTAGATTATATATGCTATTATCCATGTGCGGTCTATAATGTTAAAATATATAGCCACTGGTTACCTTCTTGTAGGCTTTTTGCAGGTATGATAACGCACAATTTGCTCCAAAACATCTACACCGACTTTTGATGAGTTGTTACTCTTAAAATGTTTTATGTAAGTTTTGGGATGTGCTTGGATGACAAAAACTGTTTGGTGCATTGAGCATAGCGTATACACCAATTTTTGGGCTTTGTTTATAGTCAAAGGAAATTAGAAGGAGATTTAGGCCAATATTTTTTTGAGGCATATAAAGGCTTCTTTTTCATTTTAGCCTCAACTTTTGGTATCTTATTTCTTTCAAGAATTTTTTTTTTCTATAAATCAAATAAAGGTTCGTGCTATAAACTTGCTGCTTATAACTAAAAGAAATAATCTAAAATGTTGAGCTGCATTGATAGACATTAAAATATAAGATTATGAGAAAAAGGTCTCAATTTGACATAATAAAGAAAATAGCAAAAGGAAACAAATAATCGGTTATCACAAATTATTTTCATGATGTCTAGCACAGTGGTTTTTAACTTTTTTACACCGCAACCCATGTTGCAACCCAATGTAACTTAACAAACCTTTTTCTTCCAAAATTTTTATTTAAACAAATGTAGGTATTTTATGCGTTTGTGAAGACGCATTAAACAAGAAAATGATTTAAAACAATTTACTCTATGAAATATAACTCTGTTTTGATATCCAGAAACCAACACTAGAATAGGATTTTGTGTTGCATCTTATTTTGGCGGGCTCTAGCTGCCAATATAAGATGCAACACTATAGTCTCTATACACCAATATAAGGTGCCAATACAAGATGCAACACTATATCTAAATAGTCTCTATACCTGCTGTACAATTCATTTATTTCTAACTATATTTTTTTTCGGAGCAATACAGAGAAAAAGTCTCACACAGCTACATTGACCTAAAAGCATCAAAATTCGAATGGCAGGGCTTGCAACTCTGGATAAACTCAAGTTGTATTACAGGAAGCAAGGTTGTTTCATAATCAAATGAATTTGTTTTATGAAAAGAAAAACGAAAAAAAACAAAGAAACGACAAAACTCTTGCATGGATTATATTCGTGTATACAGGCACGCCCTATTAATGGTCAACACGGTATATGGGTTCAACTCCTAGTCTTGTTGTTTTTTGTGTCTTTGAAAAACGCGATTTAAAACATTTCTTTATTCTATGCTTGGTGGTGTTACCTAGCATATCTATAAAGAACAAATAAAAAAGATTTAAACAAACGAAATTATCCTGCATATTCCGAAAGTAGCTAGGGTTAATCGCTGGACAAAAGCATTACAATTAACACCTTCAACCAAGTCCTGTCAGTCAGAAGGGTAAGAAGATATGTTGATGATGCTGATGAAGATGAATAAACTAGCTAAGGCTTTGCAACAAAGCCAACATGCACAAGGAAGAATAATTATAAAACAAAAATCAATCATATTTGGTCTATTTTATCATTCTTTTCCTTTATTACGCCTTTTAACTTTTGCACAAAAATACTTCAAAGTATGTTTATGAGAAATTGAAAAAGCAATTCTATATCATTCACTCTTAAGAGCTAAGAACTCCTTGGGTTTCGTTAGTTGTAACAATTCATGGTCGTCAAACTAGTTTTTGTTTACAGTATAATTTTTTCATTTCTTGTTCTCAACGATTTTGCTGCGTTTTCGACCTTTATTTGCATAACAACGCAATTAAACCATTTATATTTAATTGCAATGTTTATAATTTTCTTCAAAAAAAAGTTTATAATAAGAGTTTTGTTAAATAATTTTGTTATTTGGCCATAAATTAAATATCGATAAATAATTTTAAGTGAACTTTAAAATAATAATCATTAACATTGCTTTTCTTAATTGTTATATTTTTTATATTGTTGATCAAAACCTTTCGCGACCCCCCAAAAAAAGTCAAACGACCATATCGGGGTCGCAACCTCCAGGTTGAAAACAATTGGTCTAGCACAGTGGTACCCTACCGCCGGTCTGCTAATTTTTTGCTCGTCCGTATCATAAGCATTGCAAAGTTGTTACTTTCTGTAAAACTTATTTTACACTTAATTGATTCACAGCAGAAATTGGCGTATCTCGCCTTCCTGGAGTTTAACCTTCTGATGAATTAAGTTTTGTACTCTTTACTATTGCTTCGTAATAAACTGAGTCTAGCTTTCAAAAGGCTTAATTGTAATTCAAAACCATTCTTCACTTATAACGTGCTGCTATGGCTAGTTTTGTTAAACTGCAGGAAGATTAATATAAAATTAATGAAACAGCAATGTATTACGGTGTATTTTAACAAGAAGGATAAAAATAAGACTTTTGAAAAAGGTACAACTGTCAAAATGGAAATGAAGTTGGTACTGTATTAGTGGACCTACTGCAAGTGTAGAGCAAAATATGAAAAGAGCATACTTAGATAAGTTGAGTGTCACAGAAGAAAGTAAGAAACGAAAAAGGGTATTTGTCAGAGAATACAACAAAAAATACTTAGAGCTTGGTTTTACTATCGCACCGTGTAGTGAACAATTACCTCGACCCTTATGTTTGGTGTACTCTCAATTTTCTCAAACAACGCAAGGAAACCTTTTAAACTTTCTCGTCACTTTCATTCAAAGCACAACAAATAAAACCATGTGTTTAAGAACTTCTTTGATGTCTCGCTTTTTTTGCATATTGGCAGCGAAACAGAAGCAAAATTTACGTTAACCTTTTGCGGTCCACATTTTTTGACGGTTTTAGGCCCTGCTGGTCCAAATTATTTTTTTGACATTTTTTGATAGATTTTAGTGTAACTAAGCCAGTTCGAGTGATTTTTTTGCAGAAAACACCGCATAAACCGTTTTATCAACCTAACATTACCCCTCCAATTATAGAAAAAATGGCGTTTTTAGGTTTTTGCAAGACATACAACAATCCAAAAGCATTGTCGACACCTTTCTTTCTACAAAAACTTAAAATATTTTGATTATCTATTACCTCACTTTTATACAGAAGTAATTCAGTAACGGAAAAATCTAAAGATGAATACTGAAATGTTTATTGAAATTGAAAAACGACCACAAACGATGAACATTGAAATTGCACGCATCACAGCATAGATACTTGCAAGTGACGATTCAAAAGTTCAGTTATGTGCACTTTGACTTCCATATGCAAGAACAAAATAGCACAAAAAACAAAAACAACTACAAAGATGACCACTTCAGTCTTTTACTGCTTGTAATTTGCAACAGTGTGATGCTTTTTGAAACATTCTCCAGGATGGAGACCTGGCTTGCGTTGGCATGTTTCACAGAAAAACACTGTCGTTTTTCTGTTATCTTTTGTTGAACACACCACACAGTTCTTGTTGTGTCCTCGAGATCTTTTAGCAATAAAATGTGGCTTGTTGTTCAGACGTTCTGCTGCATCACTGGTACTTGGTCTTCCTCGGCGTTGATCGTTTCGGATGTCTCCAACAAGTTGTACAATAAGTTTGTTTCTAAAGTGCAGATGTCTTGCTGAAGGATGATCAAACACCTCTTTGTAAAGTAAGAATGAATTCACAACGCACACTTCAGTGAGTCAAAAGAATAGCTTTCTCCACCATCTCAAAGTTTTTTGAGAGAAAGAATAGGATGCGCAATAGTGATCCGAACGATCCACAGCTCCCATATAAAAGGTATAGTCACTGATTACGACTGGCTTTTCAACATCCTCTTCACGTCCTTTCACCCATCTGTGATGTGGACTAGTATTAGCATTATGCCATGTACTTAGCATGACGATTAGTTGTCGATCTTGCCAAGCCAGGCTCATCATGTCGTCCTCATGACGGTACACTTTGAGGTCATGATTCCTTAAACACAATCTTTTCATTTCCACTGGTAATCCAACCCGATTCTTTTGAATAGTTCCAGTAAGGTGAACTTGTTGTTGTTGTAGCTGTGTAGCCAAAATACAGCTGGTGTAGAATCTATCAGTATGCACATGGAAACCTGCTCCTTGAGCTTTGTTCAGGACTTGGTTGACCAAATGCAACATTATATGTGTAGTAAAGGGCATTGCAGGAAAGGGCAAGCTCTCAGTAGTTGGCTTGCCTAGATATGGCTCAAACGAAGAAATTTTGTATGATTTTGTTATTTATGATTTTGATTGATTTTGTATGCAAATAGATTGACGTTTTGTTGTTTGATTTCATTTGATTGCCACATTGTTGTAAATTTTTGTCTAAAATACATAGCTTATGCCAAAATCTTATATTACATTGCACAACGACAATTGTGGTTAACAAATAGAATTCAAATATTAGTTCTATTAACTATACAATCTTTTGTTGCCGGTCGGTGAACATTTTTTAAATTTTACCTCTCCATTGGTGTAGAAAAGTTGGGAACCACTTATCTTGAAAATCTAGACTGTCTACTACGCAGTTTCGATACTGAAGAACAGAGCTAGTTCTGTGATAAGACTGTTAGCGGTCAAATTTGAAATGAATGAATAAAATAAATGACTATGAGAGCAAAAAAAAGAAGTCAAATGGTAACTTAAGTCGAATTTTGTAAGCCGACTCTGTCAAAAGTAAAAAAAAATGAAAAACCGGTCAAAATTGTCCACTCGTCTTTTTAGTGTTAATACCCTTTATGCGTTTGTCTTTTTTTTATGCGTATTATGTGTTTATACTCTTTATGCGTACTCTTTGTTTTTTATTCTTTATACCCTTTATGAGTATGATTTTAATGTTGTATTATATCCGTAATCATAAGAGTAGTCTAAGCATCTAAATACTATTCATGTTTTACTGAAAAACGTTGACCTTCTTCGCATATCTTGAGCTGCTTATCACGCTCTTGCAGCTCCCTCTAGCAATTTTTTCACAGGCGCAAATTCTCGCAACAACAGATTGTTGCTTGATTTTTTGCAGTGTTTCATTTTATTATCAATCTCATAATTTAATTATGATCTATTTGCATGTGTAGTTTATATACTGAATTTGTTTTAAAATAATTTAAGAAGTTTGGGGGTTTAATAAATTGATTTCATGTATTTTTGTGATAAATTGCACAAACAATTTTAAATTAAATTTACAAAACAACCATTTTTTTTTAATATAAATTTATATCAAAAAATCATAATAAAAAAGAAATTCTAATTCTAATTTTGTGCCTTCATGTTTAAGATAGAGCAGCGTTTACACTACGTATATGCTACGCTGTAGTAAGTTGGAGCATGCGTTTTGAACCAATAAGATTGTAGCTTTTAGTTTCTTTATTCTTATTTTTGACTACGAAAGTGTTTTGTGTTGGTCTTGCTTTCTGAACTTCCAACAAAAAAATACGCTCTCAATAACAGCAGTTGGTGTCACTCGGCCTTTAGATTTTGGATTTATGAATTAAGGTCTCTGTCAAAAAATCCAAGCAACTAGTGAAGAGGCCGCGTAAAAGGTTTAAAAAAATATCAGAAGAGATAAAAAGTAATTTTTTTTTAAAGTGAGTAAAATCGGCTTTGTGAGAAAGAGGATAGAGAGAAAGGTTTGCTAGTTGTATTAAAAAAGCTGGAAATTTAAGAAAACAAAGGGGGGAAATGGCAAGCAATGCTGAAAGCTAAACGTTAAAAATTAGAATTGGAACTTCAGGAGAAAGAGAATGATTCGGAACAATTGCAATCGGAACAAAGAAAAATGAAATTTGAGGGATAAAATGCAGCTTGACCTGAAGGGGTTAAGACTTGAACGGATGACAGATTGCCCTAAAACAGAAAGAGCGAATCAAGCAGGAGATGCACGTATTGTTTTCGGAAGAGTAGGGTCCCCTGATCTCGCTCATTTTGTTAATGGAAAAAAATGACTTTGATCACATGTGCTCAAACTTTTACTCGTCGCCAGCCAAACATTCGTCTGCAAGTTTACCGCGACCCTCCATTGGTGCAATAATCAAAAGAACGCCAAATTCGAGTTGAGATGGAATTTGATTTAAAACTTTATGCTTCAGCCAAAGTGGTGAATTTTTTTGGGTTTTTATGATCACATTGATATTAACGATTATTTCAAATTAACTTTCATGATAAATAAAAATTTTATCGCAAATATAATTTGAGACAATAAAAAGTCATTACTTTGACTCTACGTGTTGTTTTTTCTAAAAAAGAGCAATAAACCTCTTACTGAGAGAAAACTAATGCATTTTAAGTTATCTGCTCAACATTGGGTTGGTTCTAAAGCATTGCGATAGTTCAAAATGCTTTGGCATCTGATTAATATTTCTCGGCGGGCTGCAACAAAAGATTTCTCGAACCACATGCGGCCCGCAGGCCGCTGGTTAAGCAGTCTTGACTTAGATAGCTATATCCTATTTTAGTTATCTTGACTTAAATAGTTTATAAACATAAAAAAAATTTGAAAGAAGGAGGTTGTTGAGTTAGACTGGATTGCCAAAATCGGTCTCCGTACAAAAAAATGCAACTTGTAAACCACTGGTCTAGCAACTTTTATGGTCAATCACTGCAGTAATTAATCACTATATCACCAAGAAATCGATGGCTATAAACAACACAATTCATTTGCAAAAACTTCAAGTTTGAAATATTAAGTTAAAGCATCTTCAAACACAACAAAAATATTTAAGTTATTTTAAAGATTATTGGATTACCCATGTTCAAATTGTATAAATTACAAAAAAAGTCTAAAAAGAAATTTCAAGTAATAT
This sequence comes from Diplosoma virens, assembly GCA_963680785.1. Classification (NCBI taxonomy): domain Eukaryota; kingdom Metazoa; phylum Chordata; class Ascidiacea; order Aplousobranchia; family Didemnidae; genus Diplosoma; species Diplosoma virens. The sequence continues at coordinate 35,460,729 of OY796888.1, forward strand.
GTACTTAAAAAATGCTCTCACAATTGCATGTTAATACTGCATTGATATAATATTAAAACTAATGATGAAACATTTAAATTATTTAAGACTATAGTGCTAATAAAATATTTAATTTCATTTAGAGAAAATTACAGATCACACTAAAGATTACCATCTTTAGCATTGTGCATCACTCATGCCAAACCTGAATAGAATAGAATAGAAAACAGTTTATTTGCCTAATCAATTAGAACGCATGCAAAACAACACATTTAAATCAAATTACAGTACACTTGAAGCATCGACGAACCCGAAGGTTTTTTAATCCAAGATGCTTCCTGACAGAGTAGAAAAGAAAGAAAACAAAAAAACAAACAAACATAGAATTTAGCCAAAGTAAAAGAAATGATTTAGTAAATAACTTAACATTGCTGTATGTTCGCACTGATGAGTTCAACTAATGCGACGGCAAGAATGAATCAGACAAAATTCAGTTTAACAAGTATACGGCAAGAAAATTAATACACAATGAAGCAACAGCATAATATTCATATCTCCAGAAACTGAATCAAAAAGGGTTAATGTGATATGTAGTATTGAATTGCTTTATGTTTTATCTTTTTTGAATGATATCCACGATAATTCTTTTATTTTAGGTTTAATTTCTGAGCTCACTGCTCGACCATGGTTTCCAGTTTTAAACTCGCATCAGGGACGGTCTGCTCACCCAGATTTTGTCGCGGAGCTGGTTACGTAATACCATGTTTTGCAAAGTTTATATAAAATATATGTCTTGAATGCAACACAGGAGGCTTTGTGTGGTGAATAAGTTTAATTTTACTTCTTATTGTAGCTAAAGACGAATGTGTTTGATGAGATATAGATAAGCGACAATACTAAAATCTATTTTGCTTTGATATTTGCTCATTAACTTTTTTTAATGAACGACTTCGACATTTTCCAGCTCTATCTTAAACAACTTTTTCGTAAATATTTGTTTGGCTAAAAACTTCATATAGGAATTGTTATTTATTTAAAGTTTTAAAAACTCCAAATCACCATAAACATTTATTTAAACTGGAACATATTTTATTTGCACGTCAGTTTATCCATATAACAAAACTAATTAAAAATTACAAAATAATAAAAACCAAAGTCAGTTCACGTTTGTTCAATATAAATGGTATTCACTTGGGAAAACCTAATGCAATTACATTATTAACAAATAAACGATGTTTTGCTATTAACACGCAACTAGCAAATTGATCTTTACATTCAATACTTAATGGGTTGATTTTTTCTCATTTTCATATATAGACTTGGCAAAAAGATATTTAACAAACTTACAAACCTGTTTATTTGTGGTTTATAAACTCATAAAAGATCAAGTTCGAACCTTTGTTAAGTACGCTAGGCAAAAAAGCTACTCAAAGATTTACATGCGTTTCCTCTCAACAGCTAAACCACAAAGTAATGTACTCGCAGTTTACAAAGACAAAGTTAAAAACATTTAAAAAAAATAAAAAAAACACGAACATACAAAAAAAGTATAATTTGCATAACTCACAAAAATATACTTGCAATTTACAAAATTTTGTAAGCTATAAATAGATGCTTTTTACACAGCATTGAAGTTCGATTTAACTCAATATTTTTAATAAAAGAGTCTCATAATTTTTTAAAATACTGTACGGCAATTTCAAAAAATTGAAAAACAAAGAGGGAATGGCTGCCATCTGTACAAGTGATGATATAATGATTTAATTAGGAATGCAATTTGGGCAAACTTGGTAGGTGATCCGTGTCATATTTTTGTTTTTTTACATTTTGATGGGCCAATTCATTTTTACCAAATTTTATCAACGACTGCCCGAGTCATGATCTTGTAGCATTTCACGGAGATGAAAAAATGTCACACAGATTTAAAGTCAAGACGTTTTTTAAATTTTTATTTTTGGTCTTCACCAGATTCTGTGGTTGAAAATGAAGCCAAAAGGATTAGTTTTACACTATCAAAGCTGGTAAAGATCCTAAATAAAAGCCTTTACAACAAATCTTAAATGTATTTGCTCACTGATCTCGATCGTTATAAAATTGGAAAACTTTATCATTCCCAAATAGCTTATTGTCGAAGTCCGAAAAAAAAATGTTGCCCAAATATTTTTTTGTTAAACAAATAAACACAAAAATAAACAAAGATGATTGACGTAACTAACGAAAATGCGCTTGTAATTAAACAGTTACTTTAAACAAAATATATGCTCTAGATAAACTTTAAAATAAATTTTAATAAAAGTGCTTTCTTTTTTTTTGATTTCCAAATGCAAATGCACCTAATTCTCAAAACAACTTTTTTAGAGTTACATTTTTGTGTTAAACTTTAAAATCTTTAATAATCGCTAGAATGCTTTTTCTATCTTTTTTTAGTTTCAGACTTTGTTTTTGTTAATTTTTTAAAGTGTCTTTTGCAGTGGTGGATATTGGGTGAGGCGAATGAGACAGTTTCCTCGCCCCCCCCTTTTTTTTTTGGGGGGGCCCCTCTCGAAAATAGCACTTATAGTTTGAGTTTGCCGCAGATGTTTTTTAGAGATTATTATGAAGTTGGCACGAAAAGTGGGAAATACAAGATCGATTCAAGTTGAAGTTTTTTTTAGAGATGACGATCAATAGAAGATGAAGTTTTTTATAGTTTCAAGGTTTTTTTTTTAGGGATCACCCTGATCTTGAGAGAAAAAAGTGAAAGACGAAATCCAAGCCCTTTTTTTTCTAGAGAACAGCAATTTTTGGAAATTCTTGCCTCGGGCCTCTGAATTTGAACATCCACCACTGGTGTTTTGTTTTCTGCTTCATGAATATCACTTCAAAATTGGTGCTTGTGTTGTGTCTTGTACGATCTTACAACTTAAGTAAAAATATTTTTCCATTATAGTTTATAGACTTTTAAAAAAGAAAACAAGAGCATCGGGCAACAAACCGTGTTTAATTTATGCATAAAAAAAAGGAAAAGAAAATTTTAATTAAACAAATTATGAATATTGTTTAAATGTCGCATCCAAGTAATTCCATTCGCAAAGTTGGAGCCTTGTGCCACGTGATAGGATAAAGGCGGATGTATGACGCTTCCATTCTTTCGGGAAAGTATCTTATTACAGGAGTATTTGTGTCGTTGTTTCCCTGAAATGTCTGAAACAAGAAAAACAATATTGTTAAATGTTGTTATAAAAATTCAAAACAAATCCTATTTACTATTTCGTTCGAAAATCTTACACATTTTAACAAAAAGATTAATATTAGTTTTATCGCCAGAGTTGGCGAGTTGGTAGAAATGCTCTCATGTCAAACGCAATTCTCACTGTGGTGCTTCTAAACCTACTTTCGTCAATCTATGGGATCAATAAAAACACATTTTTGTTACTTTTCTGTGCTTGGTGGCCCTAGCAAGCAGCAAAGACGTTTAAAAAAAAGCTAAAAAAATTATAATAAATAAATAATTAAACTTACTACATTTTTAAAGCGCGGTTACCAAAGTAAATCATATCGAAGATGTTTTGACATTGACAGTGCCAGTTTCATCGTCATATGAACATTATCATTATATACCTCAGCAACATCAACGCCTCAAGTGAGTAGCGACTCATATCATTTCACCGAAAGCTCAGTAATAACTGATGAGCTACTTGTTTTGGTTTGAAAAAATTGGCTATTACATTTTCAATACAACTATAAATTAAGTTAAAAAATTTACAGTCCAACGGAAAAAAATTTAAACATTCTTACAAATATTTATGATTGTTTTTATAATACAGAAGCACGTGGTTTTATCGGAATCTAATGATCATTAGCCCAGTGAATAGCGGACAATAATTAGATATCGGCAATAAACTCTTCTTTCTAATCTACTTTTGATATTTCGCAACTTCATGCTCAGACTGTAAGGTACGCAAGATAACTTAAGGTTAAAATCATCACAAATCTACGCATTATGTTTTTTAAAAAAATATGTTTGAATCATTATGGAAAATAGACTATTAATTAAAAAAAGAGATAATTCCACAATAACAACTTATTTTATTCCAAGCATATATTTCAAAATAAAAAAAAGATTCATTAATATCTGGTAAAGCTGTCTGGTAAGATTATATTGTGAACAAGAGAATAAAGAAATAAATAAAATTACTTTGTTGAACATTGTAAAGTTCATTCCATCTTGTGAATGTGATATGTTGTAAGATTTTATGTATTGAATAAGATTCTGTGGTCTTCCTTGGGTAATGATTCCAGAAACAATTTTGCTTCGTAGGTAAACTTGAATCCAGATAACACCAGGTTTATTAAATTTTAGAGGCTCTGGAGAATCTTAAAAACAAAATATTTATATTTCAGCTGTGAACTTGATTTTTTATAATAAAACAATTTTAGGCTTGAGCCAGGGACGCCGAAAGCGGGGGGGCAGGAGGGGCAATTGCCCCACTGCCTTTTAATATTCGTAAAACGCGGGGGCAGAGTGCGCAGATTGCGCTCTTTAAAGTTAGTATTACAGGTACATTTTTTTGGTTATACTCTACAATTAACCTATATAATCTTGATCACCATTAAATCTAACAATATTTGTAGAATTACAAAGACAACCGTGACTCATAGTACAGTAATAAAAGCAAGATAAAAGCTTTAACTTATGCAATATAGAGTTATTGATATCGTAAGCGACCTAAACTTCTGGTAAACATCTTATTCTACTTGAATCTGTAAACTGAATTACATCTTCGCCGAAAACCAGTTTTTGATTCATTAACTGATGACAAATAGCCATATGCAACTATCAGGGAAACCTAAATTACCATTCCGGTAGTTTAGGTATCCTTAACAACAATTATACCAAGCGCTCTAAAAAAATAATAAAGTATCAGAAAATTTCTAAGTGCTCACAAAAAGCAAAATTTTCAAGTAATAATAAAAAAAATTGATTTAGAAGCAAAGAAATTGTGGCGTTAATCTAATTTTAACAAGCAACACAAGCTGTCTGACTTGGCCACTCAATACTCACTTAAGGCCGACATTAAAGTGTAAAAATAAAAACACCAAGAATAAACGCGTGATATTTTTAGTCCTTTTGAAGGACTGTGGTACATATACAGTATGTGCCATGATTGTGGTTATAACGTAACATTTTAAGAGTCTTGTTTGTTTTGATGTGTTTACAGAAGAACTCGCAGACCTACATGCTCATATTAAATTATTTAATAAAGAAAGTACCACGCCTCTGAAAAAAGTAACGAAGATCTCAACAGTTTGCGAAGTTTTAAGCAAACAGCCGACAAGCAAAAAATGCTTTTTGGAAATACATAAATTGCTTCAAATTTACTGCGGGGTAAATCTCGTTTCGACTTTTGCAGAAAAATGTTTCAGTGTCATGAAAAGAATTAAAACATGGCTTAGAAGCAAAATGAGAGATAACAGTCTCAATAATTGAATGTTTGCAAATATTCATTGAACTTATTGAAAAATTCAATTTACAAGCCGTTGCAGATGACTTTGCCAAAGCAAGCAAAACACTAATAAATTATTTTGGGTTACAGTTACATTAATTGTGCAGCGTTTAATAATTGACATCAAACCTCAATCTAAAGGGCCATTCATGCTCATGTAATTACGTTTTTTCTTTTACCCAATTGTTAATAGTTCTTTAAGTTTTTTATTGTTCTATCTATTTTAACTTTTGGTATTCTCGATAGCGTAAATGTTTGGCCAGCGTTCTGTTGTGGGTAACTAAAGACTATTTACTGATTAGCATGTGAAGAACATTTTGTGATATTCCCAAGAAAAATGCATTCGTTCTGTATTTATATCTGCTTTTGGCTGCCGTGCATGGACGTCGCAATTCTTGAATGCTGTTTTTGAAACTAGCTTGTGTGCTTTTGACAAAAGTTTAGTTGTGCGTAGCCTATGCTGGATAGTTTTTGGTTTAGTAACCAGTTAAGAGAGTTGTATTTTTTTAATGTCTAGCTTAATTGAGAAACATTTATGTAAAATTGGCTGTTACTGCGGTTATCGCAGTGAGTGGTCATGGCAGAGTCAACTTGAAGGCTTTTGCAAGATTTAGCAGACTTTAAGATTAAGATTTTGAACTCTAGATTTATTAAAAAGTGTTGACATTGGCCAAAAAATTGATCGAACCAAAATAACCGATTAGCAAAATAAAACTTTTCCGAGATACCGGTGTGTCCTGTGCAAACTGAAATTCTATCATGTCAACCAAAATTTCAAATTGCAGCATGACCACCAAAATTTACTTTTGTTGGCAGTGCCTTTTCAACAAAAAAGTGCCCTTTTTTTAAATTTTACCCCCCTGGCAAAAAAACTCCGTCGCCCCTGTCAGCCACCCTGGCTTGCTTTAATTATTATGATTCAATTACAATAAAAGACTTATTATCTTCAAAGAATAAATCTAAAACTTTGCATGTAAAACATATTTAATTTATATAGGAAGAAAGTTTAAGCGTATTTTGTTTACGTAAAACTTTCTTCAAAGCTGCAGTGACTGAGAGCCAAAGCGACAAATCTTCTTGTTCATGATCATTCTACTAATATATGATTAACTATATCTATTCTACTAATATATAATATAATCAAGCTTTTTGATCATTCTACTATCGGGATTAAATTCTTTTCTGAGATATTTTTACAGCTCGCTAAACAAGAGATAAAAACTCCAAAACTCTTAAAATGTTATACTTTTAAATGTTACATCCAGGTAGAGTAATGATAAATATTTACAAATCTTGTGTAGAGAATTGTTTGAAAACAGTTTGAATTTTGAAAAAATTGTAATTCTTTAACCAATGGTCATTTTCGAACAATTTACATAAACCACCTTCATCAAAGAATTTTTTTTATAAAATTTGGTGGCAATGTAAAAAATACCAAAAATTGTTCTCGACTGTAGTTGTACCATATTGTTATTATTTTTTTGCGTATAAACATTTCTGTTTTGTTTTTTTTAATTGTAGCCATTGCATTAATCGTTCTTTTTTTGTTGATTTAGGCTATTTATCCCATATTTCAACGTTTTTCTCTTATCTTCCTCCCTCAAGCTTTTTATTTAGTTACTTTGTTTTATAATACACTGTGGGATATAGCAACAACAATCACATATGGATCACAAAAAATTTAAAAAACCGTGAATGAAATAAAAATAGAAAAAAATAAGTAAGCCCACAATAAACAGCCGCCGCCGAACTAACTTTATAAAAAAGTTTATTTCGATGATTTTCTCGATAAAAACATAAAAAAAATTTAATATAAAACTATATAATTTTTTTAAATAAAAAACAAAAAATTCGTTCATACGAGTAGAAGAATAAAAGTATCAAGTATACTGTATAAACAACAGTTACCAGTGATAAAGTCTTGAGGTCAAATTTTTGTTGTCTCGGTCTCAAACTAGTGCTTTTGTTCTAGGACTTGGTTAGATCGTGGTGTAATCTCCGTCTTGGGTCTTTTAAAAAGGTAAAACCGGACATTTTTTTACATAACGGTATTTTTTAATATGATTTCGATGAGTTTTGCAAAATAATAACATCCACATTCAACTGATCAGCTTTGTTGCAATTTAAAATCTTAAAACGTAAAAATTGTACATTGTTTTTATCACTTGCCTTTAAAGTTTTTTTATATTTATTGCGATGATGATTGATTTGTTTTCGTCATATACAAAAGACATCCACTCCGACTTAGACATAAATAATAAGGGGCCAAGAATTTATCTTATTGCTATCCCAGACAACTTTACGGCCCAGATCAGATGTTAGCAGCAATTGTACATTAAAGTTATGTATTATTTGAAATATGCTGCAAATGGATGCAACAGCATTGGAGGCAAACTTTCAGACGTCACTCAAAATTCTCAATCATTCCAACACATTTCTTTTTTAGGATTTCTCAAATTTTTGTTGTATTTAATGCCTTTGGTTCATTAATGTTTAAACTAATGTCACTAAATACAACAAAAAATTTGAGAAATCTCAAAAGAGAAATCAGTTTGAGTGAATGACAATTTTGCGTAACGTCTGCAAGTTTGCTTCCAATACTGTTGCGCCCATTTGGAGCATATTTCAAACAATACATAACTTTAATGCAAAGTAACCAAATTAAGTGAAATTTTGAGGAATGATGGTACAAAGATTGATATTGAAGTCGACCAAGTTTCTTGAAATTGTATTGATGTTGATAAGATTTAATAAAATTTGCATGGGTTTTGTTTTTTTTCGGGTCACCCTGTATTTAGCCAGAATCGGGTTCAGAACATTAGAGTGGTGCACGGTAATCAGCTGTGGAGTAAGCCAGAAGGCTTAGAAACAAGGCAGTTCCGTGAGTGTTTTGATATATTTGTTGTAATTTTAGCTATTTGGGACACTAATCGAATTATAAATAAGGTATATTTTTGTTGTTTTATTTGGTAACAAAAATGTCCTGAAAAATTGTGCCTAATTACACCGCCATTTGCCTTCACACTCATTCCAACTTAAGCTACTTGAGAAATGATAAATAAATTCGACTACTTAAACATAAACATGTTTTACAGTTTGTTTTTTTAATTTAAAAAGAAGCCTTATAGAACAACAACAAAAATAGTGCAAAAAAATAGACTTAGAACAGCAAGATAAATCATCTAATTTAAATTTTGATGCAGCAGTAAACATAAAAAACAGATAGGGATTTTTGAATTTTAAGTGCTGTAGTTAATCTATAATAGCAACCTCAAAATTTTTAGACCTACAACGTTTTTAAAAGTTCGGTTAAAAAAAATTAAAATACTTGTTTTAAACTTTGGTTTTAATATATCAATGATTGTCAAAATGTCAAAAGTCAATATCAACTCCAGGGATCAATAAATAGCAAAGGGTCAATTGGAAATTAATAAATAAAAGTTAAAGTTAAGTAACTACTTCTAAATACTTTTAATTGTAATGAATGTGTAAAACATTGTTATTTGTTGAAGCATTGTTTCTGTCACACTTCATTTACAAAGTTATCTTAAATTTATAGCGTTATAGTTGTATTTAAGTTTAAGCGTTTCATTAGAACGTAATTTGTTTATTAATAGGTAGTGATTGCGTAATCGGTGTGCCACCCTTACTTGGTTTGATTTATTTCCAAGAAGTTTTGTAAGTGTTGTGATGTTTCGTTTTGTTGTTTTAATTCAAACCGCGTAGATAGCGCTCTAGTGTTTTCAATCGCTCTGCGCTATTTCGTCTTTCTTTTTTGTTTCTCTTTTATCTCGAGAGCTCAATAATGCTTTCGGAATTTTCTAATTAATTCAACGACACGTAATTGTTTATTGTCTGTCTTCTGGTTGGCTGTATTGCAGGAGCGTAGATTGCTTGACCGATTGTAAACTTATTTCAATCGTTATTCGTTATTTTAATCGGGAGAAATTCCCCGTATTTTCGATAATGTTAATTATCGGGCGTAGCATGGCTCGATGTATATAAATATTTTGCATATTGTTTTCAAATTATTATTCTAGTTGAGTTATTTTAGTTGTTGCATTCCAATTGAGTCGTTCGTGTTTTGTACTTGTGTGGCTATAGTTGTTTAAAGGTCAAGTGTTGTCGCTTTGGAAGTTAATTTTATCGAAAGATAGAATTGTTTTTGCTTGTGTAGCGGTCGAACTATTAGGTTTAACATGGGCCATCGAGGAGCTAATTAATCCTTACAACTTGTTAGTACAAAACTGTGAAGTGATCATTTACAGTGGTTCGCACTTTGAATTACTTTCAAAGTTTGTAAAGCTTGGCAGTCAAGGTTTAGATGATTTGATCACATTTTTGTAAATTTTGTGAATATATTTTTCATAGTTAGAAACGGTAACTTTCTTTTTTATCTGCAGAAAAAAGTTTTCTAAAGAATTAATTTGTATTGGGCCAAAACTTACTGTTTAAAGAACTTCAATCTTGCGGCAAACTATTTCTTGAGCCGGAATAAATAAAAACAAGCACAGTTTACTTCAGCGTAGGTATTTGGTTTGCCAAGTTCAACTACTCCTTTTGATTCCCTAGTAAATTTGTGACAATTTGTACTTTGAACATTGTAAAATTAATATCATTTCGTTGTAGATGATCCCTTAGTATACAAACTTGAGTACTATTCAAATGCGTTAAGTTAAAAGAAGTCAAATTTTACTTTTTCGTATATTTTAAATTCTTTAAGCTTTAAAAAATTTTACTGTTAAGCTTTGCAGACAAAATAATATAATTAGTGAATTTTGAAATTGTTTATTAAGAAACCACATTACTTGATGATGCCCTCTGCAATAAATTATAGCATTTCAATTTCGAGTAAACTTATTTATTACACAAAAACAGCTCAAAAAAAGACATTTACCATATTGTACACTAGCTGGTGCCCAAGAACCATTGTAGCCATTTTTTGGTTCATTGTTCAATCTCGCCAAGTATGGCGGATGCTTTGCATCAGAATTATTCCACCATGAAGATGCTGTGATGTTAGAATTGGGAATCGCTCCATTTTCCATTCCAAGTGATTGATTACATTCTGTAACATTGCAATAAGTTATAAGTTTACTGTGTTTCTTTTAGTTGTATTTTAGTTCTTTTATGTTTTCAAAAAAAATGTACTGTTTACCTATTGCTACAATTAACTTATTTTTGTTTGCAAGGGAAAATTTTTTGTATTGCATTTGTAGTAAATAAAAATTTTTAGCATTGAAAAAAATTTCATTGTGTTTTAAAAATTCTCACAAATTTTTTTTTAAATCTAATTTTGGTCTTCTGGTTCTGGTACCTACTAAAAGACCAGTCTTAACTCTACTAAACAGAACAACGAAAGTATATTTTAAAATAAAAAACTTAACTCACGACGTTTCGTCCATTACTTTAAGCCCACTTCTTCAGCTACGGAGAAAACACAAAACAACGGTTTTTAAAGGAATCCCCTTGATATAACGGAAAAAACGATCTGAATTAAGTTTTAGTTTTTAAAAATATCTTCTGGCTGTTTGTTTTTTAAAGCTGAACCGGCTTTTCAGTAAATACTAGAAAAGCTAAAATGGTTTTAAAACAACTTATTCTCGATAACACTTTTTTAATAAAATAGCGTTTCTATATACTTAATGTAAGCCAACGACAGACTATCAGCGGCCAAAATTGCTCTACGTTTAAAAACGCTGTGTTAGCTTTCTTATTTGTATTGAATGTACTGTATATTAAAGCAGTTGTAATGAAACTTTATTCTTTGGCAGGAAACTTATCTTGAAAGATTTTAAATATCTAATTAAATTAGTATTCTCGGCCCCAATCCTGTTTGTGATTGACCCGGAGTAGATGCCCTTTCAAACGATGACGACGACAAGGTTAGCATTGCCTTCTTGATTTTGTTTATTTGAATCATGCGTAATTGTTATAAATACAACTTTATGGTGTAGTTTTTTTTGTTATTAGAGATGTTTAGTTTTTGTTTGTTAGCAATAGATCTTGTTGTTTGTTTTTTTGTAGGTCTATTGTCTTTTTTGAAGTGACAAATCGTGGCCGCCACAAGACGATCTATTTAGGTTTATAATATTTTAAAATTTTCTTTAGACCAATGCTGCAAATAATGGGTGTACGAAAGCAACAAGAAAAAATTGATAATGTTTATGCTTTTGAGTGAAAATCTTGTATAACCGTTTATAGTCTGTCAATTTAGAAAACCTACACTTAAAATTTAAGATTAATTTTTTAAGTCCTTCAGAAGCTGTAAAACGTTTAAGAGTCTTGTTTGTTTTGATGTGTTTACAGAAGAACTCGCAGACCTCATATTAAGTTATGTAACCCATATTTTCCTGAATCTTAGTTTTTTTGTTCATTTTTCTCTTGTAGCTTTGAAATGATGTAACTTGAAGGGAAAAAACGCTCTTTTTGTGAGAAACCTTTTTTTCGTGAGATATGAATGATTTCACTTCCGTCAGTTTAAACTGATGCTAGGAGCAGGAGGGTAAATATAAAACAAAACGCAAGACCGCTTTTTTTTATTTTTTTTATTTTTGAACCAAACCAATTTTTGATAACAAGCAAGCCTACGAACAAATATCATCGTTAATAAACAAAAAACATTAGTTCACAATCTTTCGTTCACATGTCGAACTATATAACATTGTCTATTGGAAATGGTATTCTTTAAAACAATCAGGATATAGACAAACATTGCAGGCTTTGCATGAGTACCGGGAGGTTCTGAGCATTTTGGGGCACATCGTCGTGCATCCCCTTAACAATCCAGTGATTGGTAGCACTGAAACATACATGTTCACACTTCTGTGACCTTAATCCAGGAAATAAAACCTGTAACATATCTTTAATGTATTACAAATGTCTTTACTAACGGACGGAATTAAACACAGCATCGCGACGGCTTTGCCTGTACCCACAGCTTAGGTAGCTAAAACTTAGTTGGTTTCCATAAATACGATATAATTGTTTGGCTTCATGCTTCCCAAAGTATGGTACCATGGATTTGTCAACACTTATATGTTTCTCGGGTTTGTAGTAAGCCACACACTGCTTGTTTACCGCAACAAACTAATCTAAACAGGTCTAACTTTGGCAAATCTGTCAGTTTTGTCCAAGCTTTTATTATCAGCAAGATAAAGAAAGTGTTTGCTTTCTTCAAACTCATTCTTGATCATCAGCGCCGTGACCATTTGGTCCTGGTTGTCCTCCCTCCTCTTCAAATACATTTCTTGTCGTGGCAATTGATTATAACCGCTCAGCACAAGGATGACAGTGAATTATTTTAACTTTTCTATGGTCATCATGATTGAGCGTTTGCTTTTGTATCGAGCATACTTATTTGATTCCAAACATATTCTTTCCATCTCTTCAATCGTCAAGAACTTTTCAAATATTTTATGTGGCAAGATATGTTTTTCAAAGGAAGGGTGTGTCAAGATCCAGTTGTCAAGAACTCTGTGCACATCCATTTTACCCTTCTTCCATTTCAGTTTTGAAACATGAAATTTCATCATCCTTCTCTAAAAAACACATTATAAAGTTGAATACCAACATCAAATACTGTACAAAATTATACAATTCAAAAACAATTGGCGTTGTGTATCAAGTTTACATAATGCAAGCATTGCAGCAGCATTACATAAAACAGTTGAATAAAAATACTGTATATCATAGTATAGCAAGATCTATGAAATTATTGTTGAAATATGCATATATGCTACTTTTTTGTTGCTGGCGGAACACAATATTGTTATGACAGAAAAACATTTTTTGATTGAAAGTCACAAGCAGGTAACCTAGCATTTTAGAAACAAAAGAAAATACAGAACCTTTCCTGACCGCTTGCTAAAGCTTCCGATTCATCAGTACTCAGTTTTGTGCCTCCTGTTCCTTGCAAATCCTATTCAGTATCTTTCCTTCCGCAAAGGTTGTCCAAAATACAATTAACATCATTTCCATCATCTTCGTCGGTGTCTATACCATCATTCCTTGGGAGGAAAATTATAACATTTGCGGTAGACATAGATTCACCAGCAACAAAGCTGTACCTTGACTCCAAAGATTCAAGTACTTCTAATGCTTCAAAAACGGTCATCTTTTTGTTTTGGTGCAGCAGGTTAGCCATAGCGGCCTAATGAATGAAGCCTAGGAATGCTAAGATTAGCAGTTGTAAATATTACTTTTGTCGCTTATAAAAAACAACTTAAGCTACTCAATACTTTCGGTCAACTGCTTCGTTTAATTTAGAGTTATTTTCAGTGTCAATAAACAGACACAAGGAAACAATTAAATCCAAGATTATTTAGCTTTAATTAACAACTTTAAAGTTAACACGATTCAATTGGATTTACATTTAAACTTGTTAGGTTGCCTGATAAAACAATAATCCCAGTAAGGTGTATCCGGCCAAAACAAAAAAAAAGTGTGTATATTACTCTACCTCCTGACAAGAGTTACTCCCACTGTGCTTTCTGTCTAGATAAGCAAATAGCAAGAAACTTGGCTTATCGACTAGTTATTGACTAGTCCTGTATCAGTTCTCAATTACCAATTAACTAGCGAAGTATTTGCAAATACTCGAAAACCACAACCATTCTGTGACAAACTCTATAGTTCTATCAGGTTTTCGCATTTAATCAAAGAAATCGTATTTAACGTCTGAGTGTACCCTCCTGCTCCTAGCGTCAGTTTAAACTGACAGAAGTAAATCAATCGTAAAACTTTTGCGAGCCTGTTTTTGATACTTTTTTCGCTTATTACCACTTCAATAATATATATTTTAGCTATCTTTAGTAATTTTTTAATTTATTTTCAATTCACAACCGTTTGATAGCAGTTACTTCTTTTTGCAATACAAAAAATGTTTTTTTTTAAATTAGGCTGTTGTAAATATTGTGATAGCTTTTATTTATAATTTAAAACGGTCAGACAATTAGCTTGATTCCTCATTATCAATTTAATCTAAAAACTGGAGTCCTACAAGTATCAATGAGCTTAAAATCCTTCTTTTTGCGCCGTCAGTTTAAACTGACGCTAGGAGAATATGGGTTAATAAAGAAAGTACCACGCCTTTGAAAAAAGTAACCAAGATATTAACAGTTTGCGAAGTTTTAAGCAAACAGCCGACAAGCAAAAAAGGCTCTTTGGAAATACATAAATTGCTTCAAATTTACTGCGGGGTAGCTCTCGTTTCGACTTTTGCAAAAAAATGTTTTAGTGTCATTAGAAGAATCAAAACATGGCTTAGAAGCAAAATGAGAGATAACAGTCTCAATAATTGAATGTTTGCAAATATTCATTGAACTTTTTGAACAATTCAATTTACAAGCGGTTGCAGATGACTTTGCCAAAGCAAGCAAAACACTAATAAATTATTTTTAAGATTTTAAGAGGAAATCTTTAAGATTTTAAGATTTGAACAATAAGATTGTTCTACTTTACATTACCTGCAGTAATTTTGTCCACTTCGGTTGTCACTTTGCTATAAGCGTTTGGGGTAGTACCTGAGAAACCTAAAAAATAATGATTGAAATAGTATCAACTCAATTCAAGTGAAACAGCAATCGATCGAAATTCATCATCAACCGCTTATTATTCAAAATCAGTCAATTCATGTTTGCTTATCGGACGCAAATGAAAAAATTACGGTCTAAAAATCTGGAGTAGACTTACCACTTGCTTCGGTTGCGTTTGTTTGCGTTTCAGTTGTTTGCGTTGTTGCTCCCGTGGTTTCATTTTCAGTTGTTGAAACTGTTTTAAAACAAACAAAGCAACTAGTAAAGCAACGTTTTAATTGAGCTGTGTCACGAGCAAACAAAATATGTCTTCAAACACTTTTGAGCATGAGCGCCGGATTTCTTGACCACAACCAAGCTACTTATTTATCGGTCAACTGCTACTTGTTGTTCTTGTTAACCATCGTACAAAGATATCTTTGGGTAACCATCCCTTAACCTCTCAAAGAACAAATCTAAATTTTCTATTCTTGAATTAATCCTGCTGCTTCCAAAGGCTGTTTCAACATACTTGTGGCGTGGTATTGTGTTGGTACTAGGCTACAGTTAAAGAGGTGATTAGTGTCACGTGTGTGTGTGTGTGTCAAGCATAGATGGCATTGTTATGTGTATGTGTTGCAAGAGTGGTGATCTGTTGACTTGAAGCTGTGCCAACTTAGTATGAATATGATTTGGTAATGTTTATGATGAATGTCATACGGTATAGTGTAAGTAACATTGTTATTTTTTCTGAAACTGGGGTATTGTAAGGTGATGCTAATATGAGGTTATTTAAGGTTTTTTTCACATTCCTCAGGTGTTACGTGTGCATCTGAGATGATAATGTTACTGTGCTCGTTGTTATAAACGAACGTTGCTTTCATTTTTTTGAGCGGATCTAAATGTGCATTAAGATCATGTAAAAGGTGTGTTTGTGTTTGTGTTTGAGTCAGTTGTTTAAATTGAGTAGCATGAAGTTTGAGATGAGTGTCTATTGAACGGACCTTGGCTTTGTCATGTAGATGTTGAATGTTTCTATCTCGTTTGCATCCAGTAGCAATGCGTAAAGCTGTGTTCTGAATTGTTTGTAGTTTCTTGATGTAAATGTTTGATACAATAAGGCTACATATGGTGTTTGCATATTCCGAAATGGGGCGAGGGATAGTTTTAAATGCGGTGACAATTAATTCCTTTTTTTACCTTTATCAAATTTCATTCTTAATCACAATTTCAAATTTAAATACTTATAAGCAATTTTCGGTCCTTTGAAGTAATTTTTAAGCTTTCAAATATGACGTCATATTCGCCATTGTTACGTAATCATTTCGTGATTGGTACGCAACCCATTACTTAATTTGTTTTGTTTAAAGTTATTTTTAAAAGTAATTATAAAGAGCCGTTTTACTGCTTAATTTAAGCGCATTGATTTACCGTAGTTTTTGTTCCAGCGACAGCTCATCGAACGACAGTTGATCGAAACAACATTTAATCGAAATAAAAGTTGATAAAAAATATATATATATTTTTGTATGTTTCTGCGATTAAGCAATCTCTTTGTTACTGTAAATTAGATTCATAAAAAACAGAGACCATCAGTAAGAACAAAATTTGTTTTTATTTTGTATAATTTTTTTTAACGTCAAAGTTGCTGGACAAAGCACTTTGGTAGAGAAAACAAGTAGATCTCTTGTTATAGTTATGTTTCGTTACATTCCTATTGCACCCATTTTTTGCAGATTTTTTACATTATAGCCGGATGCGTATTTCAGTGGGGGAATTGTGCCATGGCCTTACCCTTGGAAACACCTTGAAAAAATCAGAGACAGATTTAAAGGAAAACCCTTTTTTTAGGGACTTTTATGTTTTTGGGATGAAAAATCAACAAAGCCGGGACAGATTCAAAGTCGCAAATTTTCTCTTTTACTAATATTATTCGAACAAGTGTCACTTCGATCAAGTGTTGCTTCGATCAAATGTCGTTTCGATCAAATGTCGTTTCGATCAAGTGTCGTTTTGATCAAGTGTCGTTTCGATCAAATATTGTTTCGATTAAGTGTCGTTTCGATTAAATGTCATTCGATCAAATGTCGTATAATCAAGTGTCGATCGATTTAAGAGTCGTTTCGATCAACTGTCGGGTCACAAAGTTTTTAAGCCATTTGCGACAACAATGTGGCAGCGATCACGTAGTTTTTAGCATTATCTACTATTTTGGAGCATATTCCATTTTGCATGTTTCATGACTAGTTTTGTACTTGATCTTGTGATGGTATTTGTAACATCATAAAGCGCTTTATTCGATGGCTAAATTTACGCGGAATAGTCACATTGTCGATCTGAATAGTGCGCTCGCCGCAAAATCCTTGAGCAATTTCACATATTAGACATTTTTAATTAACTGTTTCAAAATAATTGTTTGACTCATCAAAAAATGAGCTTTTATAAATGCAGCTTTTTCAAAAGTGCAAGTTTTTAAATACGGTTCTTGCCCTGAAAAATTGTCTACTCCAATAGTACTGTATGCTGTATAGTATTAGTCTTACTTGAAATGGCAGCCTTGTTTTCATCAGAAGAACTTAGTACATTGATTCCTGTCTTCATACAGTTTGTTAGATTTCTGAAACAAGGTACCATTACGTTGATCAACATATTGGACTCTTTGGAACTTGAATTGACAACGCAATTCAACATACTTCTACTGTACATGTCTCCAAGTGCAAGTGTGTAAAAACAAAAAGGGATACACCAGATATAGATAAGCTGTTTTGCTAAAAACATATTACGTAATCTAAAATTTAAAGCAAAAATGTAATACATTCATAATAATGTCACATTTTATCATTTGCAAATTGGAATTGCTATCGTTTTCATAAGTATATTTTTATTCATATTTGTTTTTGTGGTTATAAATTTTTGAATTATTGCTTTATTTTAATTAAATTTACGTAGGCCTGTTATTAGATTAAAGAAAGTCATGAATTTCTTTAATTGACTGATATTTCTAAATAATAATGTAGTTTTAAAAAAATGTCGACGTTAATCCCAGTGAAAGACAAGTTTCAGTTAAAAAGTTGGCAATCAGAATTTTTAACTATGAAACGTAAGAATAGTCAAGGCTTGAACTACAAATTTTTTTTGGCAATATCACGAGTTTTATAAATTATAAGGATTTTGTCAAAACGACTGTTTTAGTAACGTAGTCTGAAAAATATAATGTGCACATTTTTTTGTTAATGTTTTCTTTTTCTTCATATTCCCATATTGACCTTGTTGCTGCTTTCTGTTTGAAGTTAAGTTATTGTTGTATGTAAAGGGTGTGATCACATTGATTATTTTTCCGCTATGTCATGATGCGGATTTTATGAGCTAACGAAACTAACGCAGGTAGACTAAGCATCTAACTTGCGTTTTTATGCTCGCAAATTAAAATATTTTCACCTGAACTATGCCGCCGGCACAAAGGCCTGATTAAAAAGTAGAAAGTACCGCGAAACTGTAAAAAAAAATTTTTGGTCAACGGAAACGATAGCAAAGGTACGAAACTTGTCGCAGCTCTTTCTTTTCAGTAGAGTACAGTGATTGAGCGTGTAACATTTTTATCAAACTTAACTGTTTTTGGTTTTTTGAGTACTTAAGAATAATATTAATTCATAATTCTTTGAAATATTGTTTAAACAGAATTATCGCATCCGGACTGTGCCAAAATATACAGCGAGGACCAAAACAAAAAGGAAAATTTTAAATATGATTTACAGTATTTTGTACCCTACTTTATTACAACTTTTTTAGATTAAGCTACACTTAGTAAGTCTAATAATATGAATCTTAGTAAAAATAAGTTTGATTCACTGCAGGTTTTTTTTTTTTATTTAGTTACAGGGTTAACCGTGGTTTTCGTTTGATATTGAAAAGTTTTAACTTGATTGATTTGATTGAGTTTGCCGATGGTTGAGTTTTTGCAATGCTTTTTCAACTGTGTTTGCAACTGACATCAAGCTCGAAATTGAAAAAAAAATACAAGTTTTTACAGCCGAATAAAAAATGAGCTGAAATTTGTTATTATGGTTCTGTAGATTTTAAGCAGATATTGCATAGCATAGAAAAACAAAGAAATTAGCAGCGCCCGTCATAATCCACGCATTCAACTTGTATACAACTTGAACATAATTTCGACAAATTAATTTAGAGTGTACAGAAAAAAATTCTGACTTTTTGGTTTGTCTGAGTAATTTTCATTTACGTTTAAGAATCGATCTACGAGTATCTATATTTATTCTCACAAATGTTGATTAGAAATTGAATTATTTACTTTAGTTAGTTTATTTGTAACCTTTAATCATCACTGTTTTTCTCTTCATAAATTTAATCGTCTGTCGGTAAATGCAATGTATGTTTCAAATTAGTTTGTATTATTTGCTAAATTTGATTTGTCTAAAAATTTCACTTCTTATGTAATTTTAATTTGGTTTAAATTTATTCAGGCTATACCTTATCCATTGCTAAAATAAACAAATCTACCTTTGTGTTACATTTTAACAAATTGCTTTATAAAAACACGTTTAGTTAAGATTGAAAGAGGACAAAATTAAGACGAAACTTGATATATCTTGCCATTTTTCACGCCACGTAAAATTATGAAATAGCGCTAGATCTATTCGTCGGTCTATTTGTCTCCGTTCAATTCGTCTATGGTCATTTCGTCGCCAAGTCAATTCGTTGTTAAATAATTCGTCCCAAAATAAGGCGTTTGGTTGTGGACAATTTGATTGAAAGCAAGTTTTAAATTCAGCTGTTTGTTGTCACTAACTTTAACTAAATTACAATTGTCGTTTGGCAGTTTTAAATGTTATTATGTTAAGAACAAAAAAATAAGATAAAACTGTCCAAAAACAATGTTAGTCCTAAAGTGATATTTCAAAACTATTATTCAAATATTAAACTTAAGACAAAGAGGAAAATAAGATAAATAATAAAACAGTTTAACAACCAAGTGCCTTATTTGGGAACAAATTGACCGAAGGCAAATTGAAATAGCTTTTGCAAGCTGCGGGAACTGTTTTTGAGAACTATTAATCAAGTTTTGTAAAGAATTGCATGATTTGTAATAAAACTAGCCAACCATATAAAAATCATTTCGATTTTCGTCACTGGTTTTACAGTAATATAATTTCTTTTAACTATTGTAGTTAAGCTTAACTTTAGAGTCTATTGATACAAATTTTTGTAAAATGAGTTTGTTATACGCTTTTGTTTTTATTTTGATTTTTAATTGCATAGCGGTAGTTACATAATTGTTCAATGCTTTTGAAAATGTTTTCAAAAAACAAACAAAATTACATAAGTGCGATGCTTGCTTCAGATTATCAATATTACTTTCTCAATTCAGTTTGTCTTTAATTTCAACCCTGTCTTTAAATTTAACCCCGATAAATTCCACCATGAAAAATTCCACCATATATTAATTGTTGGTAGATTATTTGCTCTTTATAGATCAATTAAAACGCGGTCGCGTACATTCCAAAGTTCAATCAAAAACTGTGGGGTTTCTCTTTGTCCACAAAGACCACAAACCTAACCTAACCTAACCTAACCTAAACTTTAACCTATGGTGAAATTTAACCGAATGGAATATACCAATCATCGTATTCAACAAAGCTAAAACTTGAATAATATTTAACCGGAGATACCTCGCCATTCTGCTATAAAATAAGTTTACAAAATGTATTAAATACAACTTGCCAGCTACTGCATTTATTTCAAATTATTTGGAATTAGCAACGAAATAAAATAAATATTTTAACATTAATTTTTAAGACAAAAATATTGTTTTATCATCAAATAATCTTTTTAATAATATGTTAATTCAGCAACAATTTTTATCGACCTAATTTTGCTTAAAGTTGACCCAAATAATTAATATGTTAAAATTGGAAAAAGAATTTAAAAAAAGTAGCAAATTCTATTACTTTAAACATCAACTGTTTAAGTAATTAAAAATCAAAAATGATTGAATTTACCACTCCAGTAATTTTAATGTTTACAACAGGGTTTGAGGGTTTTACGCTAAGTGAATCAAGCAGTTTTTCTGCAAGATACTGTAGGTTCTCAAGTGTACATGATGCATTGCACTTAAAAATATAAAAACTGAAAAGAGAAAAAGTTATATCTTGTTTGATTTTAAGAGCATAAAATTACATTTTTGGAAAATTTTAAACCTAGTTTTCTATTAAAATGATGCTGGTAGAATGCAACTATTTAAAGTAAAATATACTATTAGAATTTTTAAAATACATGTAATTAGCTATATATCTCAATGGTATTCCGTTCTCAATTTATTAATTCGTTTTGATATAGAGCAGAAAATTTAAAAACTTATCAAAATCAAGCGACCAAAATTCAGAAAATTAATTATTGTTTGATATTTTCGAAATGTAATATTTTACAATGTGATAACAGACAAAAAATAGTTATAATGACTGTGATGAAATCTTATTTCATAATTGATTGAATGAACGTCTTTGCGCTCGGGCGCCTTGAAGCCGAACAAATTAATTGATGCCTTCAGTTTTTCGTTTTATTTTCAGTTGTATATGGAAGAAGCTCACTGCGTTTCAGTTAAACTGATTTTCTTGTTTCAATTATTTGTTATTTCTATTTGTTGTTGTTTCAGGTTTCTAAGTGAAAAAAAAGAAAGCTGGTTCTAAATGAAAAAAAGTGAAAAATGAAAAACATGAAAAAAAGTGAAAAAAAGAAGCTCACTGCGTTTTAGTTAACCTAGTTTTCTTGTTTCAATTATTTGTTATTTCGATTTGTTTTTGTTTCAGGTTTCTAAGTGAAAAAAACACCAGTATCCAAGTTTTACGATAAAGTCTTTCTGCTTTTTTAGTTTAAACTTGGTATTTTGATTAACATTTTTCTAAATCACCATTTCAACTTTTACTGTTACGATAAAATTACTGTTATGACCGTGCACTTTATTTGGTGTAAAAAATATTTCTGAAGCTTTTCGGCAGCGTGGTCGACTGGTTAAAGTGCGGTAACAGTATCGACATGGTCTCAGTTTAAAACCTACTTGCATTATTCTGTTGGGTTCTTGGGAAATACACTTTGCGGCACTTTTCTCTGCTTGCTGGTCTTGGCAAGTAGTTTTACATTTCAGTCATTTTTTTATTAATTTCAAGCGGACAGCAATATCTTGATAACTTCGCAAGCAGGTCGGGGTACTTGTTTTCTCTATGTATTAGCCCCTCCGTGGCTTTCCTGTGAGTCAGGAGAATAAATATAGATATAAAATAAATAAAAAATAAATCATAAAATCATTAGTACAGATTGTATAACATTAGAAATAAACTTAATAATGAGAAATAATTTTTAAATTGTATGTATTAATAGTTCAAAAATGTACAATAGTTATAAATAAATTGTCTTCTATACAGTTTTTTCGTAATTACATGGTTGTCACAATGACCACCCAATTAGTAATGAAGTTATGTAATTAACTAGCTTTTATTGCACTTTTTTCCTTTTAATTTGATAACATCCGCTTTAGTACTGCTGTCATTTGATTTTACGTAGTTTAGTTTACGCCTGTAGTGTAAAGTCCAAAGCATGCAAAAAAAACGTCGCAGGTGAATGTCAAAAAACGTCTTTTTTGTTGTTCAAGTAAGTTGTCAATCTATATTTCTTTTTATTTTTACTTGATTTTTGTATTTAATCTTCGACCAAATTTTACTAAATTTAAAAAAAGCTTTGCTTTCTTAGCCCTTTGGATCTGCCTTTGTTGGTTAACAAACTAGTCTATTTTTGATAAGAATTTTAAGCAATATCTGACGACAAAAAAGTGACTAATCTGCAAAAAAAATAAATAACAATGATAAGTCAAAACAAAACTTTGCAACAAAATTAAGAAAACTATGGTTGTTTCTCTCATTTCTTATAATAACAATCTAACAATTTGCCAATAAACAGGAAATAGCTCTTATATGCAATATCTCTCTGCATTTCAGATTAAAATTTAATATTTAGAGTGACAAAATTTTCAAATTCCATTTTCTAGCATTTGCTGTTACTGTAAAACCACTGTTAATAACGTACGCCTTATACAGTTTTTGTGTTAAAACATTTCTGAAGCTTCTTTGAATTTTTCAGAGAATAACATTTAAAATATGCTTTAAAAATGAGAACTGCAATCGCTTTATATCTCCACTAAAACAAAACAACCACGTTGTAGTTGAAAAGTACAACTATAAAAAACCAACTTATGATTTGCAGCTTTTCTTTTAAATATGTTTTCGTCACAATGACCAAAGATTTAGCAATGAGATTATTAGTTCAAATAGCTTAAAATAAACTTTTTTTCCTTTAAATTTTGTGACATCTGCTAAAAGATTGTTGTTCATTTCATTTCTATATTTATCCTCCTGACGAGCAGGAAAGTGTCAAAAGCGCTATACATAGGAAAACTGTCAAGCAATTGTATGCCATGCAATGCAATATCAAAACCGCCAAGCAGAGAAAAGTGCCCTAAAGTGTCTTTCCTAAATAGACAGCAGATCGCGAAAGTAGATTTTGAACTGAAACAATGTCGATCAAAATTATAGCGTTTATAACTACGTGACCACGCTCCCGATTCGATGATGTAGAGTATTTAACTTGCTAATCAACCACTTAACTTGGTTGAGCGATTTGCCGTGTTCATCTGAAACATCTCCCAAATTTTTTGTAAAAACAATTTAATGCGATTCCAAAAAATGCACCTTTAGCATATTTTACAACTTAATACCTTATAACTACATGTATATAATAAATTAGCAACAACATCTTCAAAATTTTCAGTTTTGTCTAAACCTAAAAACTTGAGGCAAATTTGTTTAAAACACTTCCACGCTTCCAATTCATTGGTGCTCAGCATTTTATCAAACTCTTCATTGATCATCAACTTCCGTATTTCTGGATTAACAAAAACACCTTCCTTTATCTTTGCGATCGACAAGTGAGAAAAACAAGTTTGCAAGAAATTAAAAACTTTAGACTCTTTATCTAAAGCTTTGACAAATTACTTGAACAAACCTAACTTGAACAAACAAGCAAAAGAGATAAAATCATTTTGTTTGCAAAAACCAAAGAAATGTATGTTGATAACAATATGTTGACCAGCTTCAGTTTCTAGCCTCATAAGCCAATGCTCCTTTTCGTAGTGTTTGCTACGAGCTCTGGACTCCCACAAGCACAAAAAACAACTATATTTCGGGTAGCCCAATTGAAGATCCCTTAATAAAGGTATGATTTTTAAATCAGAAAACACGAACCATCTGCTTTTCTTATAACATATTCTGTTTAAGATAAACTGCAAAGTGTTGTAGGTTTCTTTTAGGATTGTTGAATATGCAACTGGTACTGATAATAAAATATTTCCATTATGACAGAACTGCCATGATGCTTTCCTTGAAACCGTCTACAAAAAGCTTCCTGTCATCTGGGTCATAATTTATACCAATGCTTTCAAACTGTGCGGGAATATCATTACAATAGCAAAACTTACCATCTATAGAAAAGAAGTTAGATGAACGCATAGAGCTTTGAAGATAAAAACTAACTTTTGTTCCAGGAGAAAACAAGTTTCACTGCTGCAAGCGTGATTCCAAAACTTTACTTTTACCTTTCAAAAGATTTAAATTCCAAACAAGATCATTCAGATCATCTTGTGTAATCAAATGTCGTATATTATTGCTTTGACAAGGCTTGAAATCTGCAACTTGTACGTTGGTATGGAAGAAATAACAATCTGTAACATGATCTTTCTGTTCTCTCCAAACCATAGGTACTGCGAATTCAAAAAAAGCATTTTTTCCAGCAAACCATCTGTGAAGTCTGCTACTGCAGTTCACACAGCAAAAATGTAGAGCTCAACATTTTTCCAGATTACCAATGGCACAACCAAATAAGCATAATATAAACTTTTGAGTTTTGAGGTTAGATTTCTTCTGTATTTCCTCAAAGTTAACTCTCCACAGATACAGCAGAATACAATAGGTTTGTTTTTACATAAACACTGGGGTTGGACAAAATTGCAATTCACAAAATCAACTTCTGTACTGCAATCAAATTAAATCGAAAGAAAATTATAATCTGCGAGCTAAACAGAATTAAAGCAACGGAGTAAATAACTATTCAAAACTTCACTACACACATAATAAAGGCTAGCAAGAAAAAAAAAATTACCGATTCAGCGCTTTCAATGCCACTTAAAATGTAACTTATCATTACGGCTAAAGTCGAAGCCATATAAAAACAGCTGTTCATGGCTGAATTACGCTGATAAAGAAGCTATAAAATGCTCTTATATTCGATCAGGTTATCTTTTTCTTGTACTAATGTATACAGCAAACAAACGTTGCCATAAAGTTTTGGAAAATTGCAACCACAATTTAGTCAGTACAACAAAAAGATTGCATTGCCGGTCGTAAAATCAATTTACTTGATGTTGTTCTTCAAACCTCCTATTGAATATATGAAAAGCAGTTAAATATAACTAAACGGCGACGCCAGTAATGCGCACTTTTAACTCGCGTGCTAAACTAGTGCAGCAGCAGTATTTAAAAATAGCAAAAAATTTGTACATGTTACAAAAAAACGAAGTTCAGATTTGTGATCAGTGCACCCAAATTATCCCAAAACACCCTTCATGTGTTTTGAATATTTTTTAATGTTGCACAGTGTTATTAGTATCACATAAACTTTTCGATATTAACCCTTTATATTCTTATTAGCAACTGGTAAAATTTTTTAAATAATTATTTTTTTCTAATCTATTGATGAGTAAATAAAATATTCATAACCAATTAGTGTAAGTAAAAAATGTTTTACAAAAATTTTTATTAATAAAAAAATTGAGTGATAAGAAGCAACAGGACACCGGATAATTATCAAAGTGAAATTTCAATTTTTTACTTTATAATCAATACTACAAATAACTTATACTTATATATTGTGGTATTCATAGAAGTAGTTTTTTGTCGATAATAGATAGATAAACCTTGAAAACAGTAGGGTCTTGTTTAACTTTTTTGATGCACGAAGTGCACATCTACCTCCTCTTTCATCAAATTCAGGAAAATGTGCGCCTCTATTTTTAAGTCTTAATTGATTTGAGAGAGAGAAAACTCTCCGTTTGTAAAGTCTTAGTCTTTTTGCTTGTGATGAATTATTTTTTTCATCAGAGTAGCTGGGCTTACCCCTCTTTTTGAATGGAATTTTTCCTTTTCTTATAAACCAAGAGTTACATGCCATTGTAATTCAAATAAAGAAATTCTACCATAAGCCTTACAGTAAATAACAAACGCACATACAAAGACCTAATAAGCCAAAAAATAATCTATGCCAAAATTTTTTTCCTTGCGATCCCTATTACAAAAAACTTTTAATTGAGAAACTGTATATATATTAGTGAAAAATATTTCACACACAATTTGGTGGTTAGACCTTGCCGAAAGGAACTTGTTTATTAAAGTTAAACTTATTTGGACGGACTCAATTACAGTTGTACATTGTTGCGGCACGTACTGGCAAGCTAAAAGGACATTATATTTTAGTACTAGGAAGTACCAATAAGATTGCATTTCATACATTTCTATAATAACAAAAATTTTAACGAGGTCGTATAAGTACCGCTAGGATATAAAGGGTGGATAATTATTGCATAGTCGGTAAGCTCCTTCTGTTTATTTGCAAGCTGCTTTATAATTGTTTCAATTGTTCGTTTTATCAATTGTAATCTTAATCACATGTCCGGCAAATTAAGAGCACGTAACCTTAAGCGCTTCGCGTTTTCTTTCTAAAGTTATCGAGAAGCTGATGAACTAAATTTTTTTAAATTATTTTATTATTTTTTTTTATTTTATCTGTATATTTATTCTCCTGACTCGCAAAAAAGCGACGGAGGCGCTAATTCATAGGGTGGGCAATTACCCCGACCTGCTTCTGGAGATACCAAGATATTGCTGTCTGCTTGTAATTTAATAGAGATATGACTGTAATTTAGAACTCCTTGCCAAGACCACCAAGCAGGGGAAAGTGCCATAAAGTGTCTTTCCCAAGGACACAACAGAGTGGCGCGAGTAGGTTTTGCACCGAGACCGTGTTGGTCACGAGCTTAACGCTTTAACCACTCGACCACACTGCCGACTTTAACCACTTGACCCTTAAATTGCCAGACTTTTAATTACTTAATCCGTTCGTTGTCGCGATTCTCTATTTGGCTGTTGTAAACTGTAACTTTAATTTAATCGCTATTGGGAAAAATCCACGTTGTTCCAAAAAACTCGCTTGTAATATAATGTCACGTGTCATGATTTTATATAAGCGTGCACTTCTTTTTTATTTTATTCCACTCCAGTCAATCATTTCAGGCTAATTTGAGTTGTTACATTGCAGTTAAGTTGTTTGTGTTTCTGTGGCTGTGTAACCGCAGTAATTCTACAGAGAAAAAAAGAATTGTCAAACTTGTGTAGCCGTCGAACTATTTAAATTACTAGAGGGCCGCTAAGTCGTTCTTAGAGCTTCCTGGCACAAAGTCGTTGAAGTACATGTAATTGTTCACAGTTTTGGCACTGGAATTGTTTTGAAGTTTGGTGAAGCTTGGAAGCCAAGTTTTTGTGAATCAATTAATTATTTTGTGAGTTTTGTAAATAAACTCTTTTTAATTAGAGAAAGTGGTTTCTGTCTGTCTGTCTGCTGTGGAGAGAAGTTTTGTAAGGAATCAACAGAATTTAGCCAGAACTAACCGTACTAAGAAGTTCAATCTCGCAGGAAACTATTTCTTGAGAGAGAGAGAGAGAGAGAGAGAGAGAGAGAGAGAGAGAGAGAGAGATTTGTTTATTTCCATCAAATCTTTTCAATAAATTATTGCTTAAAACACACACAAAAAAAAGTCGGAATAAAAAACAAGATACAGCTTTACTTCAGCGCAGGTATTGGGGTTATCTTGTTTAACTTATCCTTTTGGATTTCCTGGTAAAGTTTGTAACATCTGGGGGCTTGTCCGAGATAGATCACATTTGTTTCAGAATGCAGAAAAAAAAGTTTAGTTCAAAAATGGCAACTAGTTTTATTGAAAAAGAATTTGAAAAATTAAGAGCCGGAATAAAAGGTTAAACAAATGTCAGAAGAAATAAAAATTGATTTTTTTTTGAAGTGAGTAAAATCGGCTTTGCAGGAAAGAAAATAAAGAGAAGGGTCGGGAGGTTGAATTAAAAAAGCTGAAAATTTTGGAAAAAAAAAGGGAAAAAAGACAAGCAATGCTGAAAGCTGAAGACTAAAAATTAGAATTGGAACTTTAGGAGAAAGAGAATGATTTTGGACAATTGCAATCGGAACAAAAAAAAACAAAATTTGAGAGATAAAATGCAGCTTGAACTGGAGAGGTCGAGACCTGAACGGGAGACAGATCGCTCTAAAACAGGAAGAGCAAATCAAGAAGGAGATGCACGTATTGTTTTCGGAGGAGCAGGGTCCCATGATCTCGCTCTTTCCATAATGGAAAAAAAATGACTTAGATCACATGTCGGCAAACTTTTACTTGTCGCCAGTCAAACATTCGTCTGCAAGTTTACGGCGAGCCTCCATCAGCGCAGAAGTCAAAAGAATGCCAAATTTAAGTTGTGATGGAAGTTCATTTAAAAGTTTTATGTTTGAGCCAAAGTGGTGAATTTTCTTTAGTTTTTATGGTCCCATTGATTTTAATGATTATTTCAAATTAACTTTCAAATTTTATCACAAATATATTTTAACACAATAAAAAGTCATGACTTTGACTCTACGTGTTGTTTTTCTAAAAAGAAAAATATAAACCTTTTACTTAGAGAAAACTAATGCATTCCAAGTTATCTACTCAACATTGGGTTGGTTGTAAAGCAATGCGATAGTTCAAGATACTTTGGCATATGGCTAAAAATTCCTCGGCGGACTGCACAAAAGACCTCTCGAGCTACATGCGGCTCGTGCGCCGCGGGTTAAACAGTCTTGACTTAGATATTTATACAGTATTTTAGTTAACTTGATTTAAATAGTTTATGAATATAAAACAAATTTGAAAGAAGGGGGTCGTTGAGTTAGACTGGATTGCCATAATCGGTCTCCGTACAGAAAAGTACAACTTGTAAACCACTAGTCTAGCCACTTTTATGGTCAATCACTGCAGTAATCAATCACTATATCACTAAGAAATCGATAGCTATAAACAGCATTTTCATTTGCAAAAACTTCCAAGTTTGAAATATTAAGTTAAAGCATCTTCAAACACAACAAAAATATTTGGATTATTTTAATTGATTACTGGATTAACACATGTTTAAATTGTATAAATCACAAAAAAAGTCTAAAAAGAAATTTCAAGTAATATGTACTTAAAAGATGCTCTCACAATTGCATGTTAATACTACATTGATATAATATTAAAACTAATGATGTAACATTTAAATTATTTAAGACTATAGTGCTAATAAACTATTTAATTTCATTTGGAGAAAATTACAGATCACACTAAAGAGTAACCTCTGAAGCATTGTGCATCACGCACGCCAAACCTGAACATACTGCCTGACTATGGTTTCCAGTTGAAAACTCTCATCAAGGACATTCTGCTCATCTCGATTTTGTCGGAAAACTGGTTATATAATATCATGTTTTGCAAACTTTATATAAAATATATGTCTTGAATGCACCTTTGGAGGTTTTACGTGGTAAATAAGTTTAATTTTACTTCTTATGGTAGCTCGAGACAAATGTGTTCGATTAGATATAAATAAGGGACAATACTAAAATCTATTTTCAAACATATATTAAGAATGGTCAAGTCAATCAACAAGCAAGTGCCGACAGACCTGTTTCGTCCTTATTAGGACTCGTCAGGACACTACAGCTTGTTGTTTTTATTGTACTACCTACCCAGCTTAACATTGTTTTCATTGTACTACCTACCCAGCGTTCAGGTCCATAACTGGATGTTTGAGGTGTAAAAACCACAAACAGAAAGTTGTGCCAGCTGTTTAAGTTTTCAACTTTTTCAGCTGGGGTCAACAACAAGCTGTAGTGTCCTGACGAGTCCTAATAAGGACGAAACAGGTCTGTCGGCACTTGCTTGTTGATTGACTTGACCATTCTTACTATATGTTTGTAATGGGAACTGCAGGGTTTTGCTTGTCTTAACCCGTATCCGTGTTAGCTAACTCGATGTGGTTAGCATATCGGAACCGCCGCCAGTATATCTTTGCGGTTTAGCGGTGTCTTTTGCAGTTGCGCTGGTGGAACATTGTTTTCATTGTAAAATCTATTTTGCTGTGACACTTTTGCATTAACATTTTTTAATGAACGACTTCCACCTTTTCCAACTCTATCTTAAACAACTCTTCCGTAAATATTTTTTGGCTAAAAACTTCAAATAAAAATTGCTCTTTATTTGAAGTTTTAAAAATTCCAAATCACCATCAACATTTTTTTTGAACTAGAACATATTTGATTTTTATGTCAGTTCATCGATATAACAAAACTAATTAAAAATTACAATGTAATAAAAACAAAAGTCAGTTTACAGTACGTTTGTTCAATATAAATATTATTCAATTAGGAAAATTAATGCAATTACATCATTAACAAATTATTTAGGTTTTGTTATTGACACGCAAATAGCAAATTGATCTTTACAATTAATAAGACTTATTTGGTTTATTTTGCCTGTTTTTCATGATTTAGGTGAAGCAGTAGTGTTGCAACTTACCTAGAAAATTCAAGATATTGGTTGTCACATTTTTATTGATAACTTTTTCAATTCACCAGCTCTCTAAGCACAGTTATTACAAAGAAAAATATTCAGTGCCGGAACTGTAAGGGCAAATCGCAAAAATCTTCCAAAAGCAAATGTTCCATCCGATAAAAGTATAAAGAGGAGATGTTGCATGTTTTACATCAAATGGAATTTTTTATGTAAAATGGATGGATAACAAAGCAGTTTATATGGCGTCTAATTACCTGTCTGCTTTTCCTACCTCTGATGTTAAACGTAGAAAGAAAGGATCAAGTCAAAAAGAAACATTCAAGTGCCCTGCAGTTGTCAAACAGTATAACGAGTACATGGGTGGAGTAGAAATTATGGACCAGAAGAAAGTGACGTACCAGTTTGACCAAAGATCAAATATCAAATATTATGTCTGATCTTATTGATATTGCAGTTAACAATGCCTTTGTCATCTTCAGTAAATTAGCTCAAATAAATTCAACTAATATTGAGCATGTTGATTCTAAAACATTCAGACGAATTTTAAGTCGGCAATTGATAGGTAATTATTGTAATAGAAGTAGAGCTGAACCTTCAATACCAATACTCTATAGCCAAAAAAACGCAAGTATAACACTGCTATTGACAAATGAACTCACTCGATGAAAAAAGTCCAACAGCGACAACGCTGCAAGCTCTGTACGGCGAAAAAGATTCAAAATCAAACTAACAATATGTGTGTCGAATGTGGAATATATCTATGCTACGTAAATGGAAGAAACTGTTTTGAAAAATATCATGCAAAAATATAACTTTGATCTGTCTAGTATTCTCATTTTTATTCTCTTCAATAATACTATATGTTTTTAAAGTTTTTTAATAAATCAGACGTTATGAATAAATAAATTCTTATAAAAATATTATTTTATTTCAACTCCAAAAGACAACAATGTCAACATGACAGCATAGATATCAATATATAGTCTATTTTCATAAAACATACAAATTACCCCTGAGGATCAATGGTACATATATGTACCATGCTGTAATTTCCATAAATCTTGAAAAAAAATTTTTTTTTACATTTAAACAATATATTTTAGTTTTCTAGAACACAAATATCTAAAAAAAAATTTAAAAATTATAATATTTTGATCATGGTCATCAAATAGTTAACAAACTTACAAACCCTTCTATTTGTGGTTTATAAACTCATAAAATATCAGGTTTGGACCTACATAAAGTACGCTAGCCTAACCACAAAATAATGTACTAGCAGTTTACAAAAACAAAGTTAAAAACATTTAAAAAAAATAAATCAAAATAAACAAACACACAAAGTATGATTTGCATAACTCACAAAAATTTACGTGCAATTTACAAAATTTTGTAAGCTATAAATAGATGTTTTTTACACAGCATCGAAGTTCAATTTAACTCAATATTTTTAATAAAAGAGTCTCATAATGTTTTAAATTACAGTATGGCAATTTGAAGATATTGCAAAACAAAGAAGGAATGGTTGCCACCTGTACAAGTGATGATATGATGATTTAATTAGGAATGCAATTTGGGCAAACTTGGTAGTTGTTCCGTGTCATATTCAATAAATATTTACAACAGCCTTATCCAAAGCCGTACCATTTAAAAACATTTTGGTGAAGCGATACATTTTGTCCAAAATTTTATCGATGATCATAATCTTGTAGCATTTCAGGGAGATGAAAAAATATCACACAGATTTAAAGTCAAGATGTTTTTTTATTTTCATATCTTGGTCTTCACCAGATTTTGTTGTTGAAAATAAAGCAGAAAGGATTAGGTTTACACTATTAAAGCTCGTAAAGATCCTAAATAAAGGTCTTTACAACAAATCTTAAATGTATTTGCTCACTGATCTGGATCGTTACAAAATTGAAAAACTTTATCATTCCTAAATAATTGATTGTCAGACTTAAAAAAAATTAATTTTGCCCAAATATTTTTTTGTTAAACAAATAAACACAAAAATAAACAAAGATGATTGACACAACAAACGAAAATGCGCTTGAATTAAAAATTATTTTAAACAAAATATATGCTCTACATAAACTTCAAAATAAATTTTAATAAAAGTGCTTTCTCTCAAGTTTAAAATAAATTTTAATAAAAGTGTTTTTTCACCTGATTCTCAAAACAACTTTTTTAGTTTTGTGTTAAACTTTAAAGTTTGTAATTATCGCTAGAATGCTTTTTCTACATTTTTTTAATTTCAGACTTTGTTTTTGTTCATTTTTTAAGTGTCTTTTATTTTCTGCTTTATGAATATAATTTTAAAATTGGTGCTTGTTTTGTTTCTTGTACAATCTTACAACTTAAGTAAAGATATTTTTTCACTATGGGTTATAGTCTTTTAAAAAAGAAAACAAGAGCATCAGGCAAACAAAAAAAACGCGTTTAATTTATGCATAAAAAGAAAAGAAAAGAAAATTTTTAATTAAACCAATTATGAATATTGTTTAAATGTCGCATCCAAGTAATTCCATTCGCAAAGTTGGAGCCTTGTGCCACGTGATAGGATAAAGGCGGATGTATGACGCTTCTATTCTTTCGGGAAAGTATCTTATTACAGGAGTATTTGTGTCGTCGTTTCCCTGAAATGTCTGAAACAAGAAAAACAATATTGTTAAATGTTGTTATAAAAATTCAAAACGAATCCTATTTGCTATTTCGTTCGAAAAACTTTTAAAAAATCTTACACATTTTAACAAAAAGATTAATATTAGTTTTGTCGCCAGAGTTGGCAAGTTGGTAGAAATGCTCTCATGTCAAACGCAATTCTCACTGTGGTGCTTCTAAACCTAATTTCGTCAATTTGTGGAATCAATAAAAACACATTTTTGTTACTTTTCTGTGCTTGGTGGCCCTAGCAGCAAAGACGTTTAGAAAAAAAGCTTATAAATCATAATAAATAAATATTTAAATTTACTACATTTTTAAAGCGCGGTTACTAAAGTAAATCATATCGAAAGTGTTTTGACATTAACAGTAGGGGAAGGGCAGGTGAGTTGATACACTTTTTACATATTTTGAATTTTTGTGAAAAGTATTTTAGATTTGTAACTGAAATTTTCACCAAAGTAGCAGTAAATACTTGCCTATAAATTGGATGAGTATCTGATTTGCAGCTCAATGACAAAAGGAATGACAGCCATTTAAAATTGTTCACTTAAGTGTATCAACTGACCTGCACAAGCGGGTCAGTTGATACACTGTGGAGGGTCAGTTGATACAGAGAAGGTCATTTGATACACCATGAAGTTTAAGGTAATTTTATGTTTTTGATGGAGTGGAGAAAGTTTAAGATAATTTTATGTTTTCCAATAATTACAGATTTATTTAGCAAGTACAAAGATAAGCATTATAATACAGGTCCCTGAGTCTTACTTACAAATATGTGTTCAGCAAATGACCATAAGGGTTTTATAGTATTACATGACAAACAAATGCTTCTCTCTGCCAGCTGTATTATTTTGTAATTGTTTACAGATTTGTGTTTTTAGTGTTTTATATGAGTATATCGCATTGACAACAGCAAACGTATTACTTAAGGTAAGGAGACATCCAAGATATTGCAATATCAGGCAGTTTGTACAATTGTAAATTATGCAAGACCAAAAAACAAATTGCGCTATTGCAAGAAAAAACTGAAACAAGCAACCCAATACACAATAAATACACACAAAACTAGGCTCAGTAGCTCAAGTCTCATTTTGTAAAGTCTTAATTAAATCGGAGCTGATTAGCTCTTCTAGAAGTCCCACCAACTACATTTGGGGGTGACAGTTTAAACACAACGTCATCTGACACAAATGAAGCACAATCATTTTCATTTACAATAAATGTGATGGTTTCATGGTGTGTAATGCATCCAGAAAGTTTTTGTAAAAAAACTCCTTCATATTCATTGACATCCACTTCATCGACTCTAGCAATATATTGAACCACTCTTGATCTACCCCTGACATTCACAATAACATAATCTCCTTCAACAATATTTTTGTCCATTGAAAAATCGGAATTATCATCATAGTGAATCTCTATATTTTCTTCTTCAGAAGAGCTTTCAATTAGCGACTTTGTTGCTTTTTTTTCATAAAAAAGTTTTTTCTTAGCCTTCTTTGTCTGAGAAATATTATTCTTTTCTGTTTCTGTTTTTAGTACAGCAATGCTATCTTTCACGGGAGTCGCAGTCAGAATTCGTGTTGTCTTCCTTTTTCTGGAGTTTGTCGCTTTTCTTAGTGCTGCTTTTGGAATATCATGGATTTCTCTTGGCGAGACATATTGATCTACTTCTGGTGTTGGAGCAGCAGAATGCTCAGAAAAATTTGATGTAGAAGAATATATTTGAGAAGAGCTATAAGGTTTTACAATTTGACTTTGTTGCTGAAATTCATTACTCTGGGGTCTCGCTCCTTCACCGAATTGCGAATGTGGCGCCTCTGAGCAAACCGCAGACCATGTACTAACAGCGTGCCTTATACATTGGGCACCACATGGAGCACGAGGTCTGACGGTTTTGGATGACGAAACTCGATGCTGGCTCAATGACATCACTGCCAGCATCTGATGCAGGCAGTACAGCAGTTTGGGGTAGTAAAAGGATAAACCCTCGGCCCCAGTCCTGTTTGTGTCTGACCTGGAGTGGATACCCTTCAAACGACGACGACGACGATTACTCTGGATCTCAGTATCTGTGCTGAGAAGACGATCAGTCACTGCAGCAGGTGCGAAGTCTAGTTCAGTAAAAATTTCCCTATTAAATGGCCAGGTGCCCGTACATTTAAATCCAGACAAAATATTTTTCGGAGTCATTGCAGCAAGTTGAGCTTTTTTTACCAGTGCAGGAATTTCATATATTGTAACATTTTTGCCGGGATTGCTACGCATCCAGTAGTCCATTGCTCTACAATAGCTTGCTTTAAAAGGCCCAAATACTGATTTATCTAAGGGTTGTAATTGTTGTGAGGTGTATCAACTGACCTTTTACCAGTGTATCAACTCACCCTACTTCAAAAATTAGTAAAAAGTAACTTAATTTGGCTTTATCAGAGAGTGTTAAAAAACAGCCAATATATTTTTCAAAACTTGATTTACCATGCTTAAGATCTGTAGTATTTTCATTTGCTAAAAATATTCCACCGAGTCTTTAAACTTTCATAAAGATAAACTAAAAAATTCACTCAAACCAAGAAAAATTTTTCAAATTAAAATTTGAATCAGTTTTTCCGCCTGTATCAACACGACATCGTTGCCAAAGATAATTTTTTCTTCTTTTACACCGCTAAGAAGCGGTATTTTATTAACAAATGTTTTTGAAACTTCTAGGGAGGAGGTGTATCAACTGACCTGCCGTATCAACTCACCTGCCTTTCCCCTACTAATTTCATCGTCATATGAACATTGTCATTATATACCTCAGCAACATCAACGCCTCAAGTGAGTAGCAGGCTCATATCATTTCACCGGAAGCTCAGTAATAACTGATGAGCTACTTGTTTTGGTGTGAAAAAATCGGCCATTACATTTTCAAAACAATTAAAAAGAAAGTTAAAAAAATTGAATTAACAGTCCAACGGAAAAAAATTAAAACATTCTTACAAATATTTATCATTGTTTTTATAATACAGAAGTACTTGATTTTATCGGAATCTAATGATCATTAATTTAACCTAGTAAATAGGGGACAATAATTAGATATCGGTAATAAATTTTCCTTTCTAATCTACTTTGATATTTTGCAATTTCATGTTTAGGCTGCAAGGTATACAAAATAACTTAAGTTTAAAATCATCACAAATCCATACTTTATGTTTTTGAAAAAAATATGTTTGAATCATTATGGAAAATAGATTATTAATTAAAAAAAGAGATAACTTTACAGTAACTACTTATTTTATTCCAAGCATATTTCTCAAAATAAAAAAGATTTATTTGGTAAGATTATATTGTAAACACAAGAATAAAGAAATAAATAAAATTACTTTGTTGAACATTGTAAAGTGTATTCCATCTCGTGAATATGATATGTTGTAAGATGTTATTTATTGAATAAGATTCTGTGGTCTTCCTTGGGTAATGATTCCGGAAACAGTTTTGTTTTGTAGATAAACTTGAATCCAGATATGACCAGGTGGTTTAAATTGTAGAGGATCTTTTGAATTTTAAAAGCAAAATATTTATATTTCAACTGTGAACTTGATTATTTACAATAAAACAATTTTAGGCTTAAGCCACCCTGCCTTGCTTTAATTATTATGATTCAATTTTGATAAAGGACTTCTTATCTTCAAAGAATAAATCTAAAACTTTTTATGTAAAATATATTTAATTTTAATAAGAAAAAAATTTAAGCGTATTTTGTTTACGTAAAACTTTTTTCAAAGCTGCAGTGACTGAGAGTCAAAGCTTCTTGATTCTTAATTATTCTACTAATATATGATTAACTGTATCTATTTTATTAATATATAATATAATCAATCTTCTTGATCATTCTACTAACGGGATTAAATTCTTTTCTGAGATATTTTTACAGCTTGCTAAACAAGAGATAAAAACTCCAAACCTCTTAAAATGTTATACTTTTAAATATTACATCCAGGTAGAATAATGATAAATATCTACAAATCTTGTTTAGAGAATTGTTTGAAAACATTTAGAATTAAAAAAAAGTTGTTCAACACCAATTCTTGAACCAATGGTCATTTTCGAACGATTTACATAAACCACCTTCATCAAAGAATTTTTTATAAAATTTGGTGACAATCTAAAAAATACCAAAAATTGTTCTCGACTGTAGTTGTACCATATTGTTATTATTTTCTTGCGTATTAACATTTCATTTATTGTTTTTTTAATTGTAGCCATTGCATTAATTGTTCTTTTTTTGTAGATTTAGGCTATTTATCCCATATTTCAACGTTTTTCTCTTATCTTCCTCACTTAAGCTTTTTATTGAGTTATTTTGTTTTATAATACACTGTAGGATATAGCAACAAGAATCACATATGAATGATAAATGTATTAAAATAAATGTAATAAAAATAAGAAAAGATAAGTAAGCCCACAATAAACAGAGGCGGCCAGACTAACTTTATAAAAAATTTATTTCAACTAACCATTGTAAAACCCCGTTCTTCCCTTTTCTCAAACCTGGAACAAAAAAATCCTTCAGGACAGCCTATAAAGGCTATACCTGGAGATGTTTCTTTTCCAAACATAACTTTAAACCCCGAAACCCTAATGACTTTCTTTGCATAATGACTTTCTTTACATAAGAAAGTTATTATGCAAAGAAATTTATTATGCAGATTATGCAATGCAATCCTATCCTCACCATCTTTTTTTCATTGTCCATTTACCCGTAATTTAATTTCACACCTAGAACCCCTTCTCACTTTTACACTAAAAAAACCTATTTCGCTCGCACAAGACACACTTCTCTTCAACTACATAAACACAATAGGTACATCCCACATCATAATATCCAAACTAGCCTCCTTAATCAGACTTGTATACTTATGATTAATATTGATGAATAAATTTATTCTTTTTTGCAATTATTTTACAAATTGTCGATTTAATATTTTTAAATTTTCTTGTAAAAATATCTTTTGTTTTAGTTGTTTAATGCATTGTAAATATTCCTGCCGTCACTTATTTATTGTTCACTTAAATATTTTGTACATTTTATATTGTTTTATATTTGTATATATAAGTAACACAAACTAAAATAATCTTTTTTTTTTACCTTTTCTTCTTTTATTGTTTCCTCTTATTCAAAGTACACCATATAAATCTATTACTTTATATTATGATTTTTTTTCTTTTTTTCTTCATATTTGCCCTCCGTTATATAACCGATTTAAATTCTAATCTACAACTAATAACTTGTTACACATCTTAACCTATGGTATATACAAGTTTTATCGTATTTTGTAAAAATGTTTTTAATTTGAATTTTTGTGTGTGTTTGTAACTAAAAATGTATAAATAAAAAAAAAAAAGATGATTTTCTCAATAAAAACATTAAAAATTTTGATATAAAAACATATAATTTTTTTAAAATAAAACACAAAAAATTCATTCATACGAGTAGAAAAATAAAAGTATTAAGTATAGAAGCAGCAGTTACCAGCGATAAAGTCTTGTGGTCAAATTTTTATTGTCTCGGTCTCAAACTAGTACTTTTGTTCTAGGTCTTGGTTAGATCGTGGTGTAATCTCCGTCTTGGGTCTTTTAAAAGGGTAAAACCGGACATTTTTTTACATAACGGTATTTCTTAATATGATTTCGATGAGTTTTGCAAAATACTAACATCCACATTCAACTGATCAGCCTTGTTGCAATTTAAAATCTTAAAACATAAAAATTGCACATTGTTTTTATCTCTTGCCTTTGAAGTTTTTTTACATTTATTGCAATGATGATTGATTTGTTTTCGTCATATACAAAGGACATCCACTCCGACTCAGATATAAATAGTAAGGGGCCAAGGATTTGTCTTTCTTCTATCCCAGACAACTTTACGTCCCAGATCAGATGCTAGCAGCAATTGTACATTAAAGTTATGTATTATTTGAAATATGCTACAAATGGGTGCAACAGCATTGGAGGCAAACTTGCAGACGTCACTCAAAATTGTCAATCATTCCAACATATTTTTTTTTAGGATTTCTCAAATTTTTGTTGTATTTAATGCCTTTGGTTCATCAATGTTTAAACTAATGGCACTAAATACAGCAAAAAATTTGAGAAATCTCAAAAGAGAAATCAGTTTGAGTGAATGATAATTTTGCGTGACGTCTGCAAGTTTGCTTCCAATACTGTTGCGCCCATTTGGAGCATAATTTGAACAGTACATTACTTTAATGCAAAGTAACCAAATTAAGTGAAATTTTGAGGAATGATGGTACAAAGATTGATATTGAAGTCGACCAAGTTTCTTGAAATTGTATTGATGTTTATAAGATTTAATAAAATTTGCATGGGTTTTGTTTTTTTGGGTCACCCTGTATTTAGTCAGCATCGGGTTCAGAACATTATAGTGGTGCACAGTAATCACCTGTGGAGTAAGCCAGAAGTCTCGGAAACAAGACAGTTTTGTGCAGTATTTTGATATTTTTGTTGTAATTTTGGCCATTTGGGACACTAATCAGATTATAAATAAAATATATATTTGTTGTTTTATTTGGTAACAAAAACGTCCTGAAAATTGTGCCTAATTACACCGTCATTTGCCTTCACACTCACACCAAATTAAAGTACTTGAGAAATGATAAAAAAATTCGACTACTTAAACATAAACATGTCGTACAGTTTGCTTTTTTAGTTTAAAAAGAAGCCTTATAGAACAACAACAAAAATTATGCAAAAAATAGACTTAGAACAGCAAGATAAATCATCTAATTTAAATTTTGATGCAGCAGTAAACATAAAAAACAGATAGGGATTTTTGAATTTTAAGTGCTGTAGTTAGTCTATAATAGCAATCACAAAACTTTTTAGACCTACAACGTTTCTAAAAGTTGGGTTAAAGAAAATTAATATACTAGTTTTTAAGTTTGGTTTTGATATATCAATGATTGTCAAAATGTCAAAATGTCAATATCAACTACAAAGATCAATAAATAGCAAAGGGTCAATTGGAATTTAATAAATAAAAGTTAAAGTTGAGTAACTATTTCTAAATACTTTTAATTGTAATGAATGTGTAAAACATTGTTATTTGTTGAAGCATTGTTTCTGTCACACTTCATTTAGAAAGTTATCTTAAATATATAGCGTTATGGTTGCATTTAAGCTTAAGCGTTTTATTATGACGTAATCTTTTTATTAATAGGTAGTGATTGCGTATTCGGTGTGCCACCCTCATTTGGTTTGATTTATTTGCAAGAAGTTTTGTAAGTGTTGTGGTGTTTCGTTTTGTTGTTTTAATTCAAACCGCGTAGGTAGCGCTTTAGTGTTTTCAATCGCTCTGCGCTTTTTCGTCTTTCTTTTTTGTTTCTC
The DNA here is from genome assembly GCA_963680785.1 of Diplosoma virens. Taxonomy (NCBI): domain Eukaryota; kingdom Metazoa; phylum Chordata; class Ascidiacea; order Aplousobranchia; family Didemnidae; genus Diplosoma; species Diplosoma virens. The sequence goes on from OY796888.1 coordinate 35,501,525, forward strand.
TGTTATCTCGAGAGCTCAATAATGCTTTCGGAATTTTCTAATTAATTCAACGATATGTAATTGTTTATTGTCTGTCTTCTGGTTGGCTGTATTGCAGGAGCGTAGATTGCTTGACCGATTGTAAACGTATTTCAATTGTTATTCGTTATTTTAATCGGGAGAAATACCCCGTAATTCCGATAATGTTAATTATCGGGCGTAGCGTGGCTCGATGTATATAAATATTTTGCATATTGTTTACAAATTATCATTCTAGTTGAGTTATTCTAGTTGTTGCATTCCAATTGAGTCATTTGTGTTTTGTGGTTTTGTGGCCATAGTTGTTTAAAGATCAAGTGTTGTCGCCTTGGAAGTTAATTTTATGAAAAGATAGAATTGTTTTTGCTTGTGTAGCGGACGAACTATTAAGTTTAATATTGGCCATGGAGGAGCTAATTAATCCTTACAACTTGTCAGTACAAAACTGTGAAGTGGTTATTTACAGTGGTTCGCACTTTGAATTACTTTCAAAGTTTGTAAAGCTTGGCAGTCAAGTTTTAGATGATTTGATCACGTTTTTGTAAATTTTGTAAATATATTCTTCATAGTTAGAAACGGTAACTTTCTTTTTTATCTGCGGAGAAAAGTTTTCTAAAGAATCAATCTGTATTTGGCCAAAACGTACTGTTTAAAAAACTTCAGTCTTGCGGCAAATTCTTGAGCCGGAATAAATACAAACAAGCACAGTTTATTTCAGCGTAGGTATTTGGTTTGCCTAGTTCAACAATTCCTTTTGATTCCCTAGTAAATTTGTGACAATTTGTAGTTTGAACATTGTAAAATTAATATTATTTTGTGGTAGATGATCCTAATTTACAAACTTGAGTACTATTTAAATGCGTTAAGTTGAAAGAAGTCAAATTTTACTTTTTCGTATATTTTAAATTCTTTAAGCTTTAAAAATTTTACTGTTGAGCTCTGTAGATAAAATATAATAATTGGTAAATTTTAAAATTGTTAAAAAAACCACATTACTTAATGATGCCCTCGGCAGTACATTATAGCATTTCAATTTTGAATGAACTTATTTATTACACAAAAACAGCTCAAAAAAATTTACCATATTGTACACTAGCTGGTGCCCAAGAACCATTGTAGCCATTTTTTGGTTCATTGTTCAATCTCGCCAAGTACGGCGGATTTTTTGAATCAAAATTATTCCACTATGAAGATGCTGTGATGTTAGAATTGGGAATCGCTCCACTTTCAATTCCAAGTGATTGATTACATTCTGTAACATTTCAATAAGTTATAAGTTTACTGTGTTTCTTTTAGTTGTATTTTAGTTCTTTTATGTTTTCAAAAAAATGTACTGTTTTCCGATTGCTACAATTAACTTATTTTTGTTTGCAAGGGAAAATTTTTTCTATTGTATTGCATTTGTAGTAAATAAAAATTTTTAGCATAGAAAAAAATTTCATTGTGTTTTAAAAATTTTCACAAATTTTTTTTAAATCTAATTTTGGTCTTCTGGTTCTGGTACCTACGAAAAGACCAATCTTAACTCTATTAAACAGAACAACGAAAGTATATTTTAAAATAAAAAACTTAACTCACGACGTTTCGTCCATTACTTTAAGCCCACTTCTTCAGCTATAGAGAAAACACAAAACAACGTTTTTTAAAAGAATCCCCCTGAAATAACGGAAGAAACGATCTGAATTAAGTTTTAGTTTAAAAATATCTTCTGGCTGTTTGTTTTTTAAAGTTTGGACTGGCCTTTCAGTAAATACTAGAAAAGCTAAAATGGTTTTAAAACAACTTATTCTCGATAACACTTTTTTAATAAAATAGCGTTTCTATATACTTAATGTAAGCCAACGACAGACAATCAGCGGCCAAAATTGCTCTACGTTTAAAAACGTTATGTTAGCTTTCTTGTTTGTATTGAATGTATTGTATATTAAAGCAGTTGTAATGAAACTTCATTCTTTGGCAGGAAACTTATCTTGAAAGATTTTAAATACCTAATTAAATTAGTATTCTCGGCCCCAATCCTGTTTGTGATTGACCCGGAGTAGATGCCCTTTCAAACGATGACGACGACAAGGTTAGCATTGCCTTCTTGATTTTGTTTATTTGAATCCTGTGTAATTGTTATAAATACAACTTTATAGTGTAGTTTTTTTGTTATTAGAGATGTTTAGTTTTTGTTTGTTAGCGATAGATCTTTATGTTTGCTTTTTGTAGGTCTATTGTCTTTTTATAGGTCTAATCCGTCAATTTACAAAACCTACACTTAAAACTTAAGATTATTTTTAAGTTTTTCAAAACCTGTAAAATTTTTAAACTAAATTTTTTTGATCCCTCTAAAATTTTTTCATTTTCCTGCCTTGATAGTTTCATAAAAACGATCAGAACAAATCTAAATATATATTAGGATCGAGATTACATTTTTCTAAACGAACATTTAACTATGAAATCGGTAATGATATGAATTCCTGCTTAAACGTTTTTTTTTGCATTAGCACAAACTATTATTCCAAATATCGGAAAAAAGCGTGTGTATTCTTATTTTAAAAAAAATGCTGTTCATTGCGAACCTAAAAAACGAGTGTTTGATATCTTTTCCTCGCATCCGATACATGACAGGCTTTAATTTTGTTGCTTTTTCATGATATTAGCTAAAAGTAATCTCAGAGCAACAAAAACATCGAACAAAAATAAGTTTTTTCTAACTGAAAGTTTATCTGTTTTATAGTGCTACAAAAAAGTATTGCTATACAATTTTGTTGAAAATCGTTTTTGTTGTTAAAACCAAAAAGGTTCAATTAAATATACTGTACAATGTCAAACTTTGCTTTTTAAGCAAATTTTTTATTGTTTTTCTAATCAATTCTGTGATGGAATATCAAGAGTGGACAAACTGCGACCCAAAAGCCACATGCGGTTCAATAAAAGTATCTATGAAGCGTTGTCTTAGGTCAATATTGTTAATTTTTTAAAATCATGCAAAAAGTGTGTTTGTGTTTAAGTCAGCTGTTTAAGTTGAGTAGCATGAAGTTTGAGATGAGTAACCATTGAAAGGACCTTGGTTTTGTCATGTCGGAGTTGACTGTTTTCTATCTCGTTTGCATCCAGTAGCAATGCGTATAGTTCCGTTCTGAATTGTTTGGAGTTTCTTGATGTTGGTGTTTGATACGATAGGACTCCATATGGTGTTTTGCATATTCCGAAATGGGGCGAGGGATAGCTTTAAATGTAAAGACAATCAGTTTCTTTTGTTTACCTTTGTCACACTTTATTCTTAATCACAATTTTAAATTTATATACTTATAATCGATTTTCAGTCTTTTGCAGTAATTTTTAAGGTTTTGAATATGACTTCATATTCGCCATTGCTACATAATGATTTCGTGATTGGTACGCCACCCTCTACTTAATTTATTTTGTTTACAAGTTGTTTTAAAAAGTAATTTTATAGAATCGTTTTACTGTTTAATTCAGTGGTTCGCAATGCTCTTACTCTGACTCTAATATGCAATTATGCATGTGGAGTATAATGTCATAGATGAATTTGAATAAAGTTAATAATTTATTTACATTCCTCCCCAATTCCTCCCATAGCAATTTTTCCTCCCTTCAGGTTATAAATTCCTCCTTGGGGAGCCAAGTGGCTCATTTTGAGAAACACTGGTTTAATTCAGTGCACATTGATTGACCAAAGTTTTTGGTCCAATTACACTTGATCAAACAACATTTAATCGAACGATACCTGATCGAAACGACACTTGATTGAAACAACATTTAATCAAAATGAAAGGTAATAAAAAAAAAAAATTTTGTATGTTTCTGCAATTAAACAATCTTTTTGTTACTGTGAATTAGATTCATAAAAAACAGAAGCCATCAGTAAGAAGACAATTTATTAAAGTAAAATATACTATATCAAAACGAAAAATTGAGAACGGAATACCATTGATATATGTAGCTAGTTATTTAAAAAATAACTAATATTTAAAAAATAACTAGCTACATATATCAATGGTATTCCGTTCTCAATTTATTAATTCGTTTTGACATAGAGCAGAAAATTAAAAAAATTAGCAAAATCAAGCGACAAATTTAAGAAAATTAATTATTGTTTATATTTTCGACAATTAATATTTCACAATGTGATAAAAGACAGAAAATGGTTATAATAACTCTGATAAAATCCTACTTCATAATTGATTGAATGAATGTCTTTGAACCCATGCGCCTTGAAGCCGAATAAATTAATTGATATCTTTTGTTTTCCTTTTTATTTTCAGTTGTATATTAAAGAAGCTCACTGCGTTTTAGTTAAACTGATTTTCTTGTTTCATTATTTGTTATTTCTATTGGTTTTTATTTCAGGTTTTTAAGTGAGAAAAAACACCAGTATTCAAATTTTACAACAAAGTCTTTCTGCTTTTTTTAGTTCAAGCATGATATTTTGATTAACATTTTTCTAAATCACCATTTCAACTTTCGCTATTAAGATAAAATTGTTGTTATGACCATACACTTTAATTTTTTTAAAAATATTACTGAAGCTTGTCGGCAGCGTGGTCGACTGGTTAAAGCGCCGTGACTGTGACGGGCATGGTCCAAGCTTAAAACCTACTTGCACCATTCTGTTGTGCCTTGGGAAATACACTTTACGGCACTTTTCCCTGCTTGCTGGTCTTGGCAAGCAGTTCTAAATTTCCGTCATTTCTCCATTAAATTTCAAGCGGACAGCAATATTTTGATATCTCCGCAAGCAGATCGGGATACTTGCTTTCTCTATGTATTAACGCCTCTGTCGCTTTGCTGCGAGTCAGGAGAATAAAAATAGAGATAAAATAAATAAAAAATAAATATTAAAATAAATAGTACAGATTGTATAACATTATAAATAAATTTAATAATGAGAAATGCTTTTAAATCGAATGTAGTTTAAAAATGTACAATAGCTATAAAAAATTGTCTTCTATACAAGTTTTCGTAATTATATGGTCGTCACAATGACCACTTGATTTAGAATAAAGTTATGAGATCAACTAGCTTTTATTGCACTTTTTTTCCTTTTAATTTTATAACATCCGCTCTACTACTTTGTTGTCATTTGATTTTACGTAAGCTAGTTTATGCTCGTAGTGTAAAGTCCAGAGAAGGCAAAAATAAACATCGCAGGTGAATATCAAAAAACGTCTTTTTTGTTGTTTAAATTAATTTTCAACCTACATATCTTTCTAGTTTTATTTGACTTTGTATTTATGCTTCGACCAAATTTTACTAAATTTAGAAAAAGCTTTTGCTTTCTTATCCCTTTGGTTCTGCCTTTGTTGGTTATCAAACTAGTTTAATTTTGATAAGAATGTCAAACTATATCTGACGACAAAAAAGTGACTAGTCTGCAAGAAAAATGAATACCAAAGATAAGCCAAAATAAAACTGTAAAAAAATTAGGAAAACTAAGGTTGATTTGGTCATTTTTTTTAGTAACATCTGATAATTTGCCAATAAACAGGAAATAGCTTTTATATACAATATCTCTCTGCATTTCAGGTTAACTTTAATATTCAAAATGAAAAATTTTTAAATTCCATTTTTTAGCATTTGCTGTTACTGTAAAACCACTGTTATTAACAAAGAAGGCCAAGCGCGTCAATTCACCCATCTAAAATTTTGCATGCCAATAAATCGCGCTTTCGGAAGTATTATCGCTTCGTACTTTTGGAGTTTCATTCTTTTATTGATAGACACTCTCAGACCCAATTTCGTGAATTGGTGGGCAAAAATTATCGAAAATATTATAATACACCTAGAAGGACTAAGCGCGTCAATTGACGCAAGACGCATTCACACGACCAAATACCGATACCAACCTGTTCACCAACATTTTCTTGGTAGATATCATTGTATTCTTTTTTTTAAAGCAGATTTTCCATGTTGTCAAAGAACGTAGGCAGCGTACCTTGCTTATGACGTAATAACTGTGTTTTAATTTTACTTACGTATTCTCTATCAAGTTAGTCTTATCAATTGCTCGTTATGTTGCTTCTGCCTGATCTATAAAGAAGTATTTTTAATTGGTTTTCATTCTTTTTCTGGTGATTCTCGGCGTCACCGGCTAAGCTAATATGTGTTATAGGAAAATTGTGGCGTATGGCTGGCGGACAATACCGTGTAGCTTTTTATTTTCCGTTAACTGCAAGAAGATCAGGTATAGCCTAGCCTAGGGTAGTGAATATTGCTGCCATAGATGTTAGTATTGTGATGCAGAAGAGGATAGGCTGTAATTGAAGGCTATCGTTATTACCTTGGCTAAGCTACATCTCAGTCAGGAAAGCTCTAGATAGATTGTTCCTGACAATAATATGTTTATTTTTAGCACCACAGAAGCAGCAAGTTTGAAATAATTTGTGCAACGAGCATTCTGCATAGTGTCTAATGATGGATTGCGTTTTCACAGGTCAGGAGCCAAGTAAATTTACGATATAGTATTTTTTTGCCTGTAAAATGTCTCAAAGGTTTGCTGCTGATCAAGGGTTGCAATTGTTGCAAAATATTGCTTTAGACTTAGAGTCTTATAATGGTGAATACTCAGATTCCGAATCTGATGAAATCAACAATGTGATTGTGGATATTCCAAATCTGAAAGATTCATCTGATTCGGATGGCGAATATACAGACCAGGAAGCACCAACCAACACAGATAATGGTGTGCGTACTCGAAGCAGCAGTAATAATGATGAACAAACTATTTTGGGCAAAGACGGAGCCCACAGGCTGCGCTCAGTTTCCTCCAAGTCACTACAGGACGACTACAACAACACAATATTTTTAGAATTCGTGCTGGAATTACATCATATTTCAAATCCCGCATCATACGTGGCAGTCCTCTTTCTTTATTCCGCAACCTTTTCAAAGAGCCTATGCTGATAAATATTCAGAAATGCACTACTGCAGAGGCACATCCTGCTAATGAAAACAACAGCTGAACGGTTACGTTAGATGAACTAAACAAATTTGTGGGACACATTGTGGCATGTGGCGTAATTGGTGGACACATCGTGGCGTAATTACTTTGCCTATAAAAAGTATGTGGGATAAATCTTGGGATGCCCTTTGTTTAACGCAACTATGCCAAGTTGGGGATTGTTTTCAGGTTTAATTGGAAAACTAAAAGGAAGAGGAATTTCGAAGAGGACAAGTTCTGCTTGGCATCTTTGCTATGGAATCCGTTTATAATCGTAGAAAATTGCCTAAAGACCTACAATCCTAACGTGAATATAACCATCGATAAGCAACTACTTCCTTCCCGGGCCACGTGTAAGTTTATTCAGTATATGCCAAAAAAGCCAGATAAGTTCGGCATAAAGTTTTGGATAGCTCTCGATGTAGAGAGCAAATGTTTATACAACAAATTTCCATATCCTGGGATCGAAGGACTTGACGACAAGTGGAGAAGCCAGCTTACCAACGAATGTTGTAATGAAGTTAATGAATTCTTTATACAGGCAAGGTTTCAATGTCACGTGTGACAATTATTTCACTTCCTTGGATCATTCATTGAGATTCGCAAAACGGCAGTGCAGTTTGGTGGGGACGATTCAAGCAAACCGAAGATAAATTTCAGACTTGTTAAAAAAGAAGCATATGTTGCATGACACCATAATTGTACACTCCACAGGGGACACTACAGCGACTATTATTTCTTATCAGTGCAAACAGTCGAAGTCTGTAAACATTCTGAGCACCCTAAATAAAGGCTTTGTTATTCCAGTGCTTGATAGACAGCAGCGTAAAACTGAAGCTATGCTCTTTTATAACCAGATGAAGGTTGGTGTAGATGTTTTAAATCAAATATCCACACTGTATTCAGTGAGAGCTGCTAGCAAAAGATGGATAGTACACATCTTTTATAATGCCATTAACTTGGCTCTAATAAACAGTTGGGTTATCTACAAAGCTTTGTGCAAGAGCAACATCAGCCGTAGAGCGTATATAGAAAAGGTATGAAAAGACATCACTGGTATCCTTGATGGTGTTACGGATTTGTTGACTTTTGAAAGACAAAGGAGATCTAGTACAACCTCTCTGCTACAAGAAAACTGAAAAAAAGAGAGGGTGACAACCTGGGACAGCCTACTCCAAAAGACCGTCGCAAGTATTCTAGTAAATCGCGCAGAAATAGAATAAATGACGTCTGTACGGTGTGTCAAAACCCAATATGTGAAAAGTGCTGCAGCAAACGATGCTTGTTGTGTCTGTGATAAAGCTTTAAAAGCATTCTCATTTGGTTTATCTAGATACTTGGCAATGTTATAACTTTTTAAATGCATGCGGTTTGCGTTTTAGAAGCCTTTCAATATAGAGAGAAACGCATACAAATTTCCAAAAACAGTGCGTGCGTCAATTGACGCGTTTGGTCCTTCTAGGTCAGTGTTTCTCAAAGTGAGCCACTGTGCTCCGCAATAGGAATTTGTAACCTGAAGGGAGGAAAAATTGTTATGGGAGGAATTGGGGAGGAATGTGAATGAAATATTAGATTTATTCAAATTCATCTATGACATTTTACTCCACATGCATAATTGCATATTAGAGTAAGAGTAAGAGCGTTGAGAACCACTGTTTTAGGTAATCGAAATGTAGTGTTAATGTATACCTTATACAGTTGTTTTGTTAAAAGCATTTTTAAAGCTCCTTTGAATTTTTCAGAGCATAAAATAAAAAATATGTTTTAAAAATGAGAACTGCGATCGCTTTATATTTCCACTTAAACAAAACAACCACTTCGTGGTTGAAAAGTACATCTATCATAAAACAATTTATGATTTGCAGCTTTTCTTTTTAATTATGCTTTCGTCATAATGACCAAAAATTTAGCAATAAAGTTATTAGGTCACAAATAGCTTAAAATGAACTTTTTTTATCAATAGTTTAATTGTTTAGTCAAATAGTTTAAAAAGCAGGAAAACGTCTATACATAGAAAAACTGTTAAGCAATTGTATGCAATGCAATATCAAGACCGCCAAGCAGAGCAAAGTGCCCTAAAGTGTCTTTCCTAAATAGACAACTGAATGCCGCAAGTAGGTTTTACACCGAAACAATGTCGATTAAAATCACGGTGTTTATAGTCACGTGACCACGCTCTCGATTTGATGATGTAGAGTACTTGACTTGCTAATTAACCCCTTAACTGGATTAAGCGCAATTTGTTAGGTCACGATAGGGAAAAATATGTGGGCTAAGCACAAATTTGAGTTATTGAAAATTTGTTGAGTATTGATGTGAGTATCGTTCAAATTTGTGTTCTGCTTTGTGATTGGGTAAAAATGATGCGATTGACTTCATATAAACCTAATAGAACAGTGATTCCCAACGTTGGTGCGTAAAGTACGTAGGGGTAAAAAAAGTAAATTTCTTTTAAAAAAAAATACCCACTGCAGAGATGACTTCGGAAAAATAATGACCCGGTTAAGGAATTAAATGTTGCACTTTGATCCTGATTTTAATTAAAATAAATTTCAAAAATGACTTTTAGTGCATCAGATGGAAAGCATTTTATATTATCAGCAGAGTATTCGAGTCGTTTGAACATGATGATTGTGATCGACATGGTGATTATGATCAACATGGTCTCGGTTCCAAACCTACTCGCGCCATTCTGTTGTGTCCTTGAGAAAGACACTGTACGGCACTTTCCTCTGCTTGCTGGTCTTGGCAAGCAGTTGTAAATTTAAGTCATATTTCTATAAAACTAAAAGTCCAAAATAAAAAATTTAAGCTTACAGCAAGATATTGACATACCCGCCAGCAGACAGGGTTATTGCTTTCCCTCTCTGTATCAGTTTTTTCAAGAGTAATCATTACGTAATTGTTTCTGTATGGTCTATCATACAATAACAGCGCTCACATTTCTGTAATATTTCTGGCTGAAAGAGATATCTCAAAAATTTTTTTTTTATATGCTATTGCCAAACTTGCCTTTTCAGTACAAATCCATTAATTTTGTCTAATTTGTCAAAGGATTTTCATTTTGAACTTGTATCGTTGTGTTGCGTTCATTTATTTGCTAAAATATATCAGTCACATTTGGCTATCTTTTTAACCAATCACCACTGGGCAGCAGCTTTACTTCATTACATTGTTCTTAAGTTAGATATTTATTAAGCTTATTGTCACAAACTTAATTCACAACTTAATCTTGACCGAATAAAGTGGAATACCAAAAAAATTTTGTTATTGGCATGAAAGTTTTGAAAATATTTTTGATACAAACAAAAAGTAGAAACAAAATTAAAGTGAAAACTAGGGGTTGCAATCTTTAGCGCTGATAGGCCAAAGAGCACAACAAAATTAAACCGCTGGACGGAATTACTGTAATATAGCCCGTATCATCCCAAATGTCACACAGATTTAATATGAAGACTTTTTTTTTGGATTTCACATAATTTTGTAATAGAAAATAAAGCAGGAACAATTGATGGTTTCTCTCTTGGGAAGACCATTTTTACATTAAATCTTGGCGACATTCGGGCACAATAATTTATTTCTGCCTGTTTTAAATCTAAATGAGCTCTTGTTGCTCAAAATGTCAAAAGCCGCTGTGTAAGGACCGCAGTATTGTTATAATGAAAGAAATTATAAAGCTAACTCAGTGGGACAAACGGTGACTTGCTATGAGTGTGTGGACGCTGTTTAATTATATTGGTAGGCTAAATGGTAAAATTTATGTCTTTTCATTTTTGCTGTCTCTATTTATTTCTGTTTATATTTTTTACATTTTCTTATTATGTTTGCATGTTGTTTGCAGGATTTTCGTCAGTAAAACACAGAGAGTTTGAAAAATATTTGTTTAAAAAAACTTTTAACACAAATTATGCTTGAAATATCATTAAAACCAATATTGGTCATTTTTGACTGATATTTTGCATTGTAGGAGGTAAACAAACATTGCGCATGCTAGGGCTAAATAAGTAAACAAATGTAAATAGAATCAGGTTCGTGGTTAATCTTCTAAGTTAAACTTTACAATTAGGCTTGGTGTACATTAGGCGTAGTTTCTCAGCGTTAAAGCCTTTATTTATAATAATTCTGCCCCAGCGGTTGACGAAAAGAATTCCTACCCCGAGCAATGCAAAAAATTGCTTACGCTCAGCGTAAGAAGTACTTTTGAGTAGAAATTGCCAAATAAGATAAAAAATATCATTTTTTAAAAAATGTTTGAACTATTTTCTTGTTTATATGTTTTTTCAAGGATATGCTGTACGCCTACGCTCAGCGTAAGCAAAATTTTATAGTGTAGACCAGGTCTTGAACTTGCAAACAACATTCCTAACCATTATATTGGTGACACAGCTAAAGTAAAACCTTGATGACAAGAGAAAGCCTAATTTTTAGGATATTTGAACCTAAATCAAAAAAACCTGCCTATATAAACATAAAAGAAGAAGTTAATCCAAACTAAAAAAAAACAAATGTTTCCTTACAGCTTCCAAGAATGAAGCCTCGTTAACTAATTTTTGCCTAAAAGCAGGAAAACAAAAATAAACATCAACTGATGAACAATAACACCTTCTATTTATAACTATTTACTGCATTGTTGATTGTTTATCAATCAAAGATTTTTTCTTAAGTAACTCTAAGTAATCCTCAAGCACGGCCAAAAGCCTGCTGGTTTGAAAAATTTTTTAAATGTAGTTAATGTTCAATTTTTTTTCATGTTCCCAAAGTATACAATGGTGATAAGTTGTTGCTTGCTTATCATATTACGTAAGAAAGGTACTTTCAAATTTGTCACCATTCTTGATCAAAATATGCGTTGTGTTTGCCTAACCAATGTTTTGTCGGCTAGAACAACTGAAGCGCATGGTTTAAATTTAAGAAAAGTTTTGGAAAATATTAAATAGTACACTTGGATAAAAAATAATTCAATAATTGCTACATGCTGCAGTAATCCTGCTAATAAACAAAGTAATTTTAAAAATCGACATACGGTCTAATACAGTGATATCCAACCCGTATTTCATTTGATCTGACTAGGCCACATTTGGTCTGCTTAAATTTGGAGTAGTCAGCGCGGTATTATCAAAATGACATAAACTAAATAGAGTAATCGTGTTTCTGAAAACTTTAATGATAGAAAAAATATATCAGAAAAATTTATGGTAAAACAGTTTTTTTATCTAAATTGAAGACCAAAACGAGGATTTTGTAAACTTCGGCCGCGGTGATTTTTTTAAAGTCACCACCATTTTTCCTGAGAATATTTTCAATAAACTAAAACGGACCTTTCCTCAAAAAGGTTGGACAACCTTGGTCTAATTGATTTCCTTACTATTAAAAAACAAGCTTTTAATCTCGCTCTCTTAGGAAACACCATATGAACTCAACAACCGCGGCGCTGAAATTTAATTGGTCTCAAGTCAACAGCGCCTTTTCTTTTTGATTTTTTTCAATTGTACAGTAAGTTTGCTATATACAGTATATTGTATTACACATACGTTTGTGTACAAAACGTTACCATTCATACAACGCTGAATTAACTTTAATTTGTTTCACCTTGCTTTATAACTCGCTTAACTAAAATTTTTTTTTACTTTTTTAGCAAATAGATCATCGCAATGTAGACTAAGGGTTTTGGAAATAAATCAAATCATTCTTGATTGGGACCCTTCTGTGAAAATCAACTGTTCTTAACCCTAGGAAGCGCAACGCTTGTTTACCTCCTACAATGCAAAATATCAGTCAAAAATGAACCGTGTTGATTTTAATGGTGTTTCAAGCATAATTGGTGTTGAAAGTTTTTGTAAACAAATATTTTTCAAACTCTCTGTGTCTTAGTAACAAAAATCATGCCAACAACATGTAAACAGAATGAGAAAATGTAAAAATGTAAAAAAAAATAAAAAGAGGCAGCAAAAACGAAAAGACATAAATTTTACTATTTAGCATACCAACACAATTAAACAGCGTCCACACACTTATAGCAAGTCACCGATGTTATAGAAATACTGTGGTCCTTAAACACCAGTTTTTGAGATTTTGAGCAACAAGAGCTCATTTCTGCGGTCTTTGCAGTGGAGCAAAGTTGACAGTTATTTTATTCTTGCATAAGGCAAGTACTTGGAGGTTGGATCATGGGTGAAAAAATTAACATTCAATTGATTATTACCTTTTTAACGTGCTTTTGAGCACTGCCTGTTTCTGACACTATGCCATGTGAAGCATGACAAGCTCTTTTACCAGCTCTTTCAGGAACAAACGTCGCTTTTGATTGACACCGTTCATGTACTCAGTGTGTACATCTATGAATAGTGTGTATGCATTCATGACTGCAACATCCAGTATGTTATACCAAAGAACCATGGCCCATCTCTTTGTTTGCCGTTTGCATGACTAGTTTCGCACTATTTTATTTATGGTGTCAACAAATTGTCATAAGTTTCGAACCTCTGAGAAAACACCTTAAAATTATAGTAATCTTGTACGTCATTTACCGTTCTTATTTAAACCCGCAGTGTCTTTAGTTATTTTCTGTTTCTGTTTAACATCTTAGTCCAACGGCCAGTTACGGTATATGTTGTGTTTGCTTGATATGTTAATTTATTTTGTTATTTAGAGTACTGCGATTTTAAGTTAATTAAAACTAACCTTGTTAGTAGTGTAAATTCATGTCACAAATTCTTTAGTTTTATTGTAGTACAAAATGATTTCCGGCTTTTCTTCTGTCATCATGTATACTTTGTTATTGTGCATGGTGGTTTAAGAGAATGAGTTTTTTCTTTGTTCGGCACGTAGCTCACCATAGTCATGTTATTTTTTAATCTAAATTCAAAGCTATATCTCTCTTTTTTTGGATGGCTGCATCATTATCAAAATTTCTGGCTTCTTTTTATGAAGAGTGCCAACAACAGTTAAGTCCTCTGCAAGTAGCTTTTCAGCCAAATGGATTGATGTAAAGAAACTGTCGACTGTACTGTAATGTTTCGGCCTATATAAAGCAAGGTTATGTAATTTATTGTTTATTAATTGTTAATTTAATAATCTACTTTACCGCCACTTACCAGTTTTTCTAATTCTGCGCTTCAGGTTCAAAACAATAGTCTTTCCAAGATTCTGTTGCCTACTTCCTCCAAGTTACCTTCCCGAATAAAAATCTCCATGAATTGCATACGGCACAAGTGAATCGGACATTCACCATATTTTTATGCCGTATTTTGCAGGCTTATTTGACATGTACTGTAGAAACTTGGATCTACCTCGAAAAGGAACAAGCTGTTTGTCAATAGTCACACACTCACTGGGTATAAAGTTAGTTTTATAATTTTTAAAAAAAAATTTCCACGCATGTATGAATGTTGCCATATGATCTGTTACAAGTCTTGAGGCCTGGTTCTCTTATCGCGAAATCTAAAATACTTTCGTATATCTGCAAATCTTCTTATATTCATTGCTGCTCTATCCATAGGATTTTGTATCAGATCACAAACAGCTTCCGTACAGGTACATACTTGCTATTTTCTTCAGCTGCCAAAAGTAAGCCAATAAATGCCAGAAGTTTACCTCTATCAACAGCCCTCCAATTTTTGTTGTTTTCGGCTGCTACTTTTTAACCCTCTAAATTGGTGCAGTGTAGAACTTCTTCAACAATATTGAAAGAAATAAATTTGTAAAATACTTTTTGTGGTGGAGCAATACTATAAGAGAGAGTTCCTACAGGACCAAGACGTGCTTTCATAATAAAAGATTATCTTGCTCTGCCATCAAAAGAGAGGTCTTTTTTCCAATAAAAATTGTTTTTACTTATCCTATCAGACTGCATTTGGGGGTATCTTTGTCACTATCGTTGGTTGATACATTGTTATCTGGGTAAGAATCTGAATTTTGTATTCAATCTTCAAAATCATTCGTATCGTCCCAAATATTAGATTCTCAATCGATCGATTGTATGAGATCATAATTCTCACACTCTTTCTGCAGCAACTGAATAACCGTGTCAGTTGTAAACAAACGATTTCTTGCTCCCGCCATAATTTTTTTAATCTTCTCGATGTATAAAATATGATGTGATAAAATATTTATTTAGAAAAACACCACTTCTGATAAACATATATAGGCTAATATTTTACATTGATCTAAATAGTGGAGCTGCAGCACAAATACATATACTCACTTATTTATAGTCAAGTAGCCTACCATTTCAAACGCTACCGCAGGCTATTGGCTGGGCTACTGATACTTTACCGCAAAATTTAGATCACCTGCAGTAACATCCGGGTCATCAGCTTCGTAATTGTGGTTCTCATATTATAGGCTAAGTAAGTTCCACATTTCTTACTCCTTCCTTCCTTTAAAGCTTTTTTTTAATCTTTGGCTATATTGAGTTATTTTGATAGGCCAGGGAAAAGAGTTGTATAGCAATAAGTTAGTGTAGACTGTGTAGCCTGCATAGTCCAAATAAGGTAAATACATTGAACTAGTTCAATGTGTACATTAACTGGGCTAAATGCGCACAACAAAATTAAATCGCGGGCCGGAATTGCTGTGCACATATTCCGTGCTAGACCAAATGTTACACAAATTTAATGGGAAGAGTTTTTTTTTTGGTTTTCACGAGAGTTTTTTGTAAAAAAAAAGCAGAAACGGTTGATGATTTCCCTCTTGTGAAGACTAAAAAATAGTTGACATTAAATCTTGGCAACATTTGGCCGCGATCAATTGTTTTTGCCTTGCTTCATTTGTTGTTGTGTCGCTTGGAATAGCTATAAGAACAAAGCCGTTGTTTTACTCGACTTTATCAAAGACACGATCAAAATGTTTAGTTGCCTTCGATTATATTATCAACAGTTAGCATCACGAACGTCTACCTGTGTTGGTTGCATCGGTTGTTATGTCCTGGTCAGTGGTGGATGATCCAGTTTGTTGTTGTGTGGTTGTTTGCACGGTTGTGGACGAAGTCGTCTGATCGGCGACAGTCGACGCTGTTATGGTATCAGAAAGTATTGTTTAATATTTTTGAAAACTTTTCTCAAAGTCAAACCATGCTTTTTAGTTGTTCTAGGCGACAAAACATTGTTTAATGAAAAAAAAACGCCTATTTTGATTAAGAATGATAACAAATTTGAAAGTATTTTTTTAACGTAATATAGTAAGCAAGCAATAACTTATCATCATGGAACATTTTGGGAACAGTAAAAAATGATTAAACATTAAGTACGTTTGAAAATTTGTACGTTTGAGAGCTTGCGCTTTTTACGCTGAGCGCAAACTTGAAAATTGCTTGGCAAGCGATTTTTTGCAGCGCTTGGCGTAGAAATTTTTTCACCAACGGCTGGCACAAAAACATTAGAAACAAAAATTTTTACGCTAAGTAATTAAGCCTTGTGAAAACCAAACCTTATTGTAAAGTTTGATTCAGAAAATTAATCACGAACGTGATTCTATTCATATTTTTTCATTTATTTAAATGAAATTATGGGCAAAACAAAAACCGTATATGAAACAACACAATTGGGTATATTTTTTGAAAATAACTTATTTGATTACGATCAAAAAGAAGCTTAACTTTTATATCTCTACATATTGCGTTCATTGGCAAAACTACATTGCTGTATATTACATTAACTATATCACTGCATTAACCTACCGTTGCTGTGTTGAAACTACATCTCTGTATTAATTGCACAAACTTTAGTCAACTACTGCTCACTTCGTCAGGTGCAACGGAATAAAAGTTTCTTTTACGAAACCTTGTGCTATTAATAAAAACTCAAATCAACTTCAGGGCACAATATTTTTTAACTGATTTCAATAGTTGACACGGCTTTCGGAATTTCTATTCCTTCCAATGCTATATTTAAAAGTTAAACTACTCTAACATGATACTCGTAATATGCAACAGAAAAATCTGTTTAATTTTATCTGTGTATAATTTTTTCCGATTAAATTAAGGATTTGTTTCAACAACATTTTTAAAAAAGACTTTAAAAAGTCTCCAAAAATTATAATTCTTGCCCTTTTAATTATTATCGTTCACTTGCTATTGCCAAACA
This sequence comes from Diplosoma virens, assembly GCA_963680785.1. Lineage (NCBI taxonomy): Eukaryota > Metazoa > Chordata > Ascidiacea > Aplousobranchia > Didemnidae > Diplosoma > Diplosoma virens. The sequence continues at coordinate 35,518,574 of OY796888.1, forward strand.
AACTAAATGAGTTCAATATTGTTCAATTTTTTTTTACTACAGCATATAGTTCTTTGTAGAGCTATCGCGTTTTCACCAGGGATGTGCAAACTGAAGCCCTCAGGCCAAATCTGACCCTTAAACTGAAATTCTATGAGCCACGGAAAGCTTTGGTCTTGACTAATATTTTAGATGTAACACGGGAAAAAATAATTGATTGCGGCATAATGTTGGCAAAATTTAATGAAGAAATTTTTTTTGTTTTTACAAGAGAAAATTATTGATCGTTTCTGCTTCATTTTCTACTACAAAATCAGGTGAAGACAAAAAAATAAAATTGAAAAAAGTTTTTACATTAAATCTATGTGAAATTTGGTCAGGTACCGGCTATGCATAGTATTGCATACAGCAATTTTGGCCCACGGTTAATTTTGTTGTGCACTTTTGTCCCGACAGTGCTAAAGGTTTTTATCCTAGCTCTAAAGAATCAGTATTATTTTATTGTAGCTTGTTGAACGACAAAAAAATATTCACAAAAAAAAGTATTTTTAGAAAATCATGCTGTTTAGTATATTGTGATAAAAGCATTAAACTAATCTAACCAATCGTGTTTATCATACAGCAGAAGCAGCAGCTATTGGCCGATTGGATGAGACAACCACTATAGAAACAACAGCAGCTCAAACGTCGACATCTTCTGACAGAACAACTGAACCTCAAACAACAAGCCTGAACTCGACAGCTTTGTCAACAACGCTGTCTACATTGGCTTCGTTGTCCCCAAACAATCTACAGTACATTTCGACAAAAAAATTCAATGTTTGTTATATGTTGCAGTAGTCTGATAATGCACAAAGTACAGTAAACCTCGGTTACCAAATATTCACTTAATCCGGATAAAACTAAAGATACGAAAGATTTCTAGTGTTTTTCTTAACAAAAAGCTTCGGATGATCCGAATTATTTAAACCGGATCTTTGCCTATTCCGGATAAAAGTTGTTTTTTTTGTGTTCATAATCCGGATTTTTCCGCCTCACAACCATAGCAGAATGTCTTTTGTCAACGTCAGAAACATTATTTGACGTTATGGTTTACAAAGTTGATTATGCTGCTTGTTTACAGCAGCTTGTTGACAGATTATTTTACAACTAATTTTGTCTGATATGTGATAGTGTAAATTTGTGTTGCACGTTTAAACTGTATAAATAAATTTGTTATTTCAAAAAATTGTACCATTCAGTCTTTTGTATATTCAAATAAGGTGATTTATATCTACATCCATGGACTCCTAAATAATAGAACCTGGACTGGAAACGGAATTGAAAATCGCAGAGCGCGTGTACAAAGGTAGGCCAGTTGTAAAAAGCTAAAAAATTAGTTCGATTTTTTAGAAACTATTCACTGTTAAGTTATTAAACTTAGAAGTATGGCTTGCAAAATATAATGAACAATAGATTTATGATAAATGTGAAAAGAATGCTGGAAAAAAATCAGTGTAGGTTTATTAGAAAAAGATTAATGACTAAGGAAAATATGTAAGAATCACAAATATTGCACACATTAATTTACAAATACTAGCAAAATTTATATTCTACTTCTGGTATTCAGGTAAAATTTTTTATCAGTTAATAATGTAGGCAACTTACGAATGAACAGCTATTTTCTATTTGTTGTGTATTTTTTCACAGAATCAAGCTTGATCATTGCATAGTTTAACAATGGCATTATAATTTATTCACTATTATTTTTGTGACATTAGTAAAAACAATAAAAGAAGTAATACATTTTTTTATTTTTTAATTTATATGCAACAACATTTATGTCTTATCTATCTGCTACTTCAACTGAATGTTACTACTGAATAAATTATTGAATTTAATACAATTAGTACATTTATTATTGAAGCACATAATTGCATTTTAAAGTTTAGTGTTTTTCTACTTTATTTTTTGATTATCTTATTTTAAAAGTGTATTTAAAGGTTATTATTTTTTGGTTATCTTATTTAAATTTAAGGAAAAGGCATTTTTTTAACCTTTTAATTACCTTTTTTTGCATAGAAAAATATTTATTTAAAAAATGGTTTATAAATGTGCTGCCATTGATTGCAAATCTGGATACTCTTCAGAAGAAAAAAAGTTAAATGTTACATATCATTCATTCCCTTTAAAAAATGAAGAACTTTTATGTAATTGGTTAAAAAACATAGCTAGGAAAAATTTTAAACCCTCAAAATACTCAAAGTTGTGCTCACTCCATTTTAAAGCAGATGATTTTATTAAAGTTTCTCATGATTCAAACCAAAGACGCAAAAGAAAAAGAGATAGTGAGCACTTATGTTATAGAAGACTAAAACCTGGTGCTGTTCCTTCAATTTTCAAAAATATTCCTTTGTATTATACAAATAAAGATATACCTTTAAGAAGCGGTAATGCTCTTTCAAAAACTAGGCATGATAATGAATCAGCAATACTGCAAAAACAGTGTGAAAATTTTTTGCAGTCTGACAATTTAAAAAATTTTGATGATTTGTTAGAAAAACTTTCATGCACAGTTTTGTCTCCACATTTTGTTTTATATAAATCAGAAGCAGGAATTTCTTTAATATATTTGTCTATTGAACAACCATTTTCAATTTTGTTTTCCATAAACATTGATAAAGATCTGCATGTGCAAATCTATCATGAAAAAAACTTATTCCTCCTCCTTGTTACCATCACATTTTGTCTTCTGAGAAAGTAACACTATTTTCTGAAGTAGAAAATTTAATAGCCTTTGCAAAAAATTTAGACCAAAACATCACAACATTAATGGAAACAATTAAAGCAAAATTATTAAATCTAATAGAAAAATACATTGATTTGTGCCAGGATCACTATAAAAAAAACCATTGAATTTTATATTGGAGCAATTGAAATTACTTTTTATTACTAAAAACAACGTCGCTATTCAGTAGAAATGTTGGTCATGTCTTACATAATGCATGCAACCAGTTCTAAGGCATATGAAAGGCTATGTCAAGAGCAAATTATTATATTACCTTCAGTGAAAACGTTGAGAAAAATAACAATGAATCTAGACCAAAGAACTGGACTTGATGATTCTGATTATCTTAATATAAGATTTTCAAAGTTAAACTTTTTTGACAGAAATGTTCTCTTGATGATTGATGAAATATATCTTTCAAAACGTGTCGAATCAAGTGGAGGACAGGTTTTTGGCTTGACTGAAAGTTGTGCTGTAGCTGCCACAGCTTTGTGTTTCATGATTAAGTCTTTATCTAGTGGCTATCAAGATATGGTAGGAATTTACCCAATTAAAAATTTAAAAGCTGAAACACAAAAAGGTTGTTTTGATAAAGTTATGCTACTTGTTCATGAAATTGGATTTAATGTTATTGGAATCTGTGTTGACAATGCTTCTGCAAATAGAAAGTTTTTCAAAGATTTTCTTTGTAATGGTGCATGGAAAGCATCCATTCCAAACAAGTATACAGATGGAAAAATCTTTTTAATATTTGACCCTACTCACATAATTAAGAATATATATAATAACTTAGTGAACAGAAGAGTGTTTGAAATGCCTTGTATGACTCCCATACTTGATACTCCACTTACAGCCAGTTTTGCAGATATAGAGAAAGTTTACAATCTTGAATGCCAAAAACCTTTAAGGATTGCCCATCGTCTAACAGAAACAGTTTTAAAACCCAATAGTATAGAAAAAGTTAATGTTAAACTTGCCCTGGCTGTGTTTCATGAGTCAACTGTGATTGGATTAAAGGAATATCGATTTCATGAAACTGCTTCTGCTATTGCTTTGTTTTTGAAGCTGTGGAATATTTTAAATGTTTCAACATCAGAAATTGGAAAGCATAAACGGGATATTTCTCGTGACCCAGTTCGATCCACTGCTGATTGGAAGTTGAAATTTTTGACGGACTTTGGCCATTATGTTAGTTTTTGGAAAAATTCAAATGTAAGTATGTTTTGCAAACTTTTTTTGTTTAAAAATATAAAACAGATTTCATACCTATATCTGATATGTTAATTTTCAAGAGTAGTGTCATAACGTAAGTTTTTAATTGAAACAAAATTATTAGATCAGCTGCTTGCAATTTATTGTATTTACATCCGACTGGCTGTTTGCAAAATCTTTGTATTACTTAATGATCTTTCTGTGATTTTCTTTGTTACAATGTTTTCATTGTTATGTTTATATGGGTATTTTCTTAATATCTTTTTTTTTTTCTATTCAGCAACCTGGATTAACTGAACACACTTCCCGTGCTTTGCATCAAACATGTGAAGCAATAATGCAGATGTCAAAATACTTGTTGGAAAACTGTGGCTTCAATTATGTGCTGTTGGGAAAAATTCAATCAGATATGATTGAACGAAGATTCAGCCGAATTCGTCAACTCAGTGGAGCAAATTATTATATTTCTATGAGACAACTTCAAGAAAGTGACAGGAAAATCCGCTCAATCTCGTTGTTAAAATATATTCGCAAATATCTATCGCTGAGATTGATATCATAGTCAAAACAAAATGCACTAGTAACAATAAATTAATGGCCACAGCAGAAGCCTTGCAAGCTGAGCTACTATTTAATATATTGCCGACAGAAAATGATGCAGCTGTTATATTTTATGTTACCGGATACTGTTGCAAATCACTGGTTAAATCAACAAGATGCGTTGAATGCAAAACAGCTACTGTTGCAACCATAGTTGAATATGTTCCTCCTTTAACAACAACTATGCATGAGTATGCAAACAAATTTTTTGATGGCATAAATCGTGGGGGTCTTTGGAAACCAACAACCGAGTTATATGAAATTGGTTGTCTTTGTTGGAAGGTTTTTGCTGAACTTTGCAATAGTGACTTGAAAAAGTCATTTTTAAGTGCCGAAAATCAGCAGGAAATTTTTAAAGAAATTGTAAACATATCTTATTTTAATGATGATGTTGCTTTTCGGTCGCTTCCAGTATTGTGTAGCAACGGGCACAATATTGTAGAAGGAGTGTCAATACGTTTCTACAATTGCATGTGCAAAAATTTAATTCGCCAATTAACGGAAAAGGGGCGTAGAGGTACTAGTGCCAAAATTAGAAAACTTAATAGTAATTAAACTGTAAATACTCCCAGTTAAAATTATTGATTTTTGCAAATATTATTACTAGTTTTTTTTAGATAACGTCTAGCTATGCGTAAAAATAATAATTCGTTTGTTGTTGTCCGGATTTAAACATTTAGTAATGTTACTGTTTTTTATAAACTATTTAAACTCGTCAAGCTTCTAAAATTTGCCGAAATTCATTAATGTTTTGCTTTTTTTAAGTTTAGGTTTGTGTTACTTTGTATCACATTCTGAAGTATATTTTTGTTAAAGCTACTGTTACATAAACCACCTTAAAACGTTGCAAATGAACTGTAAATTGCAGTCCAGTTACTTATAAAATATTGTTACGTAGTTTTTTCATTCTTCTGTTTTGGTCTTTCATTTTGTAGTACTTGTGTACATATCAAACGTACTTTATGATTGATCTTAGTTACCTACAAGCTTTCTACAAGCTTCTCCCAAAACCAAGCTTGTCACAACGTTTATGCGTTCGATAATAGTTTTTACTTTACTCATGTATGCATTTTATTTTTTTATATATACAGTATTTTTATCTAATTGTTTATTACATATTTTTGTTATTCTATTTTAGAAGTTGATGTTATTCTACTGTTTGTTTTTCAATATAGCCTTTTGTTTGATTGTAGCTTTTTAAATCATGCTTATACCAAATCAGAGAAATAGTCGCTAGACTAAGATGATGTTTATCATAGAATCTCATTCGTACTAAATTCAAGTCGACTAAAAAAGAACATTTTTGGTTCAACTAGGCTGTGGGCCGACCCAAACGTTTCCGCTGCAAATATCAATCAAGTAAAGCTTTAATTTAACCAATTTATGCTTTTAAAAAAAGCATCAATATTTTTTTTCTAAAAAGACAATTTTACTGCAATGGCCTACTTTTGTACACTCGTAATTTCTCGTTTCCAGTCCAGGTTCTATTATTTAGGAGTCCATGCTACATCTTACTACTTTGAATAACGTTTGGCTTGAAACAATAGCCTTTGAATAATCTGGATCTTCGTATAATACGGATCAATTTGTGCGCTAAATTGAATCCGGATTAACTGAGGTTTACTGTAACTTTACGAATCGACTTTCCGGTCTAATACAGTGATGTCCGACCCGTATCTTATTTGATCTGACCAGGCCACATTTGGTCTGCTTAAATTTGGAGTGGTCAGCGCGGTATTATCAAAATGACATAAACTAAATAGGGAAATTGTATTTCTAAAAACTTTAATGATAGAAAAAAATATATCAGAAAAGTTTATGGTAAAAAATTTTTTTTATCTAAATCAGTGCTTCCCAACCTTTTTTGCGTCAAGCCCCACTTTCATCTTGTAAAAAATCTCAGGCCCCACCAGAACTACTACATGTCGTATGGATTTTTTATTCTAAAGCTAAAACGCTGCATCAATTATAAATGAAAATACACATAGTTTCTACAATTTATTACTGGACGAAACCATACAATAGCATGGTTAATGGGAGCCCTGTGCTTGATGCTGCCTACAGAGCTGCTTGATTCGCGGTTCCAGTTTAGTCAGTTTCAGTCTCAAATCACCACGTTTTGTGATTTCTAGTTGATTTCTCTTAGCATGCAACAAATCCGCAACAACGCTAAACCACATTCAACCAAATAAGATGACGGAAAACTTATCAGTTTTTGACTTTCCAAAGCAGTACATCGAGGGTATTTCTTTTTGCATTCCTGCGACAGCCACATTAGGTTTCCTTTAATCTTGAAAAGTGTTTTCATGGATTCATCTTGCTGCAGCTCCCATAATTCTTGTTGGTATTGTTCTGATACTGCAGATAAATCTGACAAAAGTGGTTGAGTTAACCAAGAAGGAAACTTCATTGCTTTCAGATCATAAAATCTTTGGTTGAAATCATTCATCAGCATTTCTAAGTGTTCAGCAATAACTGTGTTTGCCTCTTGAGTGAAGTCACATTCTTTTAACCAAGGAAATTGAACGTAGCTTTTTGACAAAATATTGCCTCTGCACAAACTGAGAAATGTCACAAATCCAAATATTTTTGCTTTGGCATCACAAAGTGTTGCATCGGCTCCTTGAAGCTGCTTGTTTAAAGAACAAAGCTTTTCAAAAATATCTGCCAAATAGCTAACATAAGCTTTGCCATCTGTGGTCACGAAACGTGAGACGAAACGTGAGCGATCTGTCCAGTTTTACCCCAAGGTATAGTCTACTATTGTTGTAGACCTTTAGCTCACGTTTGGCCTCTCGGTTATTTAAATGAAAGGCTGCCGTCACCATCTTAGTGTGACTGAGCTTTAACCTCCAAGTCTGGAGATACGCTGAAAGTGTGGACATGTCTTGGCTTAATGTCCCCTCCAAGTCCTTCCAGTTTCCAGAAGAGTGCAACAATGCTAAATCATCAGCATAAGCAAACTTTCTGGAAATCATGGAAGGAAGATCATACGTATAGATGTTAAATAGGAGGGGAGCCAAGACCAATCCCTGAGGAACGCCGTTTTTAAGACGGCGTAGCCTGCTTTACTTGCTGTCACCGGTGGTAAGGGTGAAACTTCGATTTCGGACAAGCTCCATGATCATTTTGACCATGTGCTTATCCGGAAGTAGTCTCAGCAGCTTGCAGGTAAGGCCACGGTGCCAGACAGTGTGATAAGCAGCTGTCAGATCGATAAATACGGCACCGGCCTTCTTTTTAGCCTCGAAAGAATCCTCGATGTTTTGGGTTAGAAGAACAACTTGATCTATGGTTGACTTTCCGCGTCGGAACCCAGCCTGCTCTTTAGGGAGCAGTGGATCAATTAATGGTTCAACGCGGGCGTAGATAAACCTCTCGAGGATCTTGTAGGGGACACAGAGCAGAGATATCGGTCGATAACTCTTTGAATCCCCCACGGGCTTTGCTGGTTTTGGGATCGCGACCACAAGCGCTCTTCTCCAGATCTTGGCAATTTTGAGTCGGCGCAAACAGGAAGAAAGGAAGTCACGCAACCAGGACTTCAAAGCAGCTCCAGCATGGGGTATAAGCTCGGGGCAGATGGAATCAAGACCCGGAGCTTTACCTGGTTTTAAGTGCTGAAGGACAGCAGTGAATTCTCTCTGTGAAAAATTGTCAGAGATATTTACTGCGTCTGGTGTTGTGGCCCTCCAAAGGTCAGACACTTCTTTAAAGACAAGTCGATTTGACTTGCGATCAACAGCCTCGTATTTCCCATTTCTAACCAGCTGAGATGCAATAGCATCGGCTGAAACGGACAGTGACGAGGAGAGTGTCGTGACCTACCAGTAAGGTTGTTCAAAATACTCCACGCTTTTCGACTAGAGTGTGAAAAGTCAATGCTCCGAACTGCTTCGGACCATCAATCCCTCCGCTTTCTGTCAAGCTTGGCAAGCAGAGCTGTAGCAGCCAAACTTGAGTCGTCTCCCTGAGGAGACTGCAGAAAGGTTTTATAGAGGGATTCACGCTCTGCATCCCAACACGGAATATAGTTATTTCGATATCCGCGTGGGATAGTCTTTTTGGGCGCATTCTTAATGGTGTTACAGAAGTCCTGGTAAGCCGCATCCACATCAAGTGAATCAGGCGGCAACAAAGTCTTTGCGAATTTATTCGTCAAAGCAATGTAGTGACTCCAATTGGCCTTGCGGAAGTTCCATCGCTTAACAGGCATGCTTGGCACTGCCATAGCAAACCTTGGTGGTGTAATAAGCGAAGGTCGATGTTGTGACCTGGGAAACTTCTCAAGGACACGTCTATCCGGTAAGCGACTGTTTGGACCTACGCTAGCGAAAGCTAGGTCTGGATTGATGCCAGTGTTCCAGCGGCCGGAATAAAAACTGGCAGCGTCCTTGGCATTATATAGCAGGGCAAGACAATTAATACTTGCCCAGCCAGCCAAGCACTCACCGTCCGGACTGTTGTCATCATAACCTCAGTCAGCATGACGACAGTTAAAATCGCCAGCGTACAGACAGGGGTGAGGAAACAATGGGAGATCCAGGGTTCGCAATCGCGTTGGCGGTGGTTTGTAGACGTTGACTATTTTATAGCCATCAACGTCCACACACAGCCACTCGATCTCCGATGTCGGTGGAGATTGGTCCAAAAGCGTGTATCTCAGTCGCTCGTGGACAAACGTGGCAAGGCCATGCTTCCTGCTTAAAGAGGACCCAGCTAGTTGGTAGTGTGGTAGCACCAACTTCTCTGCATCAGTGCAGTGGGTCTCCTGCAGTAGGATGACGAGTGCCTCAGATTGCATAGCGTGATGATGAAGAACATTCATCTTGCTTGCAGTGAGGCCTTCGATGTTCAGCTGAAGAATAGTGGGTCTTCGGAACTTGTTGGCAATGTGCCCTGAAAAGGGCAGTTTTATCCTGACATTGCCCCGTCCTGAAAAGGACGTTTGCCGATTAGCAGACCCACACTGAACATCGGAATGGGTGGATACCCTTCCGTTTTGGTAGGTTCGGTTTCGGTCTGTCATTTTAAAATCAATGAGCAGACTTACTCACGGCCCAGGCTGCGTGAAAGCACCTACCATCTGAGCCATTGTTGCGTCATAAGACACATTGGCTACAAGCATAAAAAGTCTTCACTACAGCAAGGAAAGTCTCCACGCCCCACCACAATTTTGCATTTCCCCACTGGTGGGGCGCACGCCCCACGTTGGGAATCACTGATCTAAATTGAAGACCAAAACGAGGTTTTTGTAAATTTCGGCCGTGGTGTTTTTCTTAAGGTCACCATTTCTCTTGCGAATACTTTCAATAAACTAAAACGGACCTTTGCTCAAAAAGGTTGGACAAACTTCTTCTAATTGATTTCCTTATTATTAAAAAAAAAAAACTTTTGATCTCGCTTTCTTAAGAAATGCTATATGAACTCAGCAACCGCGGCGCTAAAATTGAATTTGTCTCCAGTAAACAGCGCCTTTTTTTTGCTTTTTTTCAATTGTACAGTAAGTTTGTTACATATATTGTATTACGCATATGTTTTTGTACAAACCTTTATCATTCACACAGTGCTGAATCAATTTAAATTTGTTTTATCTTGCTTCATAACTTGTTTAACCCTGCGTTGGATTCGTGGAGTGTTCGAACACCCCAGTTTTTGTTAAATGCTCTTTTTTATTTTACAATTTTTATATTACAATTTTTCTCTTTCTCTTTCCAGGTACTTTTCTGACTCATTGAGGGTATACCATACTGGTTAGGCACAATTATGTGGCAATTTTCCTACGAGGTACACATCAATTTGGCCTTCTGGGGTGACCAAACGCGCTACGTAACTAAAACCGGTATGATTTATGATTTATATATTTACCGAAGATGAAATTTGAAATCAAAATATAGCAATTGCAAAAAACATGTATGCAGTGACCACAGTAAGATAACTGTGCCCTGCACAGAGTGCGATAATGCAGGCATTAGTGGTGAATTAGTGTGAACAGTTTTGGCTATATGATCATCTACCATAACTGTTAAATAAAAGTGAACGGTAATATTTATGTTTTGAACTCTCATATATGGCTTATATTGTGGTTTATTTTTATAAATCTGGTTCCAGAAACTTCAAAATGTTCATTTATGTTTATAAATAAATGCTAAACCAGTGAACTAGTTGTTTGATTAATCTATAAGCATTTTTGTATTGGGTGTGCAAACACTCCACATGACCAGCCATGTTTGAAAACCTTACATGACCAACATAGGGTAATAAAAAATTTTTTTCACTTTTTTAGCAAATAGATCATCTCAATGTAGAAGACCAAGTGTTTTGCAAATAAAGTCAAACCATCCTTAATTGGGACCCTCTTGTGAAACTTAATTGTTTTTAATTAAGACAAGTTGAAATCACCACTATGACCCCTTAAGTAGCATCAGAGTAAAAAGTTTATCAATTGAAAAATTCTGAACTTGCCATTTCGATGCATTACTGGGATGCATCACTTTACGTTTACTGTGCAGCAAAGTCATTATGCTTAACGTCGGTTTCTATATGCGGCTACTTACTGTACAATTTGATATTTTCCTTTATAATTGCCTGCTAGAAAAGCAACCGCCACTATTTATATATATATATTTTTTAATTAGAGAATAAATGCGAATCGAAGAGTTGGAATAACTTTAAAAATAAATAGAATAGAATATTAGTGGAATTAAACTTCTGAATTGCTCTTCAAGAAATAAACTGGAATATAAATGTTCTTAAACAGCAAAGCCAACAATTATTTAATTTATTAAACTTACAGTCAATACTTATGTGACAATGTTTTCCAGTGATTCCAGGGCTACAAAAACACAAGTACGATTTGTTGAAGTGCAAACATTGACCGTTGATACAAGGTTTATTAAAACAAACTTTGAAACCTAAAAAAAATAGAACGCTTACTTATGCTTTGCATTTAAGCGTAACAAATTTTGTAACAAACTTCGAACCTTCAAATTCGAACGTCAATTTATTTATGATGCTTTTCAGTTGGCTCAGTTGAATAACGTAGTGTTTGAGATCTAAATATATTAGAGTTGTTATTTAAAGTAAAAGTTTACTCTGTGTTATTATAAATAAAACAAGGTTAAAAAAGCTTATTTTTTTTACCATTTGGTTTCTGTTAACCGGATAAACTTCAAAAAATTAAAAGGCTGTGTAATTGTTGATAATAGCAAAAAGTCACTATGAATACTGTATGTACATTTTAGTTTTGAGCTATACACAAAAAAAGATATTCATAACTAGATGGTCGTAAATTATAGAATTGTAGTGACTGTATTTGTAACAATTATTGTAAGAATTATTTTTTTCCACGGGTTTTGATTCTGATTCTGATCATTTCTGATAAATCTGCCCAAAACTCAAAAAATAATTTTTGGAAAGAAAAATTTTTTCAGTAAAAAAAGTTTTTTTCGTAAAAATATCTTACCGGTAATACATTTTTAAAGAACAATAAATATGAAAAACTAACTTTGTAATTGGTTTTTCAACATCACCATTTCAGTCTTGTTTATAGTTCCAAGATTACTTTTGACTTGTTTTTCTCCATTTGCTTGGTCACTTAAATTTTTGGAAATTTCATATTTATAAGTTGTTGCATTAATCAAATTTGTCGACCTGGTTTGATCATAATCCAAAGCTTGGACATATTTACAAACAGCAATTTTCTTTGATTTTGTTGAAGCCACAAAAAACAACAAATAAAGCAGAAACAACATTTTAAATTTTTAACAGTCTCTAAAGCTTAGAATTAAAATGCTTTTTTTTAAATTTTATATAGACTGTTTCGATCTATACTTCACAATTAATGGACCACAAAACTCTTTCAGATGGTTCGCGCAAATCTTACAAAATGTTTTTAGTTTGTTAGGTTAAAATTGTTGCTAATTTGTTAGATTAATGATTGTCATAAATTGAAATTGGGACTAGCTGTGAAAAGATTTGGGACTTTTTCGAAACGCACAAAATAGAAAAAATTATTTTTAGTTGTTTTTCACTTTATATTATAAAAATACTTCTATTATCGCAGTGAAGATTTTTTTGTTTTCACTTTGATTTTGAATATTCTTTTTTCAAGTGAAATAAAAACGTACTGCAGGACAACATTAATTGTTTTCTTGCTTTTCCGGTCTGCAATGTTAAAAAAGTTGAAGAACACTGATGCAGATTAAATTTAAAAAAAACAACAAATTTCAACAATTTGAAGCAAAACTTATTTATTGGGATATGCTTGAATAAAATAACATCAAACACCTTTTAGTACTAAAGCAAATTGATATCAATTATATCACAATTAAATCATCATTGATTATATGTAATATGAACCACATAAAAATTCGTTGTAAACGTGTTTTTCAAAGGCAAAACGGAAGCCTTCTTCTGTTCGCAATGTAGAAAGTTAGCAAACTGAGCTAACCCGTCAACAACCGCATAACTATATGGTAGAGCGATTAAAGTTTCACAATTAGTTTTATTTTAAACAAATTTCAAAAACATTAGCTTAATTTTTTTACAATTTGTATTAAATACAAATATTTTTCAAAACGTAAAGATCTGTTTGGCGAAGTACTTTTTTATGAACAACGTTTGTAACAAAATTTTCCGAAAATAAGTTATATTCAATTCCATATTAATCAAGACACGCAACAAAATTTCTGGCTTTTTGAGCTTTTGCAAAAATCATAAAATTATAAAATTATAAGAAAAAAATGCTTGAAAATACAATATAGAGAAAAATCAAATTCAGATAAATATATACTGAGCAATTTAAAAAAATGTTCAAAATATTTGGTTATAATGACGTTATTCCAATCTATAGAAATTTTTTAAATTTTTATTTCCAGCTTTCACCTTTATTATGGAAGCACACTTTATACAGTAAGTATTTTTTTAAAAATATACCTATTATTATTTCTGTTAAACTGTTCAGACTGTAACGTCAAAAAAATTATGATAAAGACAAATAATTATTAAAGTTTACTTCTAATCTTTTTACATTTTTAATTCCAACAAATTAACTTCGATATAGTTTGAAAGTACATCTATCGGAAATAATTTTTTGCTTTGTCGCTTTTTTTTCTAATTATATTGTCGTCACAATGACTGTTGGATTTAGTAGCAAAATGATTAAATCGAACGAGATATTAATAGCTTTAACTGTCTTTCTTTTACCTTTAAAACCTGTAACATCTCCTAAAACTTTGTTGTTATTTGATAGTGCGTAGAGTAGTTTACGCCAGTTGCATAGAGTTTGTGACGTGTTAATAAAGAGGAGCTACTTACTGAGTTGCTGATTTTGAATAAAATGAAGTTTTTAAATAATTTCAGTGCGAATACAGTTTTTTTGTATCGCATTGATTTCTGACTTAATTTCTATTCCAAAATGCATTTGAATATAGGTTTGATATAACGGGAAAAAGCAAGATGCTGGAAGTATACGAGAAACAATTTACTTTGTAGGTTGGTTGTTAAGCTGTTGGGGAGAAAGCTGTTACGATTAGGAAACAGTTTATTTTGTCACCAACTCAAACACGTTACATAACTAAGTTTATTGTTTATCTATTTTATTTTATCTCTATGTATATCCTTCTGACTCGCAGGAAAGCGTCGGAGACGGTATACAAAGAGCAATCGTCAAGCAATTACCCTGACCTGCTTATGGAAATGCCAAATATTGCAGTTTGATTAAAACTTTTTATTTTGTTTTATTTATTTTATTTATTTTTATTGAAATGTTAGTGACTAAAATTTAGAGCTGCTTGCTGAAACCATAACTAATATTTTTTGGATGATTTTTTGAGCCCTGGATTTATTTTGGAAAACTTTTCTAAGCGAAATTCAATGTATGTTCAAAAAACAATTAACCTGAAGAACTAACTTAGTAACTACTTTTCCAACATAACGATTTCAGTCTTGTTTACAATTTCGAGTGTTCTTTAATTCCCTTCAATGAATCAGTTTTTTCTCTTTTTTCTCTCCGTTATATTCCTTTTATTTTCTTATTTTGATAGTTGGAAGTTTCAAATTTGTATGTAGAAACAGCAATTAAATCTTTCGATCTAGTTTTTGAACTTTCTATGTTACTAGTTACTACATTTGTTTGTAATATTGCCGCGCGTTGCTCCTCTTTTTCAACATCCAAATTTTATTGACTTTTCTGTTAATTTACTTTTAGTTACGTTTTAGTTTATCAGTTGTTACTATTTTAAGTTACTTGAAGTCATTTTCATATTGTTTGTTAAATTACCTTTAATTCTTGTTTTTTTAGATATTTTAAATCTAATTTAATTTTGCTTAAAACTTTTATTAGTGTTAATGAAATTTTTTGAATATGGTCATTTCAATTAAACTAATATTGTAAAAGTTGAATGGAGAACTAAACGATGACCGCGTCAGGATTAACGAGTTTTAGAAACTAAGTGGTTTAACGTCAATCCAAACCTTGCAGAAAACGCTTTGCACTACTAAACGTTTTAAACATTGTCTTAAAATCTTAGAAAATTTACAAGAATTAGCTGCAAAATATACCAAATTTTTGGAAGTTCTCGTCTTATGCTGTGCAGTTCCATACTGTTGTAAGAATGCTCGAAAAACCCGAATTAAGAATTTCCTGGAATGGAAATGTCTTGGATGTATTTTTTTGCTCTAAAGAAAATTTTTTTTTCTACAATTACTACGAATCGGCCAAGTGAAAAATGACTTTACAGGCAATAAAATTTTGCAGTGCTTTGCGATACTTAAAAACTTTGTGGTCCTGCACAAGTTAAACGTTTAAGGCCTGAGGAGATCCTGTTAGAAAAAACACGTTAATACTGGTCTAATATGAAAAAGTTCCATTTCCAAGGCAAATAGGATGATTCTCTTGTTTTCAAAGTTTAAAAAAAAATTTTTTTTGCAATTTTGATGAAAGATTGGTTATATTTTTCTTTACCACGTGACTCATTTTGCACTTTCAGGAAATTGATGAAAAGGTCATATTAAAGCTAAAATTTATGAGACTTCTTTAAGCATTTTATTATTTTTTAATATTAATAAGTAAATTGTATCATTTTCTTGCATGGAAAACCAATTATTTTGTTTATCTGAAATACAAATAATATAAAACGTTATTAACCTAAGTGGACGAATTCGTCCTGCTGGGCGCAGGGCATAAAAAAATGACTTGTTTTTTAACTTTGTGTTAAAATATTTATGGGCAATATTTAAAAAGTTTTTGATTTTTATAATATGTAAAAAGAAGTTATAAAGCGTTATACAAATAGAGCATGAGTTATTTTAATTAATAAAAAAGGAAAATAATGTTTACAAATAGAGAATTAAAGATATTAATGAATATGTTTCATTAAAATTTATATGCATATTGATTTTCAATGCAAGAATATAAGACAATCTACTCAATAAAAATAAAAAAAGCCTAATTTTTGAGAAAGTTGTATAAATTTTAAATGTATACATTGCCCGGCTGGAAAGATAAAGCAAATTATCTTTGCATTCTATGTTTATAATCATCGCCAATTGACAACTTGCGCTTTGTTACTTAATTCCTGCTTCCACTCCAATGGACCGCTTGCTCATATTTTAAGGCGTCCAGCCAGCTGAGCTTGCCGATTAAGAGCCATATTCATCTTGCCTAACCATGTTACTTTCAATCGTGACCATATACTTTATGGTTTTTAAGTGGGCTGCCAATTGAGATTAGGATTGAAATGCTCGCTTGTGGCACCTACCTAAAAATACTTAATGACCTTACAAACTAAGCATACGCGCCGCCCAGTGGTCAAAAAATAGAGGGGAAAGTGGTCAAAAAATATTGTTGTGAAAATACATCCAGATGCCATGCTTTCGTACCCACAACCAGTAATAAGCCTGTTGTATTGAGCTTACCCCAACAGCTTGGGTTAAGCTCAATCAGCTACGGGCTGGTGTTGGGCAATTTTATTCATCCATGCACAAGTGAGGTTTCGGTCTTTCATCAAACTGCACCTACGGTGCTCCTAAACAAACCGCAAACCAAGTTCAAACGGTGTGACACACATATTGGACAGCTGTGAAGCACCAGGTCTGACAAGTTTAGATGGTGAAACAAGATGTTGGATCAGGATTCAGACATTAGAGCATTCTGCGGTAGCAAACGCATAAATCCTTGACCCCAGTACTGCTTGTGTTTGACTCGGAGTAAAAGTTCTTTCAAATGACGACAAAGAAGACTTCAAATCTTCCAATAAATGCATTGCAAACAAACAAACAAAATTGTTTTTTAATTTTGTATGCTCAAGCTGAATTATCCAAAAAAATGATATAGTTTTCTCAAATATGTTGTTTGCCCTAGTCATGATTTTTAAGCAATTCACGGAAATGAGACAAAATTTTGTCTAAAATTTAAGCGAAGACCAAAAAAGGCCATCAGTTTAGAACTGTACCTAGTTCCTTCACTCTTGCTGCCAAATTTAGGTAAAGACTGAAAGAGAAAAAAGTCTTTCATGAGTGAATCTGTTTCCGATTTCTCAATATTTATTTCAAAATAGTGGTGATCTCTAAAAAAAAATGGTCCTCACCCTAAATCTTAATCATTTTCAGTCCACAAAAACTTTGTTTTTTCAAATACGTGCTACCACAAAATTCTGATTTTGGCCAAATACTGTATATTCTGTCGCTACTTGAAAAATTTTGATTATATTTAAATATTACCTTTTCATTGCACAAAAAAATTTTGATATTTTCCAAATTTTAAGACTTGAAAGCAATTGCTCTCTCCCCCCCGGATTGTAGATCTTTGTACATACCCAATAAGTTGTTTAAAAAAATAATTGTGTTAGGTCAAATTCTTGTATACTTATGCATATGCAATTGTATTTTCATATGAAAATATATTTCTTACAAATTTTCTTAACTTTCATCATTGCAAATTCTCAGCTAGTAGGCTTCAGAGAACCAATTCGTCTTCTTAAAATTTTTTAATTTTTTTTTAACTTTAGGTTTTTTGTCATTGTTTGATAACATTTATATAAAAAGTAATTTAAAAAATTTTTTTTACTGTTTAAAATTAATTCAGGGCTTAAAGTGTTAACGCGGATCGGCAACGGGTTGGAGACTTATATTCTAAACCACAGACATAACCACGTAAGACACAAGCCCACTATACTTTATTTTAGGCAGAAATAGAACACAAAGGCTTATTTTTCAGTGAAGACTTCTCCAACTGTTCAATATGTATTTAGGTGGCGTGATTAGTTCTGGA
Source organism: Diplosoma virens (assembly GCA_963680785.1). Taxonomy (NCBI): domain Eukaryota; kingdom Metazoa; phylum Chordata; class Ascidiacea; order Aplousobranchia; family Didemnidae; genus Diplosoma; species Diplosoma virens. The sequence continues at coordinate 35,536,405 of OY796888.1, forward strand.
GTCAAGTTGGATTTAAGGTAGAACTGAAATGAAGTTCATACACTAGCTTTGTATTTGGGGTAATGGCAGGGGAAGTTAACGTAATATATTTACATAAAGCACCAAACTAGCGACATTCATGTACTAGTAAAGATCTAGTTTAAAAGTATTGACACTTGATTTCTGCTAATAATAATAATAAATATAACTACATTGGATAGCTTTTTTCAATCATACTACTGTACTGACTGACTGTTGCCTTTGCAACTTAGTGTAAAATTGTAGAATAAGCAAATACAACATTTGTGTATTCACGATGCATTTATTGTAAACTCACTACTTCATTCAATAGTTATAAGGGTCTGCAAATTTCTTTTAGAGAGCCTGGCATGCAGCCATGGCATTAACAAAGATGATTTTTATAATGATGATTATGACGTTGAATACTATCTATATAATTATACAAGTAGCGCTGCCGCTAAAGAAGGCATGCAAATAAATAAAGAAGTAAAGAAAACAACACCTCTCATTAAGCTGATAACGTTTTGAAAATTCTTAAAGATAATTCTACAGATGAGGAGACTGTAAATGCTGATTATAGTGATACAGACAATCGAGAAATAAATGTGTTCTCAATCGAAGTCAAAATAAATATTCAGACATAAAATTACAACTAGACGACGAATGTGAAATATATAAAATCCATACTTCAAAATCATCGTTAATTGTTGAAATGAAATAAAAAATTTGAAATGCTTTCCAGCATAAACTTTCAAAAATACTGTTTGATGCATACTAACAAGGAAAAGAGGAAAATACGCAAAACTATACTGTAAATAAATCTCAGCCTTTTAAAACATTCTTCATGGATGAGTTGAAAGCATTATAAGCAATAACTTTACGAACCGAAAGTAACAAGAATATAACTTTGCGAAACTTGCCAACTTATAGCAATGGGAAAATACGAAGCCATTTTATCGAGCTGTCATGTATTTGGTCAATTTTAAGTTTCTCCTTATGTGTCTCTTTTCTGACTATTGGCATTTTCGGGTAGAAAAAAATCCACAATAAATCATTTGCAGTAGCAGAAGTCTGGGAGATTTTTCATATTTATGTAAGGCATTTCCATAATCCAGATTTACTGCATTATAATTCATGAATAGCTGGTGAAATATCCCAAGCGGAAGTTATATTTCATCAAAGTCACGAAAATACCGACTAAAGATTTTTTAAGCGCGTGATTCCAATTTGGTCATTCATTTAATGGCATTTTACAGATTTGCAAAAAAAAACAAGTTTATCGTAATTTAGTATTTTGCTGGAACCCTACTTTGGATTGACAAATTTTTTGCAAGTTGACAACCTTGCACAATTGCTTCTACAAAAAATTTTTGATTTGTTTGGGATGTCAAAAAGCCATCATCTAAAAGCACCCAGGTCATTTACCAAAAAAATATATAAACCTTTTTCCAGACAAATAGTGAACTTGGCAACCGTTGCTAAGCCCAGCAAGCTTTAGTTTTATTAATTTATTTTAACAGCCAAGTTATAAACTAGAAAGCTTATTTCGGTGATTTGAATTTGAGTTGGGAGTATAAAGTTAGTTTAAATTTTACAATATGTTGGCTAAGTAATAAGAATTAATTTCTTGCAATTATTAGGCTAGACTTGGCTTGCAGTTAGGCTACTGTATTTAATTTTTTAAGAAATTTTTCTAAGCGTCTTTTTACAATGTAGCTTGCGGGTAGTTTTGCTTTTAAAATTAATTTTAAGCAAAATATTAAATAGTTTAAATCAAAACCAAACTATATTATAACTATATTATGGTAAGTAGATTTTGTTAAATTAATTTACCAATATTACTTCAGAAGTATTAACGTATTTCTTGTTTTAAATATTAGAGTTGCATCTGGTTTGTTTCTAGTGCGAATTTGTATTCTTGTAACTTATTGTATTTCCAATCTTCTTGTAATCAAATTTACTATATTTCACCATTTATTCATGAACTGTAATGCAGTAATCTGGATTATGGAAATGCCTTACATAAATATAAAGAATCTCCCAGACTTATGCTACTTCAGCAAATTTATAGTAGATTTTTTTTTCTATCCAAAAATGCCAATAGTCAAAAAAGAGGCACATAAGTAGAAACTTGAAATTGACCAAATAAATTTCAGATTATTTTTGTTAATTTGGTCTGACAGTTTTTTTTCATTCAATTATTTGGGAAAAATAAAGTAGCTTATAAAAAATATTTGCTCATTGCCTTTTGATAATTATATCTTTTACCTACTAGTTAGAATTAATCAAAAAAGTAATAATAGTTTCATACAATAACAACTGTTTTTTAATGCCGTACTTTTATGTTTTTGAATAACTTGGATTTTGAATTAATTTGGTTTTTTAACAGAATAACTTGAATTTTTAAGTTGATTTGGATAATGCAAGTATGTAAGCATTTAAGCTTTTAAATGGTACTTAAACCAAATTATTCCAAAACATAAAAGTATATGGTACCAAAAACAGTTATTACAGTATAAAAATATTATTATTTTTTTGATTAAATTCAGCTAATAACTGTGGAAGATGAAAAAGTTATATATCATCAAAAAGCAATGAGTAAATATTTTTTATAAGCTATCTATTTTTAATTTTCCCAAGTAATTGAATAAAAAACTGTTACAACATACTAACAAAAAATAATTACAATTGATTATGTCATGCAACTTGATTGCAATAAGATTGAAATACAAAAAGTTCCAAGAATACACATATTTATTAAAAATAAACCAGATGTAACTATATTATTTGAAATTAAACTTGTAACTATTCTACTCATTTCTACAGCAAACGTTGATATAGACACATAAAATGTTAATAGTTGTAAATTAAATTAACAAAATTTTTTTGTCATAATACAGTTACAAAGCCATTTGGTCCTATACCTAATTTTATTTTTAATTTAAGCTGTGTAACATGTAACTTAAATAGATTTTAATAGCAAAATTATCGCAAGCTACAGTGTAAAAGATACTAAAAAAGTTTCTTAAAAAATTAAATATAGTAGCCTGACTACAAGCAAAGTCTGCCTAATAAATGCACGAATTGAAGTAATTTTATACTCCCAACTCAAATTCAAATCACCGAAACAAACTATTTGATTCATAAATATATATATATATAATCATATATACGAGTATATATAATTATACGTAAAACATATTTAACTTTTAAAAAAATAAAAATGTACAAAGTAGAATTTTTGTTTAACTTTTTCGAGCAGCAGTGGATAAAATTTAATTTAAAACATCCAAATTAAATCAGTATTTCAATGTTAAATTAACAAAATCACTGCATTCAAGCGTTGCAATTATTAATCGCGTAGCATCTATTTTTTTAAAATTATCGCGCCCGTAATGGAGTAGTTTTAAAATCACAAGAGTATTTGTTTGGTTAAATCGTCTTTTCAGTTATATATTATCTCAATAAAATAAATAAATAAAAGCTGTTTAAGTGCTATTGTCGAATGATTTTTAAACATCTCGTAATGATCATGTTTAAAACTATATTGTGAGTTTTACCTCCATATGTCGCCTAGCAAATGCAATTAGAGTTTACCGCGTGGTGTGCTATCCATAAAAAATGGTGTTGCAGCGGAAGATTTCATGCTACAGTGTTGTAGACCAGCGTGGTCCAACTACAGGCCCGCGGGCCGCGGAACAATTTTGCACAATTAAAGTCTTGTCGATCATAAGTAGCGGCAATCTTCTATAACAGCGTGGTCCAACTACGGGCTCGCGGGCCGCATGCCGCATATCAATTTTGCACAAGTCTTGTCGATCAGAAGCAGCAGCCGTAATTTTTTTTTGGAGAACGCTATGATTTTGCGCCAAAATAGGAATTTTGGAGACCGATTCCAAGTGAAGACCTTTTTTTTTTTTTTAGAGAACACCTGATTTTGGAACGAAAATAGGAATTTTGCAGACCGATTCCAAGTGAAGACCTTTTTTTTTTTTTTTTTAGAGAACACCCTGATTTTGGAACGAAAATAGGAATTTTTAGCCGACTGAGGCCCGCAAACTCGAATAATTTTGAAAAGTGGCCCACAAGAGTGCAGAAGTTGGACCACCCTGTTGTAGACCATACGCTATATTACAAATGTTAACTTTTTTACGGCCGTTTTACTTATTAATCCAGTAGGCAACAGTTTCTTTAGTCGTGACGTTATTTACATGCACTATTTTCAATATAATTTTTAAAAAATATTGTAAAACCTTAATCAATTTTTTCCTTGACATTAAAACTTCCTTTTATTGCTATATATGCCAGCTATGATATTAGGATATTAAAGTTAATTAGTGATAAGCTTATCAAAAATTTAAACTTTCACAACTACGTATAGCTTGATTCGTTTTAAATATAATGCTTTTTTCAAAAAATTTTTGCATTGCAGCTAAATGTTTTCAATTATTAATGTAACCTATAGCTTTTTAAACAGCGGCACGCCTAAATAATTTAGGATTTCCAAAAAAGTCCTGTCTTTAAACGCAATGTTTAGTTTTGTGACACATAGAAAACATGTTTTTTTCTTCACATTAGATCTCGTTTATGAAAGAAGCCGAAACACCTCCTATATGAAAGTGAACACCAAAACACCTCCTATATGAAAGTAAAAATCCCACCCATGCAGGCAACACTGTAGCACGATGAGAAAAATATGGACAGAGAATGGAGTGGCAAGAAAACGCCTCTAGTCTCCATGCATTAATTAAGGATGTTATCCCAACAATACCGTGAATTAGCTTTCCCAGACCTGCACAAGTCAAGCTTAACTGCCTTCGAACCGGCGTTGGCCTATTCCGTTCAGAAATCCACAAATGCGCAAGGACTCTATGGCGCCTGGCGTGAGTGGCGCAGAGGAACAGACAACTAAACACAAAATAGCGTCTTGCTCCATCTATCACCATCAAAATGGAGCCCGTGCTCTCTCTAAGTCAACAAAAGCCTGATGATCTGGCTGACGGAAACATGTCGGGCCATTTAGTGGACCATCCAGCACCTGTCCATTTTCATCAAAGGAAAAAAAGACCTAATGCCAAGTTGTTCCCGATGACTTTTCTTGTATGCCTTTGATGAAAAAATTGGTTTTAGTCCTATAGTTAATTGCGACTAATTTCTTGGAGGCCGGTTTCCACTAGGAGTGTGGAAAAAATTATTATTTGCTTGTTTTATTGATTTTTTTTCCTTTGCTTCACGCTCGCTTCAATTTTAAGTGCGGAAAGATCAATAGAAGAAACAAAAAATGCTTTTTTCCACGCTCGTCGTGAAAACGAGCTTTAAATTGTTTGATTAACTTGTTAAACAGGAGACGAAAAAAACCTAAAAGCTTAATTTAGGTACATTTTTAATTCGTAAAATTAGGTAAAATAATGAAGTTTCCCAAGCATTTCGAAAATCGTTCAAAAATAGTTTAGTTTAATTAGAAAGAAATGGTTCGAATATACCTGCTGATTGAACGAGTGTTTTCAACCAACTTATACTAATTCAATTTATCGAAGTCATTTTGTAATTTTTATAAAATCTAACATCTATTTTTGACTTATGTTGCATCAATTACGTATTTTTTTTAAATTTCATTTTCATCACTTTTTCCTCTCAATAGTTTATTATTTAATTTAATCTTGTGTTTTTTTAATAATTTTTGTAGATTTACGCTATATTTTTTTTAATTCCACAATTTCTTCTTTGAAACTCAGCTTTTGAATTATTCATTTTGTTACTTTATTGAAAACCGATGAAAAAAATTAAGATGATCAGTGATTATCACATCACATTCTTTTTAAAAAACTTCCAAAAAATAGATAACTCTCATTTGCACATTTTTTGATTCAAATTACAGTATGTATTTTTTTAAACATTTAAAAAATTTTATAATGGCTTAAGAGATTGCACACTTCAACAAGATAATCGACTGACTATAAGTGTTTACTACAAGATGATTAAGTAATAAAAACGCCTATTTATCATCCCATTATACAGTACGTATCATCGAATTACACCTATCAATTGCAAAATGTCACAACTTTATCACTTATGAGATCTGCGTACGCAAGACAAAATTTTTCTCAAAGAAACACAATTTTACAAGAACATAAATATTCGCAATGATTCGTCAAAATAAAACTTGTAAACGTGCGAAAAATAACTTCTGAATTCCTTTTAAGATTCAAAGAAAATACTTTTGTTTTCTTGGAATTAGCACTGTTTTAACATAAATGTTTATCTCATTTGCAAAAAAATGAGTTTTGTGATATTTTTGTAAAGCAAACTCGGTTTTCCTATTCTATGACTAAATAAATCGATTCCAGAAAAGTTTAAGTACTGATCGTTTTTGTTTAAATTAACTGTGCAATATAAAATGAGGAAAAGATAACAACAAAGGAGATGTAAAAGATATAAAACGATAAGTATGTCTTGTATTAACTCTTACGGCAATATTCTGTTTATCAAAATAGATTACCGTGGAAATTCTATCCATAGAAATGTTAAAAGCCCTCTGTAATAGTAAGTAACTTCTCCATGAAAGAAAAAAAAATTTAATAGATTACATAAATAAATGTATCGAGTATACAAAATAACAATTGCACATCTTTTAATAAAAGCTAATCAACTGATTTTGTAGAGAAAAAAACGGAAACAATAATGAGTCATCAATTCTGATACTTTCCGCTGAGATAAAGATTCGGCTTTGTTTGATAAACACATAATGTTTCTTTCCTCAACTTGAAATTGAAAATATTAATCTTTCATTTTTGAAAAACAAAACAAAAATTCTTATTAAATGCAAATGCTGGGCAACTTAGTTAGATCTTAATACTTTTTTAACGAGTTTTAAAATTTTTTTAATTTTAGTAAATATCAAAAAAAAATTTTATTGAAACATTTTCCGTCATTTCAAAACTTGAAAACTTTAAAATCTATATTATTTTGTGCCAGATGATCCTTAATTAGCTTAAAAACTCGAACACTATTTAAAAACATTTAGTGTGAGCAGTTATATTGTACTGTTCGCATATTTTAAAAGTTTTGTTATTTTTCAATAGATTTTGTAAACTTAATAAAATATTTTGTGAGTTTTTACAATTGTTTATTATAAAAGCGTTATAATTTTAAGACGGCCTTTGTAATAATCGTAACGTATAAATTCGGAATTAACTTACTTACTAAATAAAAACAACTAAAAAAGTATTTACCGTATTGTACACTAGCTGGTACCCAGAAAAGCCGGTTATCACTTCTTGAAATTCTGTTCAATCTCGCCATGTACGGCACATGCTTTAAACCGTTATAATTCCACCGTGAAGATGCTATGATTTTGGAATCGGGAATCGCTCCAATTTCCATTCCAAGTGATTGATTTCATTCTGCAACATTGAAATAAACTATGCACGTATAATTTGAAATAACTCTTTGTTTAGTCCTTCAATATTTTCAAAAACTGGTATTGTCTGCACAAGCTAAAGTATTGGCATAACTGACTTATTTTTTTTCCATTGATAAAAAACTTTACTATCGTATTACATTCATTGTTACATTTTTTTTCTGGATTCTCAGCAAATAATTCATCTTTCTAAGTCAGTTTACAAATTTGTAATATATTTATGAGCATTAAGTTAGCTTTTGTGATTTTATTGAAGTATTTTGTTAAAGGATTTGTGGTAAGTCGTTGCTATTTTTCTGGTAAGCAAAGATTGACTTTTATTTTGTTGAAGTAGGTGAAATTCTACAGGTTTAAGATAGTTTTCTTGATAAACATATTTTCTCTTAATGCATTATCATGTTGTGGAATATACTACATAGGCCCTGATCTTCGAATTACATTGTAGGCCTGCAACCTACTTTTTAACTGCGTGGCTGAAATTTTGTCAAAATTTTCATTGTGTTTACAACAAACATAAGCTTTGAAACTAAAAGAAAAATAATTTATCTTAAAATAAGCTCAAAATATCTAATGGTTATTTTTCATCATGCTGCTCTTTACATAGACAACAAGCGGCTATTCAAAAGCATACAAAAACAAAGAAAATTGCAGCGCTCTGGACAATCCACACATTCCACTTTTACACAGCCTGTACACTTTACGCAAACTAATCTACGGCAACCAGAAAAGAATTTTGCAATTCTGTTTTGTTCACAGATCACATTAAATTGTTCGTCCATTGGTTTTGTTTTCTGCTTCCGTCAACTATCAAAATTTGTTAAGAATCGCTGAAAAATAGAAGCAAAACTGAGGCTAGTCGAGTTGCCTTTCCATAAACATAAGCTTCTCTCAATTCAGTGGCGAGGTAAAACATAAAATTTCTTTCCGAGATAACGCCCCCAGTTTTCTTCTTGTATAACTCATAGGCGTTGATACAAGCAAGGTGCAAAATATTGTAAAAAGCAATCATCGGCCTCAGGAGCTGCGTAGCAAGATGAGTCAAAGTAAAAAAATGTCAATTGTGACGTTCCTTCCTTTGCCCAAGTGAGGTCCCACTATCTTTACTAACACATTCTCAGACAGTCTTTGTGTAGCTGGTCTGGTTTCATTTTTGCCAAGATATGATATGGTGTTCAATAAACTCTCCAATCTTTTTCCCCAAACTCAAGAATTGGTCGGTTTTTTCCACATAATGTTCATCGTACATACAGCAAGAAAATAAAAGCTTTTAGTTTCCTGAGTGGTAGTCTCCACTCATCACTGCTTTTCACTCTATGGGCTTTAGTTTCTGTATATTGTTGAACATGGGTAAGCATTGAATTATCGACGAGTAGCTCAAACGCACTCAGTGGACTATCTAGCCAGTGAAGGATATTGAAAATTAGGGGCCCGAGGCAAAGTCCTAATCAGGAATTTCAAAAATTGGTGTTCTCTAAAAAATAAGTCTCCAATCTCGTATTTCCCTATTTTTCTTCAAAAATCATCGTAATCTCTAAAAAAAAAGGTCTTCACTTCGAATCGATTTTGCATTTCCCATTTTTCGTCCCAACTTCAAAGTGATCTCTAAATAATAAATACAAATTATCTAAACTGACTTTACCGTTTACTTTGATAAATGACATTAAGCGTATTATATGATTTTGCATTATTTTCAATGGATACAAAATTGAAGAATTTGAATTGCCCCAGGTTAAAATTCTACATTGTAAATGACAATGTATAAATGCATAATACATCATAACCAAAGTTTTTTTTTTTGACAAAATTTCTAATGTTTAAAATAATATCAGCTGCTTAAGATGCTTATTTGTAAACACAATTGATATGTGTTTTGATTAAATTACTTTGCAAATGTAATCCTACCTTGTAAATAGTGTACTGTACATATTAGTTTTAAGTATTATTTCCACATATACTTATACACATAAGTATATTAATTCCATAAATGCTAACGACAAAATTCAATAATAACTTTACCAAACTAACCTAAATTGCTGTTTTTGAAATATTTAGCTAAAATTTTGTTTTTAAAGCTTTAATAATACACCAAAAGTTTTGGATAAGGTAGAAATATTAAATAAATGAAATCAGAAAAAACATTAATTTTATGTCAAAACAAAAATGGCCAAAAATGCTTGTTTGCATCCAGCAAAAATCTCAGAAATTTTTATTTTGAATTCTATTGTTTAGAGTAATAAAATGCACATGTAAAAAAGTTAGTGGCAGCAAAATACAAAGTGATGATATACTTGTTCATCAAACTGCGGAGGTTGATAGGCTTGAGTATTCGCTGACACTCGTCATCTAATAAGAAGTGACAATTTAAAAAACTTTAACTCTAGAAAGACGGGAATTTTTCTCTACCTACAAAGACGGTTGCGGTCAATTTTGACCGCCATAGTGTTTTGTGCTGAAATCATTTGCAATAACCAATTTTTTAAATTATAATTTGGAAATAAATTTAAAACAATTTTGAATATTTTTTTATCAATATTTTTAGTAATTTAAACAAATTCAATCAAATAATAATTTGTTATGTGGTTTCCATGGCACAAAAAAAGCAAGTTGCAACAGTAAATTTACATAAAGTAGATTTAACACAGAAAGACTTCAAGTATTTATAGCAGCAGGCGCTAGCTTGGTTCTACGTAGTTGCAATGGGTGTTGCTTCTTTTTCATAAAATTTGCTAAGAGGTTTCTAGCATTAAAGTGGAAAACGAGACGAATTGCTTTCCGTAGGAAGATCACGCCATATTTTTTTATTAGCTACAGTAAAAATTTTCGTCTGGCCTGTTATGTCGGATTAGATTATATATGCTATTATCCATGTGCGGTCTATAATGTTAAAATATATAGCCACTGGTTACCTTCTTGTAGCCCTTTTGCAGGTATGATAACGCACAATTTGCTCCAAAACATCTACACCGACTTTTGATGAGTTGTTACTCTTAAAATGTTTTATGTAAGTTTTGGGATGTGCTTGGCTGACAAAAACTGTTTGGTGCATTGAGCATAGCGTATACACCAATTTTTGGGCTTTGTTTATAGTCAAAGGAAATTAGAAGGAGATTTAGGCTAATATATTTTTGAGGCATATAAAGGCTTCTTTTTCATTTTAGCCTCAACTTTTGGTATCTTATTTCTTTCAAGAATTTTTTTTTTCTGTAAATCAAATAAAGGTTCGTGTTATAAACTTGCTGCTTATAACTAAAAGAAATAATCTAAAATGTTGAGCTGCATTGATAGACATTAAAATATAAGATTATGAGAAAAAGGTCTCAATTTGACATAATAAAGAAAATAGCAAAAGGAAACAAATAATCGGTTATCACAAATTATTTTCATGATGTCTAGCACAGTGTTTTTTAACTTTTTTACACCGCGACCCATGTTTCAACCCAATGTAACTTAACAAGCCTCTTTCTTCCAAAATTTTTATTTAAACAAATTTAGGTATTTTATGCGTTTGTGAAGACGCATTAAACAAGAAAATGATTCAAAACAATTTACTCTATTAAATATAACTCTGTTTTGACATCCAGAAACCAACACTATAATAGGATTTTGTGTTGTATCTTATTTTGGCGGGCTCTAGCTGCCAATATAAGATGCAACACTATAGTCTCTATACACAAATATAAGCTGCCAATACAAGATGCAACAATTTATCTGAATAGTCTCTTTACCTGCTGTACAGTTCATTTATTTCTGGCTATATTCTTTCTCGGAGCAATACAGAGAAAAAAGTCTCACACAGCTATGTTGACCGAAAAGCATCAAAATTTGAATGGCAGGGCTTGCAACTCTGAATAAACTCAAGTTGCATTACAGGAAGCAAGGTTGTTTCATAATCAAATAAATTTGTTTTATGAAAAGAAAAACGAAAAAACAAAGAAACGACAAAACTCTTGCATGGGTTATATTTGTATAGACAGACACGCCCTTTTAATGCAAACGCAATCAACGCGGTATAAGGGTTCAACTCCTAGTCTCGTTGTTTTTTGTGTCTTTGAAAAACGCGATTCAAAACATTTCTTTATTCTATGGTTGGTGGTGTTACCTAGCATATCTATAAACAGCAAATAAAAAAGATTTAAACAAACGAAATTATCCTGCATATTCCGAAAGTAGCTAGGGTTAATCGCTCGATGAAGGCATTACAATTAACACCTTCAACCAAGTCCTGTCAGTCAGAAGGGTAAGAAGATATGTTGATGATGCTGATGAAGATGAATAAACTAGCTAAAGCTTTGCAACAAAGCCAACATGCACAAGGAGGAATAATCATAAAACAAAAGTCAATAATATTTGGTCTATCTTATCATTCTTTTCCTTTATTACGCCTTTTAACTTTTGAACAAAAATACTTCAAAGTATGTTTATGAGAAATTAAAAAAACTCTTCTATATCATTCACCCTTAAGAGCTAAGAACTCCCTGAGTTTCGTTAGTTGTAACAATTCATGGTCGTCAAACTAGTTTTTGTTTACAGTATAATTTTTTCATTTCTTGTTCTCAACGATTTTGCTGCGTTTTCGACCTTTATTTTGCATAACAACGCAATTAAACCATTTATATTTAATTGCAATGTTTATAATTTTATTCAAAAAAAGTTTATAATAAGAGTTTTTTCAAATAATCTTGTTATTAAATATTGATAAATAATTTTAAGTGAACTTTAAAATAATAGTCATTAACATTGCTTTTCTTAATTGGTATAGTTTTTATATTGTTGATCAAAACCTCTCGCGACCCCCAGAAAAAAGTCAAACGACCATATCGGGGTCGCAACCTCCAGGTTGAAAACAATCGGTCTAGCACAGTGGTACCCAACCGCCGGTCTGCTAATATTTTTGCTGGTCCGCAAAGTATTTTCTTTTCAGCAAAGTTAATTTTATTACGGTATCATAAGCATTGCAATGTTGTTACTTTCTGTAAAACTTATTTTACACTTAACCGATTCACAGCAGAAATTGGCGTATCTCGCCTTTCTGGAGTTTAACCTTCTGATGAATTAAGTTTTGTGCTCTTTACCATTGTTTCGTAATAAACTGTGTCTAGCTTTCAAAAGGTTTTACTGTAATACAAAACCACTCTTCACTTATAACATGCTGCTATACAAATCAATGAAACAACAATGTATTACGGTGTATTTTAACAAGAAGGATAAAAATAAGACTTCTGAAACAGGTACAACTGTCAAAATGGAAATGAAATAAGTATTAGTGGACCTATTTCAATTGTAGAGCAAAATATAAAAAGAGCATACTTAGATAAGTTGAGTGTTACAGAAGAAAGTAAGAAATAAAAAGGGGTATTTGTCAGAGAACACAACAAAAAATACTTAGAGCTTGGTTTTACTATTGCACCGTGTAGTAAACAGTTGCCTCGACCCTTATGTTTGGTCTACTCCCAATTCTCTCAAACGACGCAAGGAAACCTTCCAAACTTTCTCGTCACTTTCATTCAAAGCACAACAAATAAAGCCTCCTGTTTAAAAACTTCTTTGATGCGTCGATTCTTTTGCATATTGGCAGCGAAACAGAAGCAAAATTTACATCAACATTGATTTTGTATGCGAATAGATTGACATTTTGTTGTTTTACAGTAGTTCATTTGATTACCAAATTGTTGTAAATTTTTGTCTCAAATACATAGCTTAAAAAATGAGAATGAGACTCCAATACTCCAATTCTCGGCTATTGAATAAACAAAAATAAAAGAGCTGTATTTGATGTTTTGGCATCAGCACCCGTTCTGAGGTCCCACGTTACCTCAGCAGTGGGACAGGCGAAGTTTTTTGCGCAATGCCAAACGGTGGTGACAAAATTTGAGTGATTTGTCTAGTTTTACTTCAAAATAAATCGGAACTAAACACACACAATGAAATGTTGATTTTTGAAATTGGAGTTGGCGCAATCAGGAAAAGAGAAAGTTATGTAATCAAGAATTCAAAGCAGCTCTAACATGAATTATAAGCTCTGTGCACGTAAAATTAAGGCCCGGAGCTTTATCTGATTTTAGGTAAAAAAACTCTTGTAAACAGCCCAGGTCATCTGTAACTAAAATATTTGAGTTGATTTTATTCCGAAGTTTCCAATTAGTGGGTCATTTTAAAACTACAAAGACGTCGGAATATAATAGGATAATCATATTAGACCAGAAGTCATATCACATTTTTTTTAAATGACATTTTGAGTTCAAACATAAAATTTATTGCGAAAGCAAAACCAAGACCAAAAATGGTCTTTACGTTTACATAAAAAATTCTTTTCAACTTTCCAGAGTGGAGTTTTTTTGGTCTTTATTTAATTTTCGAAATAAATTTATTAAACAGTTTGCAATAAATAAGGACCATTTTTTTATACTATGGCAAGAAAAATTTTTTGGAAGTAAGAAGTTCATTTGTATAAATCTAGAACCGTCATGAATTTATACAAGTTGGAAACCCTGCTTTATTGAAATTTAATTGTGTCAAACGTCTTGTTTTTATTCTATATTTTCTGTGTGCAAAACTCACATTTAAAAGCTATAAACTTTTTTACAAAACTTTTTCAAACAAGTAAACTTATACATAAAAAATACATCGGATTTTTCATTGGAAGGAAAATTTTAACATAAAAACGGCCTGTTACTTCAAATGCAACGTGAAATACAATTATAAAAGTCAGGTGTTGTTTATAGTCTGAAGGCGTCAGAATAAGAGCTAAAATTTGAACTAGTTAATTTAATTTTTTTTCCACGAATGAATAGTTATAAGAAAGTTTTAAAAAATGCTTAGTGTAAACATTAAATTTTGTCCGCTTGATTGGTAATCAAGCAGTCCAACAGTAATTGCTTTATACAACAAAATGGATATGTACAAAGTGTTTTCAAGGAATTGCCAAAAGCTCAAAAAAGAAAATGTGATTTACATGAAATAAGTTCTGCATCGCCTAAGGCATATCGACGTCGGAAAACAACGTAATTCGCTTCGTCACGCAAAACCAATTCTTTTTTTATTTCGCAGATTTAAGTCGTATATTTCTTCCCGAAGAAGCGAAGATGTCAAAGCTATAAAGCCATTTATCAATACAAATGATCTTGCGTCCAATTCTATGTAAGCAAACAAAGCACGAAAATCCAGTAACCCAGCTTTCAGTTCCGTACAATCAATCGGTAAAACTGGAGCATTATCCCACTTGTTTTTTCAATACGGGTGACCGATTTATTGCCCTGTCTACCATCACTTGTCTACCATCACTTCTAGATACTTAAACTTCTCCCTCTGCTAAAGTGTTACTCCATTTTTTTGAAAGGATACTGGACAGGGTGCCTTGACACAGATTTAAAGTCAATATGTTTTTTAATTTTTATTTTTTGGTCTTCACCAGATTCTGTGGTTGAAAATGAAGCCAAAAGGATTAGTTTTACACTATCAAAGTTGGTAAAGATCCCAAATAAAAGTCTTTACAACAAATTTTAAATGTATTTGCTCACTAATTTGGATTGTTATAAAATTGGAAAACTCTATCATTCCCAAATAACTTATTGTCGGAGTCCGAAAAAAAATGTTGCCCAAATATTTTTTGTTAAACAAATAAACACAAAAATAAACAAAGATGATTGACGTAACTAACGAAAATGCGCTTGTAATTAAATAATTACTTTAAACAAAATATATGCTTTACATAAACTTAAAAATAAATTTTAATAAAAGTGCTTTCTTTTTTTTTGATTTCCAAATGCAAATGCACCTAATTCTCAAAACAACTTTTTTAGAGTTACATTTTTGTGTTAAACTTTAAAATCTTTAATAATCGCTAGAATGCTTTTTCTATCTTTTTTTAGTTTCAGACTTTGTTTTTGTTAATTTTTTAAAGTGTCTTTTGCAGTGGTGGATATTGGGTGAGGCGAATGAGACAGTTTCCTCGCCCCCCCCCCTTTTTTTTTTTGGGGGGCTCCCCTCGAAAATAGCACTTATGGTTTGAGTTTGCCGCAGATGTTTTTTAGAGATTATTATGAAGTTGGCACGAAAAGTGGGAAATACAAGATCGATTCAAGTTGAAGTTTTTTTTAGAGATGACGATCAATAGAAGATGAAGTTTTTTATAGTTTCAAGGTTTTTTTTTAGGGATCACCCTGATCTTCGGAGAAAAAAGTGAAAGACGAAATCAAAGTCCTTTTTTTCTGGAGAACATCAATTTTTGGAAATTCTTGGCTCGGGCCCCTAAATTTAAACATCCACCACTGGTCTTTTGTTTTCTGCTTCATGAATATCACTTCAAAATTGGTGCTTGTTTTGTGTCTTGTACGATCTTACAACTTAAGTAAAAATATTTTTCCATTATGGTTTATAGACTTTTAAAAAAGAAAACAAGAACATCGGGCAAAGAAACAAAACGTGTTTAATTTATGCATAAAAAAAAAGGAAAAGAAAATTTTCAATTAAACAAATTATGAATATTGTTTAAATGTCGCATCCAAGTAACTCCATTCGCAAAGTTGGAGCCTTGTGCCACGTGATAGGATAAAGGCGGATGTATGACGCTTCAATTGTTTTCGGAAAGTATCTTATTACAGGAGTATTTGTGTCGTTGTTTCCCTGAAATGTCTGAAACAAGAAAAACAATATTGTTAAATGTCTTTATAAAAATTCAAAACAAATCCTATTTGCTATTTTGTTCGAAAAACTTTAAAAAAATCTTACACATTTTAACAAAAAGATTAATATTAGTTTTATCGCCAGAGTTGGTGAGTTGGTAGAAATGCTCTCATGTCAAACGCAATTCACACTATGGTGCTTCTAAACCTACTTTCGTCAATCTGTGAGATCAATAATAAACACATTTTTTGTTACTTTTCTGTGCTTGGTGGCCCTGGCAAGCAGCAGAGACGTTTAAAAAAAGCTTGGTTATAATAAATAAATAATTAAGTTTACTACATTTTTAAAGCGCATTTACCAAAGTAAATCATATCAAAGATGTTTTGACATTGACAGTGCAGGTTTCAGCGCCATATGAACATCGTCATTATATACCGCAGCAACATGAACGCCTCGAGTGAGTAGCGGACTCTTATCATTTTACCGGAAGCAAGCAAAGCAGGCTACGCCATCTTAAAATCGGCGTTCCTCAGGGATCGGTCTTGGCTCCCCTGCTATTTACCATCTATACGTACGATCTTCCTTCCATGATTTCCAGAAAGTTTGCTTATGCTGATAATTTAGCATTGTTGCACTCTTCTAGAAACTGGAAGGACTTGGAGTGGACTTTAAGCCAAGACATGTCCACACTTTCAGCGTATCTCCAGACTTGAATGTTGAAACTCAGTCACACTCAAACGGTGACAGTAGCCTTTTACTTAAATAACCGAGAATAACCGAGAGGCCAAACGTGAGCTAAAGGTCTACAACAACGGTAGACTTTTACCGTTCTGTCCAACCCCTACTTACCTTGTGGTAAAACTGGACAGATTGCTCACGTTTCGTCACCATTTAGTGGCATTGCGCAAAAAACTATCCTCGCGCGTCACACTACTGAGGCGACCCGTGGGCTCGTGATGGGGTGCTGATGCTAAAACGCTACGCAATGCCACCTTATCTCTAGTCTACTCAACAGCTGAGTACTGTGCGCCAGTCTGGTGTCGCAGTGCTCACACTCGCCTCATCGACAGTGTCTTGAACGACTCCTTGCGCATAGTTATTGGATGCCTGCGTCCCACTCCAACGGACCACCTACCTGTACTTTCAGGCATCCAGCCAGCTGAGCTTCGCCGAATGAGAGCGACACTCTCCTTGGCTTATCGTGGATCTCTGGAGCCCAATCATATCTTGTATGGTCTTTTAAGTGGGTCCTCAGATACTCGCCAAGTGAGACTAAGATCCAGACGCCCGTTTGTGCCAGGTGCGCGGAATCTCTTGGACAACCTTGCCAGACTTGGAATCCGCGCTTCTGAATGGACAAATCACAAATGGGAAACGAAATACTGTGAAAATGTTTCCAGGCTCCGTGCTTTTGTGCCCGAGACCGGTGTCAGGCCTGTTGGGATGGGCTTACCCCGAGCAGCTTGGGTTAAGCTCAACCGCCTGCGGACTGGTGTTGGGCAATTCCATTCGTCCATGCACAAATGGGGTCTCGCTCCTTCACCGAATTGCGAGTGTGGCGCCTCTGAGCAAACCGCAGACCATGTACTAATAGCGTGCCTTATACATCGGGCACCACATGGAGTACGAAATCTGATGGTTTTGGATGACAAACTCGATGCTGGCTTAATAACACCACTGCCAGCATCTGATTCAGGCAGTGCAGCAGTCTGGGGTAGCAAAAGAATAAACCCTATGCCCCAGTCCTGTTTGTGTCTGACCTGTAGTGGATACCCTTCAAATGACGACGACGACGACGACGACGACGACGACGACAACCGCAAGCTCAGTAATAACTAATGAGCTACTTGTTTCGGTGCAAAAAAATTGTCTATTACATTTTCAATACAACTAAAAATTAAGTTAAAAAAATTGAATTTACAGTCCAACGGAAAAAGATTCAAACATTCTTACAAATATTTATCATTGTTTTTATAATACAGAAGCACGTGGTTTTATCGGAATCTGATGATCATTAACTTAAACTAGTAAATAGCAAATAATAATTAAATATCGGCGATAAATTTTCCTTTCTAATCTGCTTTTGATATTTCGCATGTTCATGCTCAGGCTGCAAGATAAGCAAAATAACTTAAGGTTAAAATCATCACAAATCTACGCATTATGTTTTTTTAAAAATATGTTTGAATCATTATAGAAAATAGATTATTAATTAAAAAAATAGATAATTTCGCAATAACAACTTATTTATTCCAAGCATATTTCTCAAAATAAAAAAAGATTTATTAATATTTGTTGTCTAGTAAGATTATATTGTGAACACGAGAATAAAAAAGAAAATAAAATTACTTTATTAAACATTGTAAAGTTCATTCCATCTTGAGAATATGATATGTTGTAAGATTTTATGTATTGAATAAATTTCTGTGGTCTTCCTTGGGTAATGATTCCGGAAACAATTTTGTTTTGTAGGTAAACTTGAATCCAGATATCACCAATTCCATCAAGTTTTAGAGAATTTTTAGAATCTTAAAAGCGAAATATTTATATTTTATCTGTAAACTTGATTTTTTATAATAAAATAATTTTAGGATTGAGCCGCCAGGGGCGCCGGAAGCGGGGGGGCAGGAGGGGAAATTGCTCCCCTGCCTTTTAATATTCTTAAAACGCGGGGGCAGAGGGGGCAGATTATGCTCTTTAAAATTAGCATTACAGGTACATTTTTTTTAGTTATGCTCTTCAATTAACCTATATAATCTTGATCACCATTAAATCCAACAATATTTGTAGAATTACAAAGACAACTGTGACTCATAGCACAGTAATAAAAGCAAGATAAAAGCTTTAACATATGCAATATAGAGTTATTGATATCGTAAGCGACCTAACCGTCCGGTAATCACCTTATTCTACTTAAATCAGTAAACTGAATTACATCTTAGCCAAAAATCAGTTTTTGATTCATTAACTGATGGCAAATAGCCATATACAACAATCAGGGATACCTAAATTACCATCCCGGTAGTTTAGGTATCCCTAACAACAATTATACCAAGCGTTCTATAAAAAAGAATAAAGCATCAGAAAATTTCTAAGTGCTCACAAAAAGCAAAATTTTCTAGTAATAATAAAAAAAAAATTTGCTTTAGAAGCAAAGAAATTGTGGCGTTAATCTAATTTTAACAAGCAACACAAGCTGTCTGACTTGTCCACTCAATACTCACTTATGGCCGACATTAAAGTGTAAAAATAAAAACACCAATAATAAACGCGTAATATTCTTAGTCCTTTTGAAGGACTGTGATACATAAACAGTATGTGCCATGATTGTGATTATAACGTAACATTTTAAGAGTCTTGTTTGTTTTGATGTGTTTACAGAAGAACTCGCAGACCTACATGCTCATATTAAGTTATTTAACCCATATTATCCTGAATCTTATTTTTTTTGTTCATTTCTCTAGTGTAGCTTTGGAATAATATAACTTGAAGGGAAAAAACGTTCTTTTTGTGAGAAACCTTTTTTTCGTGAGATATGAATGATTTCACTTCCGTCAGTTTAAACTGACGCTAGGAGCAGGAGGGTAAATGTAAAACAAAACGCAAGATCGCTTTTCTTTAATTTTTTTAGTTTTGAACCAAACCAATTTTTGATAACAAGCAAGCCTACGAACAAATATCATCGTTAATAAACAAAAAACATTAGTTCACAATCTTTCGTTCACATGTCGAACTACATAACATTGTCTAATGAAAATGGTATTCTTTAAAACAATCAGGATGTAGACAAACATTGCAGGCTTTGCAGGAGTACTGGGAGGTTCTGAGCATTCTGGTTTGGCACATCGTCGTGCATCCCCTTAACAATCCAGTGATTGGTAGCACTGAAACATACATGTTCACACTTCTGTGACCTTGATCCAGGAAGTAGAACCTGTAACATATTTTTAATGTATTATAAGTGTCTTTTCTAACGGACGGAATTGAACACAGCATCGCTACGGCTTTGCCTGTACCCACAGCTTAGGTAGCCAAACTTAGTTGGTTTCCATGAATACGATATAATTGTTTGGCTCCATGCTTCTCAAAGTATGGTACCATGGATTTGTCAACACTTAGATGTTGCTCGGGTTTGTAGTAAGCCACACACTGCTTGTTTACCGCATCAAACTGATCTAAACAGGTCTAACTTTGGCAAATCTGTCAGTTTTGTCCAAGCTTTTATTATCAGCAAGATAAAGAAAGTGTTTGCTTTCTTCAAACTCATTCTTGATCATCAGCGCCGTGACCTTTCGGTCCTGGTTGTCCTCCCTCCTCTTCCAATACATTTCTTGTCGTGGCAATTGATTATAACCGCTCAGCACAAGGATGGCAATGAATTATTTTAACTTTTCTATGGTCATCATGAATGAGCGGTTGCTTTTGTATCGAGCATACTTATTTGATTTCAAACATATTTTTTCCCTCTTTTCAATCGTCAAGAACTTTTCAAATATTTCATGTGGCAAGATACGCTTTTCAAAGGAAGGGTGTGTCAAGATTCAGTTATCAAAAACTCTGTACACATCCATTTTACCCTTCTTCCATTTCAGTTTTGAAACAAAAAATTTCATCATCCTTCTCTAAAAACACATTATAAAGTTGAATACCAACATGAAGTACAAAATTATACAATTTAAAAACATTTGGCGTTGTGTATCAAGTTTACATAAAGCAAGCATTGCAGCAACATTAGAGTTGAATGAAGATACTGTATATCATAGTATAGCAAGATCTATAAATTCATTGTTGAAATATGCATATATGCTACTTTTTGTTGCTGGCGGAACACAATATTGTTATGACAGGGAAACATTTTTTGGTTGAAAGTCACCAGCAGGTAACCTACGTAGTATTCTAGAAACAAAAAAAAAATACAGAACCTTACTTAACCGCTTGCTAAAGTTTATGATTCATCAGTACTCAGTTTTGTGCCTCCTGTTCCTTGCAAATCCTATTCAGCATCTGATGGAAGTTGCCTTCCGCAAAGGTTGTCCAGAATACAATTAACATCATTTCCATCATCTTCGTCGGTGTCTATACCATCATTCTTTGGGAGGAAAATTATAACATTTGTGGTAGACACAGATTCACCAGCAACAAAGTTGTACCTAGACTCCAAAGATTCAAGTACTTCTAATGCTTTAAAAACAGTCATCTTTTTGTTTTGGTGCAGCAGGTTAGCCATAGCGGCCTAATGGATGAAGCCTAGGAATGCTAGGATTAGCAGTTGTAAATATTACTTTTGTCGCTTATAAAAAACAACTTAAGCTACTTCAATACTTTTGGTCAACTGCTTCGTTTAATTTATAGTTATTTTCAGTGTCAATAAACAGACACAAGTAAACAATTAAATCCAAGGTTATTTAGCTTTAATTAACAACTTTAAAGTTAACGCGATTCAACTGGATTTAAACTTGTTAGGTTGCCTGTTAAAACAATAATCCCAGTAAGGTGTATCCGACCAAAAAAAAAAAAATTTTTGTATATTACTCTACCTCCTGATAAGAGTTACTCCCACCGTGCTTTCTGTCTAGATAAGCAAATAACAAGAAACTTGGCTCATTGACTAGTTATCGACTAGTCCTGTATCAGTTCTCAATTAACAATTAACTAACAAAGTATTTGCAAATACTCGAAAACCACAACCATTCTGTGACATCACAATGAAACTATATAGTTCTATCAGGTTTTCGCATTTAATCAAAGAAATCGTGTTCAACGTCTGACTGTACCCTCCTGCTCCTAGCGTCAGTTTAAACTGACGAAAGTAAATGAATCGCAAAATTTTTGCAAGCCTGTTTTTGATTCTTCTTTCGAATATTACCACTTCAATAATATATGTTTTAGCTATCTTTAGTAATTTTTTAATTTATTTTTAATTTACAACCGTTTGATGGCAGTTACTTCTTTTTGCAATACAACAAATGCTTTTTTTTAAATTACGCTGTTGTAAATATTGCGATAGCTTTTTATTTATAATTTATAACGATCAGACAATTAGCTTGATTCCTCATTGTCAATTTAATCTAAAAACTGGAGTCTTACAAGTATCAATGTACTTAAAATCCTTCTTTTTGCGCCGTTAGTTTAAACTGACGCTAGGAGGATATGGGTTAATAAAGAAAGTACCACGCCTCTGAAAAAAGTAACCAAGATATCAACAGTTTGCGAAGTTTTAAGCAAAAAACCGACAAGCAAAAAATGCTTTTTGGAAATACATAAATTGCTTCAAATTTACTGCGGGGTAGCTCTCGTTTCGACTTTTGCAGAAAAATGTTTCAGTGTCATAAGAAGAATCAAAACATGGCTTAGAAGCAATATAAAAGATAACAGTTTCAATTATTGAATGTTTGCAAATATTTATTGAACTTGTTAAACAGTTCAATTTACAAGCCGTTGCAGATGACTTTTCCAAAGCAAGCAAAACACTAATAAATTATTTTGGGTTACAGTTACATTAATTGTGCAGTGTTTAATAATTGACATCAAATTTCAATCTAAAGGGCCATTCATGCTCATGTAATTACGTTTTTTCTTTTACCCAATTATTAATAGCTCTTTAAGTTTTTTATTGTTCGATGTATTTTAACTTTTGGTATTCTTGATAGCGTAAATGTTTTAGCCAGCGTTCTGTTGTGGGTAACTAAAGACTATTTATTGACTAGCATGTGAAGAACATTTTGTGATATTCCCAAGAAAAATGCATTTGTTCTGTATTTATATCTGCTTTTGGCTGTCGTGCATGGACATCGCAATTGTTGAATGCTGTTTTCGAAACTATCTTGTGTGCTATTGACAAAAGTTTAGTTGTGCGTAGCCTATGCTGGATAGCTTTTGGTTTAGTAACCAGTTAATAGAGTTGTATTTTTTTAATGTCTAACTTAAGTAAGAAACATTTGTGTAAAATTGGCTGTTACTGCGGCTATCGCAGTGAGTGGTCATGGCAGAGTCAACTTGAAGGCTTTTGCAAGATGTAGCAGACTTTAAGATTAAGATTTTGAATTCTACATTTATCGAAAAGAGTTGACATTGGCCAAACAATTGATCGAACCAAAATAACCGATTAGCAAAATAAAACTTTTCCGAAATACCGGTCTGTCCTGTGCAAACTGAAATTCTATCATGTCAACCAAAATTTCAAATTGCAGCATGACTACCAAAATTTACTTTTGTTGGCAGCGCCTTTTCAACAAAAAAGTGCATCGCCCCTGTCAGTCACCCTGGCTTGCTTTAATTATTATAATTCAATTTCAATAAAAGACTTATTATCTTCAAAGAATAAATCTAAAACTTTACATGTAAAACATATTTAATTTTAATAAGAAGAAAGTTTAAGCGTATTTTGTTTACGTAAAACTTTTTTCAAAGCTGCAGTGACTGAGAGCCAAAGCGACAAAGCTTCTTGATTCATGATTATTCTACTAATATATGATTAACTATATCTATTCTACTAATATATAATATAATCAAGCATCTTGATCATTCTACTAACGGGACTAAATTCTTTACTGAGATATTTTTACAGCTCGCTAAACAAGAGATAAAAACTCCAAAATTCTTTAAATGTTATACTTTTAAATGTTACATCCAGGTAGAGTAATGATAAATATTTACAAATTTGGTATAGAGAATTATTTGAAAACAGTTTGAAAAAATTGTAATTCTTGAACCAATGGTCGTTTTCGAACAATTTATATAAACCACCTTCATCAAAAATTTTTTTATAAAATTTGGTGGCAATGTAAAAAATACCAAAAATTGTTCTCGACTGTAGTTGTACCATATTGTTATTATTTTTTTGCGTGTAAACATTTCTTTTTTTGTTTTTTTAAATTGTAGCCATTGCATTAATTGTTCTTTTTTTTTGTAGATTTAGGCTATTTATCCCATAGTCCAACATTTTTTTCTTATCTTCCTCCCTCAAGCTTTTTATTGAGTTCTTTTGTTTCATAATACACTGTGGGATATAGCAACAAGAATTACATATGAATCACAAAAAATTTAAAAAACCGTGAATGCAATAAAAATAGAAAAAGATAAGTAAGCCCACAATAAACAGCAACCGGACTAACTTTATAAAAAAGTTTATTTCGATGATTTTCGCAATAAAAACATTAAAGAATTCAATATAAAACTATTTAAGTTTTTTAAATAAAAAACAAAAAATTCGTTCATACAAGTAGAAGAATAAAAGTATCAAGTATACTGTATAAGCAGCAGTTAGCAGTGATAAAGTCTTGAGGTCAAATTTTTGTTGTCTCGGTCTCAAACTAGTACTTTTGTTCTAGGTCTTGGTTAGATCGTGGTATAATCTCCGTCTTGGGTTTTTTAAAAGGGTAAACCCGGATATTTTTTTACATACCGGTATTTCTTAATATGATTTCGATGAGTTTTGCAAAATAGTAACATCCACATTCAACTGATCAGCTTTGTTGCAATTTAAAATCTTAAAACATAAAAATTGCACATTGCTTTTATCTCTTGCCTTTAAAGTTTTTTTATATTTATTGCGATGATGATTGATTTGTTTTCGTCATATACAAAGGACATCCACTCCGACTCAGACATAAATAGCAAGGGGCCAAGGATTTATCTTTTTGCTATCCCAGACAGCTTTACGGTCCAGATCAGATGCTAACAGCAATTGTACATTAAAGTTATGTATTATTTGAAATATGCTGCAAATGGGTGCAACAGCATTGGAGGAAAACTTGTAGACGTCACTCAAAATTCTCAATAATTCCCACACATTTTTTTTAGGATTTCTCTAAATTTTGTTGCATTTAATGCCTTTGGTTCATCAATGTTTAAACTAACGGCACTAAATATAGCAAAAGCTTGAGAAATCTCAAAAGAGAAATCAGTTGAGTGAATGACAATTTTGCGTGACGTCTGCAAGTTTGCTTCCAATACTGTTGCGCCCATTTGGAGCATATTTTAAACAATACATAACTTTAATGCAAAGTAACCAAATTAAGTGAAATTTTGAGGAATGATGGTACAAAGATTGATATTGAAGTCGACCAAGTTTCTTGAAATTGTATTGATGTTGATAAGATTTAATAAAATTTGCATTGGTTTTGTTTTTTTGGGTCACCCTGTATTTAGCCAAGATCGGGTTCAGAACATTAAAGTGGTGCACAGTAATCAGCTCTGGAATAAGCCAGAAGGCTCAAAAACAAGGCAGTTGCGTGAGTATTTTGATATTTTTGTTGTAATTTTGGCTATTTGTGACACTAATCGGATTATAAAAATGGTATATATTTGTTGTTTTATTTGGTAACAAAAACGTCCTGAAAAATTGTGCCTAACTACACCGTCATTTGCCTTCACACTCACACCAACTTAAACTACTTGTGAAATGATAAAAAAATTCGACTACTTAAACATAAACATGTTTTACAGTTTGTTTTTTAGTTTAAAAAGAAGCCTTATAGAACAACAACAACAAAAATAGTGCAAAAAATAGACTTAGAACAGCAAGATAAATCATCTAATTTGAATTTTGATGCAGCAGTAAACATAAAAAACAGATAGGGATTTTTGAATTCTAACTGCTGTAGTTAATCTATAACAGCAACCTCAAAATTTTTAGACCTACAACGTTTCTAAAAGTTGGGTTAAAAAAAATTAAAATATTTGTTTTAAACTTTGGTTTTGATATATCAATGATTTTCAAAATGTCAAAATGTCAATATCAACTCCAGGAATCAATAAATAGCAAAAGGTCAATTGGAAATTAATAAATAAAAGTTAAAGTTAAGTAACTACTTCCAAATACTTTTAATTGTAATGAATGTGTAAAATATTGTTATTTGTTGAAGCATTATTTCTGTCACACTTCATTTACAAAATTATCTTAAATTTATAGCATTATAGTTGCATTTAAGTTTAAGCGTTTTTTTATGACGTAATTTGTTTATTAATAGGTAGTGATTGCGTATTCGGTGTGCCACCCTCACTTGGTTTGATTTATTTGCAAGAAGTTTTGTAAGTGTTGTGATGTTTCGTTTTGTTGTTTTAATTCAAACCGCGTAGATAGCGCTCTAGTGTTTTCAATCGCTGTGCGCTATTTCATCCTTCTTTTTTCTTTCTCTTTTATCTCGAGAGCTCAATAATGCTTTCGGAATTTTCTAATTAGTTCAACGACACGTAATTGTTTATTGTCTGTCTTCTGGTTGGCTGTATTGCAGGAGCGTAGATTGCTTGACCGATTGTAAACTTATTTCAATCGTTATTCGTTATTTTAACCCGGAGAAATTCCCCGTAATTCCGATAATGTTAATTATTGGGCGTAGCGTGGCTCGATGTATATAAATATTTTGCATATTGTTTTCAAATTATTATTCTAGTTGAGTTGTTTTAGTTGTTGCATTTCAATTGAGTCGTTCGTGTTTTGTGCTTGTGTGGCTATAGTTGTTTAAACGTCAAGTGTTGTCGCGTTGGAAGTTAATTTTATGGAAAGATAGAATTGTTTTTGCTTGTGTAGCGGTCGAACTATTAGGTTTAATATGGGCTATCGAGGAGCTAATTAATCCTTACAACTTGTCAGTACAAAACTGTGAAGTGATCATTTACAGTGATTCGCACTTTGAATTACTTACAAAGTTTTAAAGCTTGGCAGTCAAGTTTTAGATGATTTGATCACATTTTTGTAAATTTTGTGAATATATTTTTCATAGTTAGAAACCGTAACTTTCTTTTTTATCTGCGGAAAAAAGCTTTCTAAAGAATCAATCTGTATTTGGCCAAAACTTACTGTTTAAAGAACTTTAATCTTGCGGCAAACTATTTCTTGAGCCGGAATAAATAAAAACAAGCACAGCAATAAATAAATAAATAAAAATAAATAAATAAAAACAAACGGCACCCCGATTTGGATATTCGGAACCAAGAAATTAAATATTGACGTGGGAGCACGTTACACTTTCAGATGGACTTTCAAAATAGCCGATTTCAGTTTGCCTATTATCGGCATTGATTTTATGCGCCACTTTGGTCTTGGCGTTGACGTGGCGAACAACGCCTTTATTTTACCACGAAACTCTATATATAGTCGACATCATTCACCACGAAAACAAAGTCATTACATACCTTGTATTTCATGCCTTAACGCGAACGACGCGTTTGACTTGTACTCCACGTCATCTCGCTTGCCTGATATCACTGATAAATTTCCGCTTAAACGCCACACGGCACTCGAAACGACTAACGCAGACGCAGCCAATGCGGTTGCTCATTTTATTAACTATTTGCCTAAGAAATGCTATTGACTCGCCCATTGTCAACGACAACAACGTTTCGTCTGTTCTTCAAGAGCCCGAAGATCCACCAATAAAGCGCATCCTCCAATCATCCTCTAATCATCCTCCCTTGCCAGCGAACAACCTTTCGATTTGCTTAAAGCTGATTTTTTAAAACACAAAGTGCTCGCTTGTCACAAAAGTAATTTTGCTAATACTCTCCATCCTAAGCAGACAATTTCCAGGCTAAGTTCTTTCTTCGTTACTTCGCAGGCTTGTCGCTGCTATAACTATAGGTGATGTTTTACGAGAAACCGTCTGTCGACCAGTTAATGCCACTTTATTGCATTCCTCAAAAATTTGGGAGACATTTTTCTTCACGTCCGCTTGTCCATTATATCAATAGCTAGGGCAACCTTACCCTCGGTCAAATTTACCCGGACGGCAACGCTTATCCAGGAGTCCGGTTTATTGAAACGTACATTCCTGGCCGCGTTCTTACTTTCAAGATAGCGAATCATTTTTACACTTTTCAAAACTATTCTCTTACGCACTCCCGTTTGAACGTATATTGCCTTTCTCCCACCTTAGCGCCCGTTGACGTTCATTTTGATCCACCCAATTATGAAAAAATTAGTAGCCTTTTTCCTACCTCTGATTTCGGGTTTGAAGACATCACTTCAATTTTACGCACAATCAATGATGCTAATCTTATTCACGAGTGCCTTAATTCGTTTTTACTAGATCGGCCTACTGCTGAAACTTCAGCAAAACCCAATTACCTTCTTGATACAGCTTCATCCGCTTTGAAAAGCATCTTTATGCAACTTATCTCGTCCATCACAAATTCCATTCTTAACGGCATTGACAGTTTTCTTTTGTTGCTCTTCTTGTTTTGAGCAGCTGTACTTTCAGTTATTGCCCTACGATCACTTACGCCCGGCGTTCTGCTAGCTACACGTAACCGTCTGGCAAAAACCCCTAACTCCGAGGCCAACACCCCAGAGTAGTTATAAGTATTGTGCCGTTTTGTGTCTAAATAATAATGTGTTGCTTTCGACGATTTCTTGCTGCCGTCTGTTTGCTTTTCAGCTTTGGCACTACTTCGTAAAACTCTTTTGTCGATTTCCGATGGACCGATCAGCCTTCGTCTGCTCCGTCACCGAAAATCTAGGTGGAAGATATGTAGCAAACTCATCACCGCAAACCGTCTTTTATTCATGCTTTTATTCGTTATTAAAAAGTTTTCCGCAAATGTATTTTCCCACGTTGTATTTCGCTCGCTGCAGACTCGGCTTGCAGCACCCTCCCGTTCGCTGCACAACGTTTATCTACTGCCATGACAACCGTCATGTGATAATTTCGCATTTCTTTATATTTTGCTTATGTAACGCCTTTCTGTTGTTTCCCCCCAGCTAATCGTTGGCTGCTCGCGCCATCAAGACCATTTGTGTAATCATTCTTAACACACAGCTCTCAGGACGTAGCCTGATCACGTGGTTTTATCGATAAATAAGGCAGGCGTCACAATAATACAGACATAAAATCATTACAACTACATATACGCGCTAGACCGATTCGTCGCCTCAGAACAGATTAGATTAAAGACTCATATCAGCAACTAGTGAAATTCGACTCGAAAATATTCTTGAAACTGATTCTATTTGAATAACATTATTTATATTTGTATTTGCTGAAACGTTTATTTGAAGTTGTGCCCCTTCTTAATAAAAAGGTGTCAAAGTTATTTGTTTGCCAATAATCATTCACGCTACAACCGTATATTTGACAAAAAATTTTGAAAATTCCACTGATACTACACTGGTCCTGACTCAAAGACACAAAGTGAAGCTTCCAATAAAACCAAGAACTAAACGACACAACAGCTGAAATAATGATTATGGATCACGTAACAATAATAAAAAAGCGCACAGTGTAAAACTTGTAGCTGTGTAAACCTATTAGTGCAAACTTATTCGGTTTTGTAGACGTAATAAAATATTTTGTGAATTTTTACAATTGTTTGTTATAAGAACACCATAAGTTGAGGACGTTCTTTATAGTAAATCGTTACATATAAATTTGAATTAATTTATTTGCTAAACAAGAACAGCTGCAAAAATATTTACCATATTGTACACTAGCTGGCACCCAAAACCCAGTGTAGTCATTTGTTGCGTTATTGTTCAATCTTGCCATGTACGGCGGATGCTCTACAACATTATCATTCCACCATGAAGATGCTGTGATGTTAGAATCGGGAATCGCTCCACTTTCCATTCCAAGTGATTGGTTACATTCTGTAAAATTGGAATAAGTTTTGCACGTAATATTTGTGTTTTAACTGTATATTTAGTCCTTCATATTTTAAAAAAGTAATATTGTCTGCACAAGCTAAATATTGGTATAATTGACTTTTTTTCCATCGATAAAGCTTCACTATTGTATCACATTTATTGTAAATAAAAATAATTTTAGCGTGAGAAACACCTTTAAATTTTTTTTTTAGGTCTCTTACCAAATCGTTTATTTCTCTGAATCAGTCTACAAATTTGTGATTCTATTGAAATATTTTATTAAAGCATTTGTAGTAAGGCATTGCTATTTACCTGGTGAACTAAGATGAACTCTTTTTGTTAAGTAGGTCAAGTTTTATAGGTTTTAGATAGTTTTCTTGATAAACATATTTTATTTATATGCATTAAGTTTAGTTTTTTATCATATCTTAATAAAACAAAGTTTGCTTATTTGTTTTGTACAATACAATAGATTCGTTTGTTAAAGATTTTTATTTCTAAATGGGAAAATGCTGCCAGCCCCAAGATGTAAACCATGGCTTTATTACATTTTTTAAGAAAGCTGATGTAACCAAAAATGAATGAAGGAAAGCGAATATTAACTAATTAAACTAATTTCGATTATTAGTTAAACAAAAGCAGTTTAATCTTTGCTAGAAAGAAGCATTGTGTTGTATCTGTTCCTACAGTTATATAATATTGACCAAAATTAAGTCTTTGTAACAAAGGTATAGACTACCGAAATAACAATTAGACAAGGGATTACAGGCCTTTTTTCAGAAAAAAAAAACACTTAGAAAAATAACTGCAGGAACAGATACAACACAATGCTTCTTTCTAGCAAAGATTAAACTGCTTTTGTTTAACTAATAATCGAAATTCTTTTAATGACAATAATAATAATTTAGAAACTGTATGGCTAACTTTTTTTAGGTGAAATTTCACGTTTTTTCCTTTGCTAAAGTACGGCTTTGAAAACAGTATGAGTTTTGTATTTCTAAAGTGACTCTTGTCTCGTTAACCGCACGAAAACCCATTTACCATATACACGCTCTTTTGTCAACAGCTAGCTTATATTTCCCCCATATTTTTAAGCTTTGACGCCATGAACTACGTAAATGAACATTAATATTTGCTGAGAAAAGCTGTTAATCCACAGTGATAAAAGCCATTGGTAACTCAATTAGAAATTACAAGTAATTATTGAAAAAATTACAATTAAAAAAATTTTATGCTTGGTAGAATAGTAACAACATCACATGCATTGTTAAATAATTATTTATATACTTTTTTAGAAAATTTTTTAGTGAGAAATAGTTCTTAGTGAGAAATTCTTAAGTTCCAAACTTTCAGAAAAACTCGACTTTAAGAAATATTTTATGACATCATTATTTGCTCATGTCATAAAGCAAGCCTATCAAAATTACGTAAAGTGTATCGTTTTACTTATTGTAAAACAAACAAAAAGTGAAAATTTTTTCAAAATAAAAAGTAAAGCCAATATGTTTTAAAACATAGTTTATTCAGGACATTTCAAAATTATAACTCATTCGATCATCAACTGTTTTAAACTAATTATTTAGGCCAATAGTAATATTTAAATTTAGATAATTTATGATGTAACAAAATATAATATTGCAAATATATACTTATTAAATAAAACGGAGTTATCTGCGTAACTTTAAAATTAGACAGAGAGAAAACGTTTATTCAAAGCAATTTATCCAGCACATAAATAGGTAGTTGTTTATAGAATTCTTAAATTGCAATATACAATGACTAATTACTTACTTTTAATATTAAATGAACAAAAAAAAAAACTAAAGCAGCAATATACAAAGAATGTCTCAGTGTTGCTTGAAAAAGATATAAATAGTTATATAACTCATATACATAGCCACCCAGTGAACTACTCCTTACATAAAAACTAAAACAAAAAAACTCGATTCGACTTCTCAAGCATTTAACATAAAGGGAAAGCAAAAAAGTAAAAATAACAATTGTTCTAATATTAATAGCAAAGTAGATTATATTATTTTGTACAAAATCTAATAAGGTTGAATTTGCATACAAAAAAGTTAGGCTTTCAAATTAAAAATTACTAACTATGTATGTAATACAAATGAAACACAACCATGCAATATACTTCTACTGCACATAAAGTTTCAAAGCAAACATATTTTTCTATCGTAGTAAATGATGTAAAATTTAAAAAAAATTATGCTAAAAAAATTGTTACATTTTAATATGACAGAGGCAAATAATGCAACGTTTTTCAAAACATTTGTCACGTTTTAAAATGGAAGAAGCAAATAAGGTTAATAATGCCTTCAATCATACTCATGTATTAATTAGGAGCATATTTTAAATTTAAAGACTTATGAATTGCTTTTATAAAGCACTTGTATGATAAAG
The DNA here is from genome assembly GCA_963680785.1 of Diplosoma virens. Lineage (NCBI taxonomy): Eukaryota > Metazoa > Chordata > Ascidiacea > Aplousobranchia > Didemnidae > Diplosoma > Diplosoma virens. The sequence goes on from OY796888.1 coordinate 35,568,444, forward strand.
CTTAAGCACTTTTGGGAATGCTATTTTACAATTCAGCCGCTAAATATAGACATGATGACTGTCCTTGAGAAGTGTGCACTCTAGAAATACAAAAAAAATTTTAGATGCATTTTAAGTGTTGTGGCTATGAGACTTTGACACTAATTACACATTACAAGATAAGAAATATCTTCAAGTTTAAGAATATTAAATAAAAAATATTACTTATCCAAATTGAATGTATTGTTTACTTTGGTAAATGGAATTAACCGTATAATATTATTTTGCATTATTTTTAATGGATTCAAAATTGAAGAATTTGAATTGCCTCAGGTTAAAATTCCATATTGTAAATTACAATGTATAAATACATAATACATCATAACCAAAGTTTTTTTGTTGACAAAATGTCTAATTTTGAAATAATACCAGCTGCTTTAAAATACTTTTTTGTAAACATGATCGAAATGTGTTTTATTAAAAGAATTTAAATCACTTTGCAAATGTAATCCTAAATAATGTACTGTATCAATTTTAAGTATATTATTTCACATACACTATTAAAATTATTAGCTTTATGTTTCGGCTTAGAGTTGGGAATAATCATGTAATAAGTTTTGGTAAAATGTAATGATTAACATTAAAACAGCCGAGGTGTCGTAATCGACACTTTGTAAGTTTTATTCTATATGTTTTTCTAGTTAATGAAGTTGCTGCGTTCTCAAATTTTCAGTGGCTTCCTAAGTTAATCGAAAGTGAATAAGTACGTGTTTTTAAGAAAAAAATTTTTTCGATTTATGTTTTACAACCGGTTATACTTCCAACAGCCAAAGTTTTGAAATTGACGACTAAATAATTTTGATGGTAAAACAGAGTTTTACTTCGTACGCCTGACTGTTAATGTGATTTCAGTAGCAATTGATAAGTGAGATTACCCTTTATTCTTTCAAGTGAGAGTTGTGCTTTATATTTTTATTTTGCTTGGCAGCTAGAGGCCAACTAAAAAGCTTCACCATTCAGTTTTTGTGCAACGCAAGAATTGTCACTTATCTTAGTGACGTATAAAAGGAGAAAAGGCAAGTAAAAATAGCAACATACAGCATTAGGGTTTTCCTAATTCCATACCCTAAATAGCAGAATAAAGCTATAAACTCTACACAGCGTAGTCTACAGATAGAAAAACTTAGATATAGGTAATCTCTAAACCTGAAGATTGCTTTTCAGCGAGAAACAGTTTGTAGAGGAAACAGAGAATTTTATCGAGTAATTTGTGGCGTTGTATTGCTCTGGCTGATAGTCATTGAGCAGTTTAACTCTACTTTATGATAAAGTAATAAACATTTTTATTTGCAGATTTACTATACACCCAGTCTATTTTTAAATAAAGATGGCATCGCACAAATTTTGTTATAGGTACACTTTGTGGAAGAAAAGAAAAATGCTTCATGAAGATTCTGACATTGATGAGTTGGATAAAGAAGATAAGCCTGAAGATATTTAAGAATGTGATAGTAACTCGTCATACAATGAGGAAATAAGCAATGTCTTTAGAGAAACTACGTCAAGAGATGACTTGGTACAAGTAAAGAGATTTATTATATTTGATAATAAAGATTGCCAAAGTAAAAGATTGATAACCTATAAGTTTATACCTATTCGTGAGCTTATGGAAACATTGGTCTCTAATTGCATAAGGAACTACAGGGCAGATTGGAGTTTGACAGTGGATAAGCAATTGTTTCCAATGAAGAACAAAGGCTCTTTTATTGATTTTATGCCAACCAAACCGGACATAAAATGAAGTTTTGGGCACTATCTGAAGTGAGCTTCAAATATGTTTATAATATTTTGTCAAATTTTGGCGCTGTGGTAAAAGAGCAGCATAATGGCAGACCTTTTGGAGAATATATGGTGATGAGACCTATCCGTAACTTGGATAGAAATGGAAGATTCAACATCATAAAAGAAAAATTTTTTTGCAAGTTTGCATCTTGCTGGCTTACTAAGCCAACAAAATATGAAAATTGTTGTAACTATTTGTGCTAACAACAAAGGATTACCAAGAAAGTTTACCGGAGGGCAGGAAAAATTTTTCTTGCAAGTTTATCTAGAATTCAGTAAATAGCTCCATGGTTTCGAATTACCAATGCAAATAAAAAAAATATTAACCTTTTATCTACAATGCACAACATCCCAATCACTGATGCTACAGAAAAGAAGAAACTCACGGTTATACAATTCTACAATCAAAACAAAATAGACGTGGACGTTTTCAATCGAATGGCAATGAAATATACCACTCATACTGCAAGTAGACAATAAGATTTCGGACAAATCTACTGGACATAGCAGCACTAAACTCATAGATTCTGTATAGAAAATGTTCCGATAGCAACATCAGCAGACAAAGCTTTTACTCCAGCTTATTGAGAGTCTAAGGTATACTAACTGGGTAAAGCGGAAGCAAACGGTGCAGAGAGAAGTGGATCCAGTGCCGGAAGAGTTGAAACTACAGGAAACGTGCGGGACAAAGTTGCGAAAACAATACAGTCACAATTTACAGCCACTGTGGCAGGCCAACTTACGAAGTGTGTGGTAATGGCGAATAAAAACTTACCAAATGCAAAGATTATACATCTTAATATAATCAACGTTGGTGTTGCTGTAAAGTTTTTAGAAGTTTGATATATCAATAGTTTGTAGGAACTAAACGAATTTTTTCTACATTAGTTACGAAAATGTTAATTTTGTAATGAGATCTACCATCCGGATGTTGGTGTGTTTTTGCTTCTTGCCGCTAATAATCTGTATAAAAGATATAGAAAGATGGATTTGCTGTAGTGTTGTTGTTTTCTTATTCAACTTCATACAAATAAAATGCAATCTGAAATTAATCCACGAGCGTTTCCTTGAGATCTTTTGATTAATTTAACCAAAACGGTAAATTTTTAGAATTGTGTCATTTTCAACACCGAGTTTTAGTTCCTAATAAAAAGGACTGTGTCATCTGCAAACATTTTAATCAATCCTTTTCCGCACTCTTCTCTAGTTATTGGTACAAGCAAGCGACCTTAAATTTCAGTCATAAACTATTGAAGTCTAGATTAATCTGATAAAATAATATACAAATAAAATTAAACGGGTTTTTCTGTTGTATATGACGAGTAATTTCTTGTTTCAAAAAGTAATTCATCATCATTACGTAGCACGTTACGAAGTTGGGCATCTCTGCTTGAAAGATTTAAACAAAGCAAATAAAGAAAACATGGTTATTTCTTCAAACCAGTGTGTATGCATTCATGACTGCAACATCCAGTATGTTATACCGAAGAACCATGGGCCATCTCTTTGTTTGCCGTTTGCATGAGTAGTTTCGCACTATTTTATTCATGGTGTCAACAAATTGTCATAAGTTTCGAACCTCTGAGGAAACACCTTAAAATTATAGTAATCTTGTACGTCATTTACCGTTTTTATTTAAACCCGCAGTATCTTTAGTTATTTCCTGTTTCTGTTTAACATCTTAGTCCAACGGCCAGTTACTGTATGTGTTGTGTTTGCTTGGTATGTTAATTTATTTTTTTATTTAGAGTACTGCGATTTTAAGTTAATTAAAGCTAATCTTGTTAGTAGTGTAAATTCATGTCACAAATCCTTTAGTTTTATTGTAGTACGAAATAATTTCGGGATTTTCTTCTATCATCATGTATACTTTGTTATTGTGCATGGTGGTTTAAGAGAATGAGTTTTTTCTTTGTTCGGCATGTAGCTCATCATAGTCATGTTATTTTTTAATCCAAATTCAAAACTATATCTCTCTTTTTTGGATGACTGCATCATTATCATAAATTTCTGCCTTCTTTTTAAGAAGAGTGCCAACAACAGTTAAGTCCTCTGCAAGTAGCTTTTCAGTCAAATGGATTGATGTAAAGAAACTGTCGACTGTAAAGTTTCGGCCTATATAAAGCAAGACTATGTAATTTATTGATTATTATTTGTTAATTTAATAATCTACTTTACCGGCACTTACCAGTTTTTCTGATTCTGCGCTTCAGGTTCAAAACAATAGCCTTTCCAAGATTCTGTTGCCTACTTCCTCCAAGTTGCCTTCCCGAATAAACATCTCCATGAATTGCATACGGCACAAGTGAATCGGACATTTACCATATTTTTATGCCGTATTTTGCAGGCTTATTTGACATGTACTGTAGAAACTTGCATCTACCTCGAAAAGGAACAAGCTGTTTGTCAATAGTCACACACTCACTGGGTATAAAGTTAGTTTTATAATTTTTCAAAAAAAATTTCCACGCATGTATGAATGCTGCCATATGATCTGTAACAAGTCTTGAGGCCTGGTTCTCTTATCGCGAAATCTAAAATACTTTCGTATATCTGCAAATCTTTTTATATTCATTGCTACTCTGTACATAGGATTTTGTATCAGATCACAAACAGCTTCCGTACAGGTACATACTTGCTATTTTCTTCAGCTGCCAGAAGTAAGCCAATAAATGCCAGAAGTTCACCTCTATCAACAGCCCTTCAAGTTTTGTTGTTTTCGGCTGCTACTTTTTAACCCTCTAAATTGGTGCAGTCATGGACTCCTAAATAATAGAACCTGGACTGGAAACGGAATTGAAAATCGCAGAGCGCGTGTACAAAGGTAGGCCAGTTGTAAAAAGCTAAAAAATTAGTTCGATTTTTTAGAAACTATTCACTGTTAAGTTATTAAACTTAGAAGTATGGCTTGCAAAATATAATGAACAATAGATTTATGATAAATGTGAAAAGAATACTGGAAAAAAATCAGTGTAGGTTTATTAGAAAAAGATTAATGACTAAGAAAAATATGTAAGAATCACAAATATTGCACACATTAATTTACAAATACTAGCAAAATTTATATTCTACTTCTGGTATTCAGGTAAAATTTTTTATCAGTTAATAATGTAGGCAACTTACAAATGAACAGCTATTTTCTATTTGTTGTGTATTTTTTCACAGAATCAAGCTTGATCATTGCATAGTTTAACAATGGCATTATAATTTATTCACTATTATTTTTGTGACATTAGTAAAAACAATAAAAGAAGTAATACATTTTTTTATTTTTTAATTTATATGCAACAACATTTATGTCTTATCTATCTGCTACTTCAATTGAATGTTACTACTGAATAAATTATTGAATTTAATACAATTAGTACATTTATTATTGAAGCACATAATTGCATTTTAAAGTTTAGTGTTTTTCTACTTTATTTTTTGATTATCTTATTTAAATTTAAGGAAAAGGCATTTTTTTAACCTTTTAATTACCTTTTTTTGCATAGAAAAATATTTATTTAAAAAATGGTTTATAAATGTGCTGCCATTGATTGCAAATCTGAATACTCTTCAGAAGAAAAAAAGTTAAATGTTACATATCATTCATTCCCTTTAAAAAATAAAGAACTTTTATGTAATTGGTTAAAAAACATAGCTAGGAAAAATTTTAAACCCTCAAAATACTCAAAGTTGTGCTCACTCCATTTTAAAGCAGATGATTTTATTAAAGTTTCTCATGATTCAAACCAAAGACGCAAAAGAAAAAGAGATAGTGAGCACTTATGTTATAGAAGACTAAAACCTGGTGCTGTTCCTTCAATTTTCAAAAATATTCCTTTGTATTATACAAATAAAGATATATCTTTAAGAAGCGGTAATGCTCTTTTAAAAACTAGGCATGATAATGAATCAGCAATACTGCAAAAACAGTGTGAAAATTTTTTGCAGTCTGACAATTTAAAAAATTTTGATGATTTGTTAGAAAAACTTTCATGCACAGTTTTGTCTCCACAGTTTGTTTTATATAAATCAGAAGCAGGAATTTCTTTAATATATTTGTCTATTGAACAACCATTCTCAATTTTGTTTTCCATAAACATTGATAAAGATCTGCATGTGCAAATCTATCATGAAAAAAAACTTATTCCTCCTTCTTGTTATCATCACATTTTGTCTTCTGAGAAAGTAACACTATTTTCTGAAGTAGAAAATTTAATAGCCTTTGCAAAAAATTTAGACCAAAACATCACAACATTAATGGAAACAATTAAAGCAAAATTATTAAATCTAATAGAAAAATACATTGATTTGTGCCAGGATGACTATAAAAAAAAACCATTGAATTTTATATTGGAGCAATTGAAATTACTTTTTATTACTAAAAAACAACGTCGCTATTCAGTAGAAATGTTGGTCATGTCTTACATAATGCATGCAACCAGTTCTAAGGCATATGAAAGGCTATGTCAAGAGCAAATTATTATATTACCTTCAGTGAAAACGTTGAGAAAAATAACAATGAATCTAGACCAAAGAACTGGACTTGATGATTCTGATTATCTTAATATAAGATTTTCAAAGTTAAACTTTTTTGACAGAAATGTTCTCTTGATGATTGATGAAATATATCTTTCAAAACGTGTCGAATCAAGTGGAGGACAGGTTTTTGGCTTGACTGAAAGTTGTGCTGTAGCTGCCACAGCTTTGTGTTTCATGATTAAGTCTTTATCTAGTGGCTATCAAGATATGGTAGGAATTTACCCAATTAAAAATTTAAAAGCTGAAACACAAAAAGCTTGTTTTGATAAAGTTATGCTACTTGTTCATGAAATTGGATTTAATGTTATTGGAATCTGTGTTGACAATGCTTCTGCAAATAGAAAGTTTTTCAAAGATTTTCTTTGTAATGGTGCATGGAAAGCATCCATTCCAAACAAGTATACAGATGGAAAAATATTTTTAATATTTGACCCTACTCACATAATTAAGAATATATATAATAACTTAGTGAACAGAAGAGTGTTTGAAATGCCTTGTATGACTCCCATACTTGATACTCCACTTACAGCCAGTTTTGCAGATATAGAGAAAGTTTACAATCTTAAATGCCAAAAACCTTTAAGGATTGCCCATCGTCTAACAGAAACAGTTTTAAAACCCAATAGTATAGAAAAAGTTAATGTTAAACTTGCTCTGGCTGTGTTTCATGAGTCAACTGTGATTGGATTAAAGGAATATGGATTTCATGAAACTGCTTCTGCTATTGATTTGTTTTTGAAGCTGTGGAATATTTTAAATGTTTCAACATCAAAAATTGGAAAGCATAAACGGGATATTTCTCGTGACCCAGTTCGATCCACTGCTGATTGGAAGTTGAAATTTTTGACGGACTTTGGCCATTATGTTAGTTTTTGGAAAAATTCAAATGTAAGTATGTTTTGCAAACTTTTTTTGTTTAAAAATATAAAACAGATTTCATACCTATATCTGATATGTTAATTTTCAAGAGTAGTGTCATAACGTAAGTTTTTAATTGAAACAAAATTATTAGATCAGCTGCTTGCAATTTATTGTATTCACATCCGACTGGCTGTGTGCAAAATCTTTGTATGACTTAATGATCTTTCTGTGATTTTCTTTGTTACAATGTTTTCATTGTTATGTTTATATGGGTATTTTCTTAATATCTTTTTTTTTTTCTATTCAGCAACCTGGATTAACTGAACACACTTCCCGTGCTTTGCATCAAACATGTGAAGCAATAACGCAGATTTCAAAATACTTGTTGGAAAACTGTGGCTTCAATTATGTGCTGTTGGGAAAAATTCAATCAGATATGATTGAACGAAGATTCAGCCGAATTCGTCAACTCAGTGGAGCAAATTATTATATTTCTATGAGACAACTTCAAGAAAGTGACAGGAAAATCCGCTCAATCTCGTTGTTGAAATATTCGCAAATATCTATCGCTGAGATTGATATCATAGTCAAAACAAAATGCACTAGTAACAATAAATTAATGGCCACAGCGGAAGCCTTGCAAACTGAGCTACTATTTAATATATTGCCGACAGAAAATGATCCAGCTGTTATATTTTATGTTACCGGATACTGTTGCAAATCACTGGTTAAATCAACAAGATGCGTTGAATGCAAAACAGCTACTGTTGCAACCATAGTTGAATATGTTCCTCCTTTAACAACAACTATGCATGAGTATGCAAACAAATTTTTTGATGGCATAAATCGTGGGGGTCTTTGGAAACCAACAACCGAGTTATATGAAATTGGTTGTCTTTGTTGGAAGGTTTTTGCTAAACTTTGCAATAGTGACTTGAAAAAGTCATTTTTAAGTGCCGAAAATCAGCAGGAAATTTTTAAAGAAATTGTAAACATATCTTATTTTAATGATGATGTTGCTTTTCGGTCGCTTCCAGTATTGTGTAGCAACGGGCACAATATTGTAGAAGGAGTGTCAATACGTTTCTACAATTGCATGTGCAAAAATTTAATTCGCCAATTAACGGAAAAGGGGCGTAGAGGTACTAGTGCCAAAATTAGAAAACTTAATAGTAATTAAACTGTAAATACTCCCAGTTAAAATTATTGATTTTTGCAAATATTATTACTAGTTTTTTTTAGATAACGTCTAGCTATGCGTAAAAATAATAATTCGTTTGTTGTTGTCCGGATTTAAACATTTAGTAATGTTACTGTTTTTTATAAACCATTTAAACTCGTCAAGCTTCTAAAATTTGTCGAAATTCATTAATGTTTTGCTTTTTTTAAGTTTAGGTTTGTGTTACTTTGTATCACATCCTGAAGTATATTTTTGTTAAAGCTATTGTTACATAAACCACCTTAAAACGTTGCAAATGAACTGTAAATTGCAGTCCAGTTACTTATAAAATATTGTTACGTAGTTTTTTCATTCTTCTGTTTTGGTCTTTCATTTTGTAGTACTTGTGTACATATCAAACGTACTTTATGATTGATCTTAGTTACCTACAAGCTTTCTACAAGCTTCTCCCAAAACCAAGCTTGTCACAACGTTTATGCGTTCGATAGTAGTTTTTACTTTACTCATGTATGCATTTTATTTTTTCATATATATTTTTATCTAATTGTTTATTACATATTTTTGTTATTCTATTTTAGAAGTTGATGTTATTCTTCTGTTTGTTTTTCAATATAGCCTTTTAGTTTGATTGTAGCTTTTTAAATCATGCTTATACCAAATCAGAGAAATAGTCGCTAGACTAAGATGATGTTTATCATAGAATCTCATTCGTACTAAATTCAAGTCGACTAAAAAAGAACATTTTTGGTTCAATTAGGCTGTGGGCCGACCCAAACGTTTCCGCTGCAAATATCAATTAAGTAAAGCTTTAATTTAACCAATTTATGCTTTTAAAAAAAGCATCAATATTTTTTTTCTAAAAAGACAATTTTACTGCAATGGCCTACTTTTGTACACTCGTAATTTCTCGTTTCCAGTCCAGGTTCTATTATTTAGGAGTCCATGGTGCAGTGTAGAACTTCTTCAACAATATTGAAAGAAATAAATTTGTAAAATTCTTTTTGTGGTGGAGCAATACTATGAGAGAAAGTTCCTACAGAATCAAGACGTGCTTTCATAATAAAAGATTATCTTGCTCTGCCATCAAAAGAGAAGTTTTTTTTCCAATAAAAATTGTTTTTACTTATCCTATGAGACTGCATTTGGGGGTATCTTTGTCATTATCGTTGGTTGATACATCGTCATCTGGGTAAGAATCTGAATTCTGTATTCAATCTTTAAAATCATTTGTATCGTCACAAATATTAGATTCTCAATCAATCGACTGTATTGAATCGTAATTCTCACACTCTTTCTGCAGCAACTGAATAACCGTGTCAGTTGTAAACAAACAATTTCTTGCTCCCGCCATAATTTTTTCAATCTTCTCGATGTATAAAATATAATGTGATAAAATATTTATTTAGACAAACACCACTTCTGATAAACAAAGATAGGCTATTATTTTACATTGATCTACGTAAATAGTGGAGCTGCAGTACAAAGACATATACTCACTTATTTATAGTCAAGTAGCCTACCATTTCAAACGCTACCACAGGCTATTGGCTGGGCTACTGATACTTTACCGCATAATTTAGATCACCTGCAGTAACATCCGGGTCATTAGCCTCGTAATTGTGGTTTTCATATTATAGGTTAAGTAAGTTCCACATTTCTTATTCCTTCCTTCCTTTAAAGCTTTTTTTAAATCTTTGGCTATATTGAGTTGTTTTGACAGGCCAGGGAAAAGAGTTGCGTAGCAATACGTTAGTGCAGACTGCCTAGCCTGCATAGTCCAGCTAAGATAAATACATTGAACTAGTTCAATTTATTTACATTAACTGGGCTAAATGCGCACAACAAAATTGAACCGCGGGCCGGAATTGATGTGCCCATATTCCGTGCCAGCCCAAATGTTACACGAATATAATGGGAAGAGTTTTTTTTTTTTTGGTTTTCACGAGAGTTTTTTGTAAAAAAAAAAGCAGAAACGGTTGATGATTTCCTTCTTGTGAAGACCAAAAAATAGTTGACATTAAATCTTGCAACATTTGGCCGCGATCAATTGTCTTTGCCTTGCTTCATTTATTGTTGTGTCGCTTGGAGCAGCTATAATAACAAAGATGTTGTTTTACTCGACTTTATCAAAGACACGATCAAAATGTTTAGTTGCCTTCGATTATATTATCAACAGTTAGCATCACAAACCTCTAACTGTGTTGATTGCATCTATTGTTATGTCCTGGTCAGTGGTGGATGATGCAGTTTGTTGTTGTGTGGTTGTTTGCACGGTTGTCGACGAAGTCGTCTGATCGGCGACAGTCGAAGCTGTTATGGTATCAGAAAGTAGTGTTTAATATTTTTGAAAACTTTTCGCAAAATCAAACCTTGCTTTTTAGTTGTTCTAGGCGACAAAACATTGGTTAACCCTTATACTCCCAGACGGGTCATTTTGACCCGAAGCAAAATTTAAATGTGTGTTATTCGCGTTGTACTTGCTTTTATGCAGTGAGATTTCATAAGTCTTTCGAGTAACCTTCAGAAATACTTTCTTAAGGTTTTGAATGAATTATGATTTAAACTTTTGCCGTAACTTGTAGTAGTCGCATTACTTCCCAAATGGGTCAAATTGACCCAAGCCCAAGGTGCATTATTTTACATGAATTATATTTTTTTTCGGGCTTCAACTATAGTCTTAGACAGATGAAACCTGAGACCTTTTATATAATGACACTTATGCATTATAAATGAAACTTTGTTGCAGGCATTGAACTCGTGACTTTTGAACTCGAAGTCCAGTGTGCCGATTCGGCCAGCTCTATTTTCATTTTTTGCGTTTGTTTCTTGTGCAGAAAGCTGGATAGAATAATTGGTAAACTGTCTTGATTTTTTAGAAGACCTTTGCTTTTTTGAGTGGAAAAGCTAGTCATTTTAGAAAGCAATCCAGTTGAATTTGCAATGAAACTTCAAGCAATTGAAAAGCTTTTTTGTGGAAATTTTTTACTTGTAAAGTTTTTGTCTCTAGAAGGTTGAAAGAAATATGTATGAGTATTTTGTCAACAGAATTTTACTTCAAGGTTCTTGCGTGAAGGGCATACCTGACTGTTGTATAAAATTAGTCACAACAATGTTGTCAGTAAAATGCTTGACTAAAATAATTTTTTTTAGGTTGAAAAGGAAACATTGTGTAAATTTTTTCAGCTAATTCTGTAAACAGTTGTTTTCTTTTTTTGCTATTATTTTGGTTGGGTAAAGTCAAGATGAGCAATTAGTGTACTGCAGATGAAGTTGCTAGTCTTCTTTTTGATGACAATCAGGAGGATTCAAGCACGAGCGACAGATTGAATGATGACGACGATTCCAGCGATTATGTTCCTTCAGACAACGACAACAAAGAAGACATTATTCTTTCTGATCCAGAGTATGATTCCGAGGATAATAATGATAATGCAGAAGCTAGTGACGCATCTGGCAGATACATTACAAACACCAGTACTGCACTTTTTACATCAAAGACTGGTGTAGAGAGTTGGGCAGCAGAACCATTACTTCCTCTTACTTCTAAAACGAGCCAAAGAGATATAATAAGAGAAAAGCCTGGACTGACTAGATATGCCATAAGAATAAGTGGCTCACTTGGAGATTGTTTTTCTTTGTTTTTCAAAGATAATCTTCTGGAAGAAATATGTAAATGGACTAACAAAGAAGGTCGAGGTGTATTTTCAAATAACTGGAAAGATACTACAGTTGCAGAACTAAGAAAAGTGATCGGAACCTTATTTCTAGTTGGTGTATACAAGTCAAGCAACGAAGAGCTTTCTCAGCTGTGGTATATGGAACATATAGAGACCAATTTTTTGTAAAATTATCTCGCGTAATCGCTTTCAAAATATATTACGTGTTCTTCGATTTGATGACGCTGCAGCTCGACGATCTGCCTGATCGCCAGATAAATTTTCACCAATTAGAAATGTATTTGAAATTTGGAATAAATCTCTGTTGGATGCATATGTTCCTGGAACCAATCTGACGATAGACGAGCAACTTGTGACATTTCGGGGTCGTTGCCCATTCCGCCAGTACATGCCATTAAAATCAGGAAAATACGGCATCAAGATCTGGGCAATATTCGCAATTCAACCGCACATTACGTACTGAAAATGGATGTGTACAAAGGAAGAGAAATAGGTGAGCCAAAGGAAACAAATCTAGGTTCAAAAATAGTGCTAAAACTCTCTGAGCCTTTTCAAAAAAGTGGAAGAAATATTACCAGCGATAACTTTTTTACAAATGTGGAATTGGAAAGAAAGCTTCTGATGCAAAATCTCACCATCGTGGGAACAATTCGAAAGAACAGAAAAGAGCTTCCTGCAGAATTTGTGTCCACAAAGGACCGAAAAGAATTTACTACTCTCTATGGTTTTTAAAAAGAGGCGATGATTGCTTCTTATTGTCCCAAAAAAGGAAAGATGGTTACTCTTCTAAGTACCATGCATTTAGTCAAGGGCACTGAATCGCCTGGTCCGGAGAAAAAAACAGAAGTCATTACTTACTACAACGCAACAAAAGGCGGTGTAGATACCATGGACCAAATGGTGAGATGGTTTACTACCAAAAGAAAAACTCAAAGATGGCCCATGGTAATCTTTTATAATATGCCGGATATCAGCGCTCTAAACGCATTTATTGTATGGATGTCCCTCAACAAAGAAAACTATACTGCAAAATGTGGCAACAGATTGCGGAGGAGTCTACTAATTAGTTTGGCAAAGGAACTGGCTGGACTGCAAGACGAAAATGCAATTTAAATACCAGCTTCATTACCAGCAAATACAAGAAAGCGAAAGCGCTGCTTTATGTGTCCTCCAAAAGCCGATCGCAAAACAAAAACCCTTTGTGAAACATGCAATAGCTATATTTGCAGTGATCATTCTGTCGTTATTTGCAGAAAGTGTTACAACTAATAATCATAAACTCTTTCGCATTTGTTTGCACTGTATTATTGAGAAACATACTTTCGTTTATCACGTCTTCTCTGCTGGAATAAACACCAATATAAATTATGTACAACGTACTTACCTGCCTAAATGTTAAATTTTTCGTAATCGTGATTATAAAAATAAAGCATTTGCTTTTTATTACAACACTCATTGACTGGATATATCTATCCCTTTTTATAACACCAAAAGTGTTCTCTTCTAACAACATCCTCTGCGTAATACACAGAAAACAATACGCGGGTCAAAATGACCCGTATGGGAAATAACGCGACTCAAAAAGTCTGGGAGTATAAGGGTTAAAGAAAAAAAAACGCGTTTTTGATTAAGAATGATAACAAATTTGAAAGTATTTTTTAACGTAATATAGTAAGCAAGCAACTTATCCTCATGGAACATTTTGGGAACAGAGAAAAATGATTGAACATTAAGTACGTTTGAAAATTTGTACGTTTGAGAGCTTGCGCTTAGTGTAAAAAGCACTTTTTACGCTGAGCGCAAACTTGAAAATTGCTTGCCAAGAGATTTTTCGCAGCGCTTGGCGTAGAAATTTTTTCAGCAACGGCTGGCACAAAAACATTAGAAACAAAAACTTTTACATTAAGTAATTACACCTTGTGAAAACCAGGCCTCATTGTAAAGTTTGATTCAGAAAATTAATCACGAACGTGATTCTATTCATATTTTTTCATTTATTTAAATGAAATTATGGGCAAAACAAAATCCGTATATGAAACAACACAATTGGGTATAATTTTTGAAAATAACTTATTTGATTACGATCAAAAAGAAGCTTAACTTTTATATCTCTACATATTGCGTTCATTGGCAAAACTACATTGCTGTATAGTATATTAACTATATCACTGCATTAACTTACCGTTGCTGTGTTGAAACTACATCTCTGTATTAATTGCACAAACTTTGGTCAACTACTGCTCACTTCGTCAGGTGCAACGGAATAAAAGTTTCTTTTACGAAACCTTGGGCTATTAATAAAAACTCAAATCAACTTTAGCGCACAATATTTTCTGACTGATTTCAATAGTTGACACGGCTTTCGGAATTTCTATTCGTTCCAATGCTATATTTAAAGGTTAAATTACTCTAACATGATACTCGTAATATGTAACAGAAAAATCTGTTTAATTTTATCTGTGTATAATTTTTTTCGATTAAATTAAGGATTTGTTTCAACAACATTTTTTGAAAAAGACTTTAAAAAATCTCCGAAAATTATAATTCTTGCCTTTTTAATTATTATTGTTCACTTACTATTGCCAAACAAACTAAATGAGTTCAATATTGTTCAATTTTTTTTTACTACAGCATATAGTTTTTTGTAGAGCTTTCGCATTTTCACCAGGGATGTGCAAACTGAAGCCCTCAGGCCAAATCTGACCTTAAACTGAAATTCTATAAGCCAACGAAAGCTTTGGTCTTGACTAATATTTTAGATGTAAAACGGGCAAAAATAATTGATTGCGGCCTAATGTTGTCAAAATTAAATGGGGACATTTTTTTTGTTTTTACAAGAGAAAATTATCAATCGTTTCTGCTTCATTTTCTACTACAAAATCAGATGAAGACAAAAAAATAAAATTGAAAAAAGTTTTTACATTAAATCTGTTTGAAATTTGGTCAGGTACAGGCTATGCATAATATTGCATACAGCAATTTTGGCCCACGGTTAATTTTGTTGTGCGCTTTTGTCCCGGCAATGCTAAAGGTTTTTATCCTAGCTCTAAAGAATCAGTATTATTTTATTGTAGCTTGTTGAACGACAAAAAAATATGCACAGAAAAAAAGTATTTTTACAATATCATGCTGTTTAGTATATTGTGATAAAAGCATTAAACTAATCTAACCAATCGTGATTATCATGCAGCAGCAGCAACAGCAGCAGCAGCAGCTAATGGCCGATTGGATGAGACAACCACTATAGAAACAACAGCAGCTCAAACGTCGAGATCTTCTGACAGAACAACTGAACTTCAAACAACAAGCCTGAACTCGACAGCTTTGTCAACAACGCTATCTACATCGGCTTCGTTGTCCCCAAAACAATCTACAGTACATTTCGACAAAAAAATTCAATGTTTGTTACATGTTGCAGTAGTCTGATAATGCACAAAGTACAGTAAACCTCGGTTACCGAATATTCACTTAATCCGGATAAAACTAAAGGTACATGTACAAAAGATTTCTAGTGTTTTTCTTAATAAAAAGCTTCGGATGATCCGAATTATTTAAACCGGATCTTTGCCTATTCCGGATAAAAGTTGTTTTTTTTGTGTTCATAATCCGGATTTTCCCGCTTCACAACCGTAGCAGGATGTCTTTTGTCAACGTCAGAAACATTATTTCACGTTATGGTTTACAAAGGTTGATTATGTTGTTTGTTTACAGCCGCTTGTTGACAGATTATTTTACGTGTACAACTAATTTTGTCTGATATGTGATAGTGTAAATTTGTGTTGCACGTTTAAACTGTATAAATAAATTTGTTATTTCAAAAAATTGTACCATTCAGTCTTTTATATATTCAAATAAGGTGATTTATATCTACATCTTACTACTTTGAATAACGTTTGGCTTAAAACAATAGCCTTTGAACAATTCGGATCTTCGTATAATAAGGATCAATTTGTGCGTTACATTGAATCCGGATTAACTGAGGTTTACTGTAACTTTACAAATCGACTTTTCGGTCTAATACAGTGATGTCCAACCCGTATCTTATTTGATCTGACCAGGCCACATTTGGTCTGCTTAAATTTGGAGTGGTCAGCGCGGTATTATCAAAATGACATAAACTAAATAGGGAAATTGTGTTTCTAAAAACTTTAATGATAGAAAAAAAATATATCGACAAGTTTATGGTAAAAAATTTTGTTTATCTAAATTAAAGACCAAAACGAGGTTTTTGTAAATTTCGGCCGTAATGTTTTTCTTAAGGTCACCATTTCTCTTGCGAATACTTTCAATAAACTAAAACGGACCTTTGCTCTAAAAGGTTGGACAACCTTGGTCTAATTGATTTCCTTATTATTAAAAAAACATACTTTTGATCTCGCTCTCTTAGGAAATGCCATATGAACTCAACAACCGCGGTGCTGAAATTGAATTTGTCTCCAGTAAACAGCGCCTTTTTTTTTTGCTGTTTTTTCAATTGTACAGTAAGTTTGTTATATATATTGTATTGCACATATGTTTTTGTACAAACCTTTACCATTCACACAGTGCTGAATTAATTTAAATTTGTTTTATCTTGCTTCATAACTTGTTTAACCCTGCGTTGGATTCGTGGAGTGTTCGAACATCTCAGTTTTTGTTAAATGCTCTTTTTTATTTTACAATTTTACATATTACAATCTTTTTCTTTCTCTTTCCAGGTACTTTTCTGACTCATTGAGGGTATACCATACTGGTTAGGCACAATTATGTGGCAATTTTCCTACAAGGTACACATCAATTTGGCCTTCCGGGCTGACCAAACACGCTACGTAACTAAAACCGGTATGATTTGTGATTTATATATTTACTGAAGATGAAATTCGAAATCAAAATATAGCAATTGCAAAAAAAATGTATGCAGTGACCACAGTAAAATAACTGTGCCCTGCACAGAGTGCGAGAATGCAGGCATTAGTGGTGAATTAGTGTGAACAGTTTTGGCTATATGATCAACTACCATAACTGTTAAATAAAAGTGAACGGTAATATTTATGTTTTGAACTCTCATATATGGCTTATATTGTGGTTTATTTTTATAAATCTGGTTCCAGAAACTTCAAAATGTTCATATATATTTATAAATAAATGCTGAACCAGTGAACTAGTTGTATGATTAATCTATCAGCATTTTTGTATTGGGTGTGCAAACACTCCACATGACCAGCCATGTTTGAAAACCCCACATGACCAACATAGGGTAATAAAAAAACTTTTTTCACTTTTTTAGCAAATAGATCATTTCAATGTAGAAGACCAAGCGTCTTGCAAATAAAATCAAACCATTCTTAATTGGGACCCTCTTGTGAAACTCAACTGTTTTTAATTAAGACAAGTTGAAATTAACACTATGACCCCTTAAGTAGCATCAGAGTAAAAAGTTTATTAATTGAAAAATTCTGAACTTGCCATTTTGATGAATCACTGGTATGCATCACTTTACGTTTACTGTGCAGCAAAGTCATTATGCTTAACGTCGGTTCCTATATGCGGTTACTTACAATTTGATATTTTCCTTTATAATTGCCTGCTAGAAAAGCAACCGCTACCATTTATATATATATTTTTTTTAATTAGAGAATAAATGCGAATCGAAGAGTTGGAATAACTTTAAAAATAAATAGAATAGAATATTAGTGGAATTAAACTTCTGAATTGCTCTTCAAGAAATAAGCTGGAATATAAATGTTTTTAAACAGCAAAGCCAACAATTATTTAATTTATTAAACTTACAGTCAATACTTATGTGACAATGTTTTCCAGTGTATCCAGGGCTACAAAAACACAGGTACGAGTTGTTGAAGTGCAAACATTGACCGTTGATACAAGGTTTATTAAAACAAACTTTGAAACCTAAACAAAATAGAACGCTTACTTATGCTTTGCATTTAAACGTAACGAGTTTTGTATCAAACTTCGAACCTTCAAAATCGAACGTTAATTTATTTATGATGCTTTTCAGTTGGCTCAGTTGAATAACGTAGCGTTTGAGATCTAAATATATTAGAGTTGTTATTTAAAGTAAAAGTTTACTCTGCGTTATTATAAATAAAGCACAATTAAAAAAGCTTATTTTTTTTTACCATTTGGTTTCTGTTAACAGGATAAACTTCAAAAAATTAAAAGGCTGTGTAGTTGTTGATAATAGCAAAAAGTCGCTATGAATACTGTATCTACATTTTAGTTTTGAGCTATAAACAAAAAAAGATATTCATAACTAGATGGTCGTAAATTATAGAATTGTAGTGACTGTATTTGTAACAATTATTGTAATAATTATTTTTTTCAACGGTTTTTGATTCTGATTCTGATAATTTCTAATGAATCTGCCCAAAACTCAAAAAATAATTTTTGGAAAGAAAAATTTTTGCAGGAAAAAAAGTTTTTTTTGTAAAAATATCTTACCGGTAATATATTTTTAAAGAATAGTAAACATGAAAAACTAACATTGTAATTGGTTTTTCAACATCACCATTTCAGTCTTGTTTATAGTTCCAAGATTACTTTTGACTTGTTTTTCTCCATTTGCTTGGTCACTTTGATCTTTGGAAATTTCATATTTATAAGTTGTTGCATTAATCAAATTTGTCGACCTGGTTTCATCATAATCCAAAGCTTGGTCATATTTACAAACAGCAAATTTCTTTGATTTTGTTGAAGCCACAAAAAAAAACAAATAAAGCAAAAACAACATTTTAAATTTTTAACAGTCTCTAAAGCTTAGAATTAAAATGCTTTTTTTTTAATTTTATATAAACTGTTTCGATCTATACTTTACAATTAATGGACCACAAAACTCTTTCAGATGGTTTGTGCAAATCTTACAAAATGTTTTTAGTTTGTTAGGTTAAAATTGTTGCTAATTTGTTTGATTAATGATTGTCATAAATTGAAATTGGGACTAGCTGTGAAAAGCTTTGGGGCTTTTTCGAAACGCACAAAATAGAAAAATTATTATTTTTATTTGTTTTTCACTTTATATTAAAAAAATACTTCTATTATCGCAGTGAGGATTTTTTTTGTTTTCACTTTGATTTTGAATATTCTTTTTTCAAATGATATAAAAACGTACTGCAGGACAACATCAATTGTTTTCTTGCTTTTCCGGTCTGCAATGTTAAAAAAGTTGAAAAACACTGATGCAGATTAAATTTAAAAAAACAACAAATTTCAACAATTTGAAACAAAACTTATTTATTGGGATATGCTTGAATAAAATAACCTCAAACACCTTTTAGTACTAAAGCAAATTGATATCAATTATATCACAATTAAGTCATCATTGATTATATGTAATATGAACCACATAAAAATTCGTTGTAAACGTGTTTTTCAAAGGCAAAACGGAAGCGTTCTTCTGTTCGTAATTTAGAAAGTTAGCAAACTGAGCTAACCCGCCGACAACCGCATAACTATATGGTAGAGTGATTAAAGTTTTAAAATTAGTTTTATTTTAGGCAAATTTCAAAAACATTAGCTTAATTTTTTACAATTTGTATTAAATACAAATATTTTTCAAAATGTAAAAATCTATTTGGCGAAGTACTTTTTTATGAACAACGTTTGTAACAAAATTTTTGAAAATAAGTTATATTCAATTCCATATTAATCAAAACACGTAACAAAATTTCTGGCTTTTTAAACTTTTGCAAAAATCATAAAATTATAAAATCGTAGGAAAAAAATGCTTGAAAATACAGTATAGAGAAAAATCAAATTCAGATAAATATATACTGAGCAATTTAAAAAAATGTTCAAAATATTTGGTTATAATGACGTTATTCCAATCTATAGAACTTTTCTAAATTTTTATTTCCAGCTTTCACTTTTATTATGGAAGCACACTTTATACAGTAAGTATTTTTTTTTAAATATACCTATTATTATTTCTGTTAAAATGCTCAGACTGTAACGTCAAAAAAATTATGATAAAGACAAATTAAAGTTTACTTCTAATCTTTTTACATTTTTAATTCAAACAAATTAACTTCGATATAGTTTCAAAGTACATCTATTGGAAATAATTTTTTGCTTTGTCGCTTTTTTTTCTAATTATATTGTCGTCCCAATGACTGCTGGATTTAGTAGCTAAATGATTAAATCGAACGAGATATTAATAGTTTTAACTGTCTTTCTTTTACCTTTAAAACCTGTAACATCTCCTAGAACTTTGTTGTTATTTGATAGTGCGTAGAGTAGTTTACGCCAGTTGCATAGAGTTTGTTACGTGTTAATAAAGAGGAGCTACTGAGTTGCTGATTTTGAATAAAATAAAGTTTTTAAATAATTTCAGTGCGAATGCAGTTTTTTGTTCGCACTGATTTCTGACTTAATTTCTATTCCAAAATGCATTTGAATATAGGTTTGATATAACGGGAAAAAGCAAGATGCTGGAAGTATACGAGAAACAATTTACTTTGTAGGTTGATTGTTAAGCTGTTGGGTAGAAAGCTGTTACGATTAGGAAATAGTTTATTTTGTCACAACTTAAACACGTTACATAACTAAGTTTATTGTTTTTCTATTTTATTCTATCTCTATGTTTATCCTTCTGACTCGCAGGAAAGCGTCGGAGACGGTATACATAGAGCAACTGTCAAGCAATTACCCTGACCTGCTTCTGAAAATGCCAAATATTGCAGTTCGATTAAAACTTTTTATTTTGTTTATTTAATTAAATTTTTTTATTGAAATGTTAGTGACTAAAATTTAGAGCTACTTGCTGAAACCATAACTAATGTTTTTGGATGATTTTTTGAGCCCTGGACTTATTTTAAAAAACTTTTCTAAGCGAAATTCAATGTATGTTCAAAAAACAATTAACCTGAAGAACTAACTTTGTAAATAGTTTTTTAACATAACGATTTCAGTCTTGTTTACAATTCCGAGTGTTCTTTAATTCCCTTCAATGAATCAGTTTTTTCTCTTTTTTCTCTACTAGAAAAATTTTTTCTCTGCATTGACTACGAATCGGCCAAGTGAAAAATGACTTTTACAGGCAATAAAATTTTGCAGTGCTTTGCAATACTTAAATACTTTGTGGTCCGGCACAAGTTAACCGTGTAAGGCCTGAGGAGATCCTGTTAGAAAAAACACGTTATTACTGGTTTAATATGAAAAAATTTCCATTTCCAAGACAAATAGGATGATTCTCTTGTTTTCAAAGTTTAAAAAAGTTTTTTTTCGCAATTTTGATGAAAGGTTGATGAAAGGTTTATTGATGAAAAGGTCAAATTTAAGCTAAAATTTATTCGACTTCTTTAAGCATTTTATTATTTTTTAATATTAATAAGTAGATTGTAACATTTTCTTGCATGGAAAACCAATTATTTTGTTTATCTCAAATACAAATAATATAAAAAGTTATTAACCTATGTGGACGAATTCGTCCTGCTGGGCCCAGGGCATAAAAAAATCACTTCGTTTTTAAATTTATGTTAAAATATTTATGGCAATATCTAAAAAGTTTTTGAATTTTATATATGCAAAAAGAAGTTATAAAGCGTTATACAAATAGGGCATGAGTTATTTTAATTAATAAAAAAGAAAACTAATGTTTCCAAATAGGGAATTAAAGATATTAATGAATATATTTCATTAAAATTTATATGCATATTGATTTTCAATGCAAAAATATACGACAATCTACTCAATAAAAATAAATAAAAAGCCTTTTGAGAAAGTTGTATAAATTTTAAATGTATACATTGCCCGGCTGGAAAGATAAAGCAAATTATTCTTGCATTCTACGCGTATGTTTATAACCATCGCCAATTGACAACTTGCGCTTTGTCACAGAATTCCTGTGTCACACTCCAATGGACCGCTTGCTCATACTTTCAGGCGTCCAACCAGCTACGCTCGCCGATTAAGAGCCATATTCATCTTGCCTAAACATGTTACTTTCAATCGTGACCATATACTTTATGGTTTTTAAGTGGGCTGCAAATTGAGATTAAGATTGAAATGCTCGCTTGTGGCACCTACCTAAAAATACCTAATGACCTTACAAACTAAGCATCCGCGCCGCCCAGTGGTCAAAAAATAGAGGGGAAACGGAGTGTTGTGAAAATACATCCAGATGCCATGCTTACCATGCCATACCCACAACCAGTACTAAGCCTATTGTATTGAGCTTACCCCAACAGCTTGGGCTAAGCTCAATCAGCTACGGGCTGGTGTTGGGCAATTTTATTCATCCATGCACAAGTGAGGTTTCGCTCTTTCATCAAACTACACCTACGGTGCCCCTAAACAAACCGCAAACCAAGTTCTAATCGTGTGACACATATATTGGACAGCTGTGAAGCACGAGGTCTGACAAGTTTAGATGGTGAAACAAGATGTTGGATCAGGATTCAGACATTAGAGTATTCTGCGATAGCAAACGCATAAATCCTTGACCCCAGTACTGTTTGTGTTTGACTCGGAGTGAAAGTTCTTCCAAATGACGACAAAGAAGACTTCAAATCTTGCAATGTTTTTTTTAAATATAAAAAAAAACTTTGTTTTTTTAAATACATTGATATTTTCCAAATTTTAAGACTTGAAAGCAATTGCCCTTCCCCCCCGGATTGTACATCTTTGTACATACCCAATAATTTGTTTAAAAAAATTATTGTTTTAGGTCAAGTTCTTGTGTACTTATGCATATGCAATTGTATTTTCATATGAAAATATATTTCTTAAAAATTTTCTAACTTTCATTATTGCAAATTCTCAGCTAGTAAGCTTCAGAGAACCAATTCGTCTTCTTAAAAAATTTTTTTATCAATTATAATTTTTTTTTAACTTTAGGTTTTTTGTCATTGTTTGATAACATTTATATAAAAAGTAATTTAAAAATTTTTTTTTACTGTTTAAAATTAATTCAGGGCTTAAAGGGTTAACGCGGATCGGCAACGGGTTGGAAACTTATATTCTAAACCACAGACATAACCACGTAAGACACAAGCCCACTATACTTTATTTTAGGCAGAAATAGAACACAAAGTCTCATTTTTTAGTAAATACTTCTCCAACTGTTCAATGTGTATTTAGGTGGCATGATTAGTTCCGGAGTGAAGTTGGATTTAAGGTAGAACTGAAATGAAGTTCATACACTAGCTTTGGATTTGGGGTAATGGCAGGGGAAGTTAACGTAATATATTTACATAAAGCACCAAACTAGCGACATTCATGTACAAGTAAAGATCTAGTTTAAAAGTATTGACACTTGATTTCTGCTAATAATAACTACATTGGATAGCTTTTTTCAATCATACTACTGTACTGACTGACTGTTGCCTTTGCAACTTAGTGTAAAATTGTAGAATAAGCAAATACAACATTTGTTTATTCACGATGCATTTATTGTAAACTCAATACTTCATTCAATAGTTATAGGGGTTTGTAAATTTCTTTTAGAGAGCCTTGCATGCAGCCATGGCATTTAAAAAAATGATTTTTATAATGATGATTATGACGTTGAATACTATCTATATAATAATACAAGTAGCGCTGCCGCTAAAGAAGGCATGCAAATAAATAAAGAAGTAAAGAAAACAACACCTCTCATTAAGCTGATAACGTTTTGAAAATTCTTAAAGATAATTGTACAGATGAGGAGACTGTAAATGCTGATTATAGTGATACAGACAATCGAGAAATAAATGTGTTCTCAATCGAAGTCAAAATAAATATTCAGACATAAAATTCCAGCTAGACGACGGATATGAAATATATAAAATCCATACTTCAAAATCATCGTTAATTGTTGAAGTGAAATAAAAAATTTGAAATGCTTTCCAGCAAAAACTTTCAAAAATACTGTTTGATGCATACTAACAAGGAAAAGAGGAAAATACAAAAAAACTATAAATAGATCGCAGCCTTTTAAAAAATTCTTCATGGATGAGTTGAAAGCATTATAAGCAATAACTTTACGAACCGAAAGTAACAAGAATAACTTTGCGGAACTTGCCAACTTATAGCAATGGGAAAATACGAAGCCATTTTATCGAGCTGTCATGTATTTGGTCAATTTTAAGTTTCTCCTTATGTGTCTCTTTTCTGACTATTGGCATTTTCGGGTAGAAAAAAATCCACAATAAATCTTTTGCAGTAGCAGAAGTCTGGGAGATTTTTCATATTTATGTAAGGCATTTCCATAATCCAGATTTACTGCATTATAGTTCATAAATAGCTGGTGAAATATTCTAATAAAATCCCAAAGCGGAAGTTATATTTCATCAAAGTCACGAAAATACCGGCTAAAAATTATTTAAGCGCGTGATTCCAATTTGGCCATTCATTTAATGGCATTCTACAGATTTGCAAAATAAAACAAGTTTATCGCAATTTAGTATTTTGCTAGAACCCTACTTTGGACCGACAAATTTTTTACAAGTTGACAACCTTGCACAATTGCTTCTACAAAAAATTTTTGATTTGTTCGGAATGTCAAAAAGCCATCATCTAAAAGCACCCAGGTCATTTATCAAAAAATACAGTATATAAACCTTTTTCCAGACAAATAGTGGACTTGACAACCGTTGCTAAGCTCAGCAAGCTTTAGTTTTATTTAGTTTATTTCAGCAGCCAAGTCATAAACTAGAAAGCTTATTTCGTTGATTTGAATTTGAGTTGGTAGTATAAAGTTAGTTTAAATTTTACAATACGTTGGCTAAGTAATAAGAATTAATTTCTTGTAATTATTGGGCTAAACTTTGCTTGCAGTTAGGCTACTGTATTTAATTTTTTAAGAAATTTTTCTAAGCGTCTTTTTACATTGTAGCTTGCGGGTAGTTTTGCTTTTAAAATTAATTTTAAGCAAAATATTTAATAGTTTAAATTAAAACCAAACTATATTATAACTAGTTTTTTTGTATATTATGGTAAGTAGATTTTGTTAAATTAATTTACCAATATTAATTCAGAAGTATTAACGTATTTCTTGTTTTAAATATTAAAGTTGCATCTGGTTTGTTTCTAGTGCGAATTGTATTCTTGTAACTTTTTGTATCTCCAATCTTATTGTAGTGAAATTTACGATATTTCACCATTTATTCATGAACTGTAATGCAGTAATCTGGATTATGGAAATGCCTTACATAAATATGAAGAATCTCCCAGACTTATGCTTCTTCAGCAAATTTATTGTTGATTTTTTTTCTATCCAAAAATGCCAATAGTCAAAAAAGAGGCTCATAAGTAGAAACTTGAAATTGACCAAATAAATTTCAGATTATTTTTGTTAATTTGGTGTGACAGTTTTTTTTCATTCAATTACTTGGGAAAAATAAAATAGCTTATAAAAAATATTTGTTCATTGCCTTTTGATAAATTATATCTTTTATCTACTAGTTAGAATTAATCAAAAAAGTAATAATAGTTTCATACAATAGCAACTGTTTTTTAATGCCATATTTTTATGTTTTTGATTAACTTGGATTTTGAATTAACTTGGTTTTTTAACAGAATAACTTGAATTTTTAAGTTGATTTGGATAATGCAAGTATGTAAGCATTTAAGCTTTTAAATGGTACTTAAACCAAATTATTCCAAAACATAAAAATATATGGTACCAAAAACAATTATTACGGTATAAAAATATTATTATTTTTTTGATTAAATTTAGCTAATAACTGTGAAAGATGAAAAAGTTATATATTATCAAAAAGCAATGAGTAAATATTTTTTGTAAGCTATCTATTTTTATTTTTACGAAGTAATTGAATAAAAAACTGTTACAACATAATAACAAAAATTAATTGCAATTGATTATGTCATGCAACTTGATTGCAATAAGATTGAAATACAAAAAGTTCCAAGAATACACATATTTATTAAAAACAAACCAAATGTAACTATATTATTTGAAATTAAACTTGTAACTATTCTACTCATTTCTGCAGCAAAACGTTGATATAGACACATAAAATGTTAATAGTTGTAAATTAACTTAACAAAATTTTTTGTCATAATACAGTTGCAAAGCTGTTTGGTCCTATACCTAATTTTGTTTTTAATTTAAGCTGTGTAACATGTAACTTAAATAGATTTTAATAGCAAAATTATCGCAAGCTACAGTGCAAAAGATACTAAAAAAGTTTCTTAAAAAATTAAATATAGTAGCCTGACTACAAGCAAAGTCTGCCTAATAAATGCATGAATTGAAATAATTTTATACTCCCAACTCAAATTCAAATCACCGAAACAAACTATTTGATTCATAAATTGGTATTAAAACAGATTAAATAAATCCAAAGCTAAAGCTTGCAGGGCTTAGCAACGGTTGCCAAGTCCACTAGTTGGCTAAAAAAAGGACTACTGCTTTTACTGGAAAACCGTAACTCTATTAGAAATGTCAAGAGGGCATTGTCGAGAAGCACCCGGGCTATTTACCAAAAAAATATACATTTACTTGAAAAGTTTGATTTTAACTATGTCGATAGTATATGTTTGGTTGCTTATTAAACTAAAAAAAATCTGGTCATGTTATAAAAGCTCTAGTCATGCAAATAAATCGGCAACTGTTAAATAAACAAAAAAAAATGCTAATAACTTTGAACAACAAGAAATGAAAAAATAGTGGACAGCTTTAATGAAAATTGGAAACAATTTTATGTCAAAGAAAAACAGTTTAAAGGTCTTTTCATTTAGTTGCATTGATGCTTCAGCAAATATTGCGTACATTTGATTGAGAAAATGTGGAAAATATCCACTATCAAAAAAATCTTTTTAAAAACTGACGTTTGACTTAGCAAAACCTGCTGTAGAAATACGCCTAAGTTTTTTTCATTCTGCAGCGTGGTCGAGTGGTTAAGCGTCCCATGACTGTAATCGACATGCACTTATTTCAAAACTTACGACATTTTGTTGCGTCCTTGAAAAAGCACTTTACGGCACTTTTTCTGCTTAGTAGTCTTGGCAAGCAGATTTAAATTTCAGTCATATCTCTGTAAAACTGAAAAAAATAAAATAAATAGTTTCAACCCGTAGTAATATCTTCGTGTCTGTGGAAGCCGATCGGGATAATTGCTTGTCCTATATATAGCGCCTCTGATGCTTTCCTGCAAATCAGGAAGATAAATATAGAAATGAAATAAAAATTAAATGGTATGGAATCAAAACACAGGTTACGAAGCGTTGCTGTTCTTGGGGGTTTTTTTGCTACAAGTGATCTTGCATAACCATCAAACTATGTCAAAAAATACCATGAATAGTAATGTATATAGTGCAGAAAACTTACATTCTCCCAATGCAGCGATTGTAGTAGGGTTATGTACAAAATATTGGTAGCTTGCCCAATCTTACCAATTGCGTTACCAATTGCGTCTTGATTGTGATATTTTGGTCAATAATAATTTAATGATGTTTTACCTTCGTACAAACCTTCTTTGCAATAATATTGCCATTTACAAAAGTAAAACTCTTTTTATATGTTTGTTAAAAAATTGTTAGTTTTATGGAAAGCAAAAAATTACTATGGAGTTTCTAAAAAATTTTGTGTTCCAAGCATATACTTAAAATTTAAAACAGTTAAAGTTTTATTGAAATTTGTTGTAAATGGGACTGTAAAGTTAACAAAAGAATAAAGAAAGAAATAAAATTACTTTGTTAATCATTTTAAAGTTTATTCCATCTTGCGAATATGAGATGTTGTAAGATGTGATGCATTGTAGCGGACTCGATGGTCTTCTTTGGGTAATGATTTCGGAAAGAAATTTGTTTGTTTGTAGATAAACGTGAATCCAAATTTTACCAGGTTTTTTAAATTTGTGAGCGTCTTTACAAAGTATTTATATTTTGTTATTTTGTTAAAGCATTTGTGGTAAGGTATTGCTATTTTTCTGGTGAGCAAAGATTGACTTTTATTTTGTTGAAGTAGGTGAAATTCTACAAGTTTAAGATAGTTTTCTTGATAAACATATTTTCTCTAAATACATTATCATATTGTGGAATATACTACATAGGCCCTGATCTTCGAATTACATTGTAGGCCTTTAACCTACTTTTTAACTGCGTGGCTGAAATTTTGTCAAAATTTTCATTGTATTTACAACAAACATAAGCTTTGAAACTAAAAGAAAAATAATTTATCTTAAAATAAGCTCAAAATATCTAATTGTTATTTTTCATCATGCTGCTGTTTAAATAGACAACAAGCGGCCTATCAAAAGCATACAAAAACAAAAAAAATTGCAGCGCTTTGGACAGTCCACACATTCAACTTTTACACAACCTGTACACTTTACGCAAACTAATCTACGGCATCCAAAAAAGAATTTTGCAGTTCTGTTTTGTTCACAGATAACATTAAATTGTTCGTCCATTGCTTTTCCTTTCTGCTTCCATCAACTATCAAATTTTGTAAAGAATCGTTGAAAAGTAGAAGCAAAACTGCGGCTTTTCGAGCTGCCTTTCCATAAACATAAGCTTCTCTCTATTCAGTGGCGAGGTAAAACATAAAATTTCTTCTCGAGATAGCACCCCAGTTTTCTTCTTGTACGGCTCATAAGCATTGATACAAGCAAGGTCCAAAATATTGTAAAAAGCAATCACCGGCCTCAGGAGCTGCGTGGCAAGATGAGTCAAAGTAAAAAAATGTCAATTGTGACGTTCCTTCCTTTGCCCAAGTGAGGTCCCACTATCTTTACTAACGCATTCTCAGACAGTCTTTGTGTAGATGTTCTGGTTTCATTTTTGCCAAGATATGATATGGTGTTCAATAAAACTCCCCAATCTTTATCCCAAAACTCAAAAATTGGTCGGTTCTTTCCACATAAGGCTCTTCGTACATACAGCAAGAAAATAAAAGCTTTTAGTTTACTGAGTGGTAGTCTCCACTCATCACTGCTTTTCACTTTATGGGCTTCAGTTTCTATACATTGTTGAACATGGGTAAGCATTGAATTATCGACGAGTACCTCAAACGCACTCAGCGGACCATCTAACCATTGATGAATATTTAAAATTAGGGGACGGAGGCAAAGTCCTAATCAGGATTTCCAAAAATTGGTGTTCTCTAAAAAAAATGTATCCGATCTCGTATTTCCCTATTTTTCTCCCAAAATCATCGTGATCTCTAAAAAAAACGGTCTTCACTTTGAATCGATTTTGTATTTCCCACTTTTCGTCCGAACTTCATAGTGATCTCTAAATAATAAATACAACTTATCTAAACTGACTTTACCGTTTACTTTGATAAATGACATTAAGCGTATTATATGATTTTGCATTTTTTCAATGGATGCAAAATTAAAGAATTTGAATTGCCCCAGGTTAAAATTCTACATTGTAAATGACAATGTATAAATGCATAATACATCATAACCAGAGTTTTTTTTGACAAAATTTCTAATTTTTAAAATAATATCAGCTGCTTAAGATGTTTATTTGTAAACATAATTGATATGTGTTTTGATTAAATTACTTTGCAAATGTAATCCTAAATCGTAAATAGTGTACTGTTTGTATTAGTTTTAAGTATTATTTCCACATATACTTATGCACATAAGTATATTAATTCCATAAATGCTAACGACAAAACTCAATGATAACTTTACCAAACTAACCTAACTTGCTGTTTTTGAAATATTTAACTAAAAGTTTGTTTTTAAAGCTTTAATAATAATATACCAAAAATTTTAATTAAGGATAAGGTAGAAATATTAAATAAATAAAATTAGAAAAAACATTAATTTTATGTCAAAACAAATATGGCCAAAGATGCTTGTTTGCATCCATCAAAAATCTCAGAAATTTTTATTTCGAATGCTATTGTTTAGAGTAATAAAATGCGCATGTAAAAAAGTTAGTTGCAGCAAAATACAAACTGATGATATACTTTTTAAAGATCTTTAGTTTTATGGTAAGCAAAAAATTTACTATATTTGCCTCGATGGTAAGGGGTCAAATTACCCCTGCGTGTGCATTTTCTCGATCAATTGAATATATTGCAGGCCAAAATTGATTTTGGTTATATTTATTAAAGCAGTGGCAGAGTTAGGAGTGATTCCCTAAACTCATCTTTTTATAGATGATATACTTGTTCAAGAAACTGCGGAGGTAGATAGGCTTGAGTGTTCGCCGACACTCGTCATCTAATAAGAAATGACAATTTAAAAAACTTTAACACTAGAAAGATGGGAATTTTTTCCTACATACAAAGACAGTTGCGGTCAATTTTGACCGCCATAGTGTTTTGTGTTGAAATCATTTGCAATGATCAATTTTTTAAATTATAATTTGGAAACAATTTAAAACAATTTTGAATATTTTTTTATCAATATTTTTAGTAATTCAAACAAATTCAATCAAATAATAATTTGTTATATGCTTTCCATGGCACAAAAAAAGCAAGTTGCAACAGTAAATTTAGATAAAGTAGATTTAACATAGAAAGACTTCAAGTATTTATGGCAGCAGGCGCTAGCTTGGTTCTACGTAGTTGCAATGGATGTTGCTTCTTTTTCATAAAATTTGGTTAGAGGTTTCTTGCATTAAAGTGGAAAACGAGGCGAATTGCTTTCCGTAGGAAGATCACGCCATATTTTTTTATTAGCTAAAGTAAAATTTTTCGTCTGGCTTGTTACGTCGGATTAGATTATATATGCTATTATCCATGTGCGGTCTATAATGTTAAAATATATAGCCACTGGTTACCTTCTTGTAGTTTTTTTGCAGGTATGATAACGCACAATTTGCTCCAAAACATCTACACCGACTTTTGATGAGTTGTTACTCTTAAAATGTTTTATGTAAGTTTTGGGATGTGCTTGGCTGACAAAAACTGTTTGGTGCATTGAGCATAGCGTATACACCAATTTTTGGGCTTTGTTTATAGTCAAAGGAAATTAGAAGGAGATTTAGGCCAATATATTTTTGAGGCATATAAAGGCTTCTTTTTCATTTTAGCCTCAACTTTTGGTATCTTATTTCTTTCAAGAATTTTTTTTTTCTATAAATCAAATAAAGGTTCGTGTTATAAACTTGCTGCTTATAACTAAAAGAAATAATCTAAAATGTTGAGCTGCATTGATAGACATTAAAATATAAGATTATGAGAAAAAGGTCTCAATTTGACATAATAAAGAAAATAGCAAAAGGAAACAAATAATCGGTTATCACAAATTATTTTCATGATGTCTAGCAGAGTGGTTTTTAACTTTTTTACACCGCGACCCATGTTGCAACCCAATGTAACTTAACAAACCTTTTTCTTCCAAAATTTTTATTTAAACAAATGTAGGTATTTTATGCGTTTGTGAAGACGCATTAAACAAGAAAATGATTTAAAACAATTTACTCTATGAAATATAACTCTGTTTTGACATCCAGAAACCAACACTATAATAGGATTTTGTGTTGCATCTTATTTTGGCGGGCTCTAGCTGCCAATATAAGATGCAACACTATAGTCTCTATACACCAATATAAGGTGCCAATACAAGATGCAACACTATATCTAAATAGTCTCTATACCTGCTGTACAATTCATTTATTTCTAGCTATATTCTTTTTCGGAGCAATACAGAGAAAAAGTCTCACACAGCTACATTGACCGAAAAGCATCAAAATTCGAATGGCAGGGCTTGCAACTCTGGATAAACTCAAGTTGTATTACAGGAAGCAAGGTTGTTTCATAATCAAATGAATTTGTTTTATGAAAAGAAAAACGAAAAAAAACAAAGAAACGACAAAACTCTTGCATGGATTATATTCGTGTATACAGGCACGCCCTATTAATGGTCAACACGGTATATGGGTTCAACTCCTAGTCTTGTTGTTTTTTGTGTCCTTGAAAAACGCGATTTAAAACATTTCTTTATTCTATGCTTGGTGGTGTTACCTAGCATATCTATAAACAGCAAATAAAAAAGATTTAAACAAACGAAATTATCCTGCATATTCCGAAAGTAGCTAGGGTTAATCGCTGGACGAAAGCATTACAATTAAAACCTTCAACCAAGTCCTGTCAGTCAGAAGGGTAAGAAGATATGTTGATGATGCTGATGAAGATGAATAAACTAGCTAAGGCTTTGCAACAAAGCCAACATGCACAAGGAAGAATAATTATAAAACAAAAATCAATCATATTTGGTCTATTTTATCATTCTTTTCCTTTATTACGCCTTTTAACTTTTGCACAAAAATACTTCAAAGTATGTTTATGAGAAATTGGAAAAGCAATTCTATATCATTCACTCTTAAGAGCTAAGAACTCCTTGGGTTTCGTTAGTTGTAACAATTCATGGTCGTCAAACTAGTTTTTGTTTACAGTATAATTTTTTCATTTCTTGTTCTCAACGATTTTGCTGCGTTTTCGACCTTTATTTGCATAACAACGCAATTAAACCATTTATATTTAATTGCAATGTTTATACTTTTCTTCAAAAAAAAGTTTATAATAAGAGTTTTGTTAAATAATTTTGTTATTTGGCCATAAATTAAATATCGATAAATAATTTTAAGTGAACTTTAAAATAATAATCATTAACATTGCTTTTCTTAATTGTTATATTTTTTATATTGTTGATCAAAACCTTTCGCGACCCCCCAAAAAAAGTCAAACGACCATATCGGGGTCGCAACCTCCAGGTTGAAAACAATTGGTCTAGCACAGTGGTACCCTACCGCCAATCTGCTAATTTTTTGCTCGTCCGTATCATAAGCATTGCAAAGTTGTTACTTTCTGTAAAACTTATTTTACACTTAATTGATTCACAGCAGAAATTGGCGTATCTCGCCTTCCTGGAGTTTAACCTTCTGATGAATTAAGTTTTGTACTCTTTACTATTGCTTCGTAATAAACTGAGTCTAGCTTTCAAAAGGCTTAATTGTAATTCAAAACCATTCTTCACTTATAACGTGCTGCTATGGCTAGTTTTGTTAAACTGCAGGAAGATTAATATAAAATTAATGAAACAGCAATGTATTACGGTGTATTTTAACAAGAAGGATAAAAATAAGACTTTTGAAAAAGGTACAACTGTCAAAATGGAAATGAAGTTGGTACTGTATTAGTGGACCTACTGCAAGTGTAGAGCAAAATATGAAAAGAGCATACTTAGATAAGTTGAGTGTCACAGAAGAAAGTAAGAAACGAAAAAGGGTATTTGTCAGAGAATACAACAAAAAATACTTAGAGCTTGGTTTTACTATCGCACCGTGTAGTGAACAATTACCTCGACCCTTATGTTTGGTGTACTCTCAATTTTCTCAAACAACACAAGGAAACCTTTTAAACTTTCTCGTCACTTTCATTCAAAGCACAACAAATAAAACCATGTGTTTAACTCTTTGAGGGATATAAAAATTTGATTGTAAAATAAAAAGACAATGACTTAACAATGATGTCACAAATATCTAAAAATTATTTTATTTATTTATTTATTTATTTTCATTTTTACTCACAATCAACTTGAAATTAATCACAGTACATGTAGAAATAAAGATTGTAAATAAGGAAGCAGCGACTAAACGAAGTACGTTATTACATGTACAACGTCAGTTGTGCATGTAATAACGTCAGTTGTGCATGGTCGCTGTACCTTTGAACAAAGCGATGTGATATTAATAAGAAAAGGAAAGCGAAAAGAAGATAATTAATACACACATCCAAGCCATAGTCAGAGAATGTTGTGTAATCATGATTAGAATTATAATGATAACTAATTAGAATTATAATGTCTTCACAAAAGTGCTTTTGTGACGTTACAATCGCAATCATGGTCCACATATGTACCACTATCCCTTAAAGGGTTAAGAACTTCTTTGATGTCTCGCTTTTTTTGCATATTGGCAGCGAAACAGAAGCAAAATTTACGTTAACCTTTTGCGGTCCACATTTTTTGACGGTTTTAGGCCCTGCTGGTCCAAATTATTTTTTTTGACATTTTTTGATAGATTTTAGTGTAACTAAGCCAGTTCGAGTGATTTTTTTGCAGAAAACACCGCATAAACCGTTTTATCAACCTAACATTACCCCTCCAATTATAGAAAAAATGGCGTTTTTAGGTTTTTGCAAGACATACAACAATCCAAAAGCATTGTCGACACCTTTCTTTCTACAAAAACTTAAAATATTTTGATTATCTATTACCTCACTTTTATACAGAAGTAATTCAGTAACGGAAAAATCTAAAGATGAATACTGAAATGTTTATTGAAATTGAAAAACGACCACAAACGATGAACATTGAAATTGCACGCATCACAGCATAGATACTTGCAAGTGACGATTCAAAAGTTCAGTTATGTGCACTTTGACTTCCATATGCAAGAACAAAATAGCACAAAAAATAAAAACAACTACAAAGATGACCACTTCAGTCTTTTACTGCTTGTAATTTGCAACAGTGTGATGCTTTTTGAAACATTCTCCAGGATGGAGACCTGGCTTGCGTTGGCATGTTTCACAGAAAAACACTGTCGTTTTTCTGTTATCTTTTGTTGAACACACCACACAGTTCTTGTTGTGTCCTCGAGATCTTTTAGCAATAAAATGTGGCTTGTTGTTCAGACGTTCTGCTGCATCACTGGTACTTGGTCTTCCTCGGCGTTGATCGTTTCGGATGTCTCCAACAAGTTGTACAATAAGTTTGTTTCTGAAGTGCAGATGTCTTGCTGAAGGATGATCAAACACCTCTTTGTAAAGTAAGAGTGAATTCACAACGCACACTTCAGTGAGTCAAAAGAATAGCTTTCTCCACCATCTCAAAGTTTTTTGAGAGAAAGAATAGGATGCGCAATAGTGATCCGAACGATCCACAGCTCCCATATAAAAGGTATAGTCACTGATTACGACTGGCTTTTCAACATCCTCTTCACGTCCTTTCACCCATCTGTGATGTGGACTAGTATTAGCATTATGCCATGTACTTAGCATGACGATTAGTTGTCGATCTTGCCAAGCCAGGCTCATCATGTCGTCCTCATGACGGTACACTTTGAGGTCATGATTCCTTAAACACAATCTTTTCATTTCCACTGGTAATCCAACCCGATTCTTTTGAATAGTTCCAGTAAGGTGAACTTGTTGTTGTTGTAGCTGTGTAGCCAAAATACAGCTGGTGTAGAATCTATCAGTATGCACATGGAAACCTGCTCCTTGAGCTTTGTTCAGGACTTGGTTGACCAAATGCAACATTATATGTGTAGTAAAGGGCATTGCAGGAAAGGGCAAGCTCTCAGTAGTTGGCTTGCCTAGATATGGCTCAAACGAAGAAATTTTGTATGATTTTGTTATTTATGATTTTGATTGATTTTGTATGCGAATAGATTGACGTTTTGTTGTTTGATTTCATTTGATTGCCACATTGTTGTAAATTTTTGTCTAAAATACATAGCTTATGCCAAAATCTTATATTACATTACACAACGACAATTGTGGTTAACAAATAGAATTCAAATATTAGTTCTATTAACTATACGATCTTTTGTTGCCAGTCGGTGAACATTTTTAAAATTTTACCTCTCCATTGGTGTAGAAAAGTTGGGAACCACTTATCTTGAAAATCTAGACTGTCTACTACGCAGTTTCGATACTGAAGAACAGAGCTAGTTCTGTGATAAGACTGTTAGCGGTCAAATTTGAAATGAATGAATAAAATAAATGACTATGAGAGCAAAAAAAAGAAGTCAAATGGTAACTTAAGTCGAATTTTGTAAGCCGACGCTGTCAAAAGTAAAAAAAAATGAAAAACCGGTCAAAATTGACCACTCGTCTTTTTAGTGTTAATACTCTTTATGCGTTTGTCTTTTTTTTATGCGTATTATGTGTTTATACTCTTTATGCGTACTCTTTGTTTTTTATTCTTTATACCCTTTATGAGTATGATTTTAATGTTGTATTATATCCGTAATCATAAGAGTAGTCTAAGCATCTAAATACTATTCATGTTGTACTGAAAAACGTTGACCTTCTTCGCATATCTTGAGCTGCTTATCACGCTCTTGCAGCTCCCTCTAGCAATTTTTTCACAGGCGCAAATTCTCGCAACAACAGATTGTTGCTTGATTTTTTGCAGTGTTTCATTTTATTATCAATCTCATAATTTAATTATGATCTATTTACATGTGTAGTTTATATACTAAATTTGTTTTAAAATAATTTAAGAAGTTTGGGGGTTTAATAAATTGATTTCATGTATTTTTGTGATAAATTGCACAAACAATTTTAAATTAAATTTACAAAACAACCATTTTTTTTTAATATAAATTTATATCAAAAAATCATGATAAAAAAGAAATTCTAATTCTAATTTTGTGCCTTCATGTTTAAGATAGAGCAGCGTTTACACTACGTATATGCTACGCTGTAGTAAGTTGGAGCATGCGTTTTGAACCAATAAGATTGTAGCTTTTAGTTTCTTTATTCTTATTTTTAACTACGAAAGTGTTTTGTGTTGGTCTTGCTTTCTGAACTTCCAACAAAAAAATACGCTCTCAATAACAGCAGTTGGTGTCACTCGGCCTTTAGATTTTGGATTTATGAATTAAGGTCTCTGTCAAAAAATCCAAGCAACTAGTGAAGAGGCCGCGTAAAAGGTTTAAAAAAATATCAGAAGAGATAAAAAGTAATTTTTTTTTAAAGTGAGTAAAATCGGCTTTGTGAGAAAGAGGATAGAGAGAAAGGTTTGCTAGTTGTATTAAAAAAGCTGGAAATTTAAGAAAACAAAGGGGGGAAATGGCAAGCAATGCTGAAAGCTAAACGTTAAAAATTAGAATTGGAACTTCAGGAGAAAGAGAATGATTCGGAACAATTGCAATCGGAACAAAGAAAAATGAAATTTGAGGGATAAAATGCAGCTTGACCTAAAGGGGTTAAGACTTGAACGGATGACAGATTGCTCTAAAACAGAAAGAGCGAATCAAGCAGGAGATGCACGTATTGTTTTCGGAAGAGTAGGGTCCCCTGATCTCGCTCATTTTGTTAATGGAAAAAAATGACTTTGATCACATGTGCTCAAACTTTTACTCGTCGCCAGCCAAACATTCGTCTGCAAGTTTACCGCGACCCTCCATTGGTGCAATAATCAAAAGAACGCTAAATTTGAGTTGAGATGGAATTTGATTTAAAACTTTATGCTTCAGCCAAAGTGGTGAATTTTTTTGGGTTTTTATGATCACATTGATATTAACGATTATTTCAAATTAACTTTCATGATAAATAAAAATTTTATCGCAAATATAATTTGAGACAATAAAAAGTCATTACTTTGACTCTACGTGTTGTTTTTTCTAAAAAAGAGCAATAAACCTCTTACTGAGAGAAAACTAATGCATTTTAAGTTATCTGCTCAACATTGGGTTGGTTCTAAAGCATTGCGATAGTTCAAAATGCTTTGGCATCTGATTAATATTTCTCGGCGGGCTGCAACAAAAGATTTCTCGAACCACATGCGGCCCGCAGGCCGCTGGTTAAGCAGTCTTGACTTAGATAGCTATATCCTATTTTAGTTATCTTGACTTAAATAGTTTATAAACATAAAAAAAATTTGAAAGAAGGAGGTTGTTGAGTTAGACTGGATTGCCAAAATCGGTCTCCGTACAAAAAAATGCAACTTGTAAACCACTGGTCTAGCAACTTTTATGGTCAATCACTGCAGTAATTAATCACTATATCACCAAGAAATCGATGGCTATAAACAACACAATTCATTTGCAAAAACTTCAAGTTTGAAATATTAAGTTAAAGCATCTTCAAACACAACAAAAATATTTAAGTTACGAGCGTATTTTAGAGATTATTGGATTACCCATGTTCAAATTGTATAAATCACAAAAAAAGTCTAAAAAGAAATTTCAAGTAATATGTACTTAAA
The DNA here is from genome assembly GCA_963680785.1 of Diplosoma virens. Classification (NCBI taxonomy): domain Eukaryota; kingdom Metazoa; phylum Chordata; class Ascidiacea; order Aplousobranchia; family Didemnidae; genus Diplosoma; species Diplosoma virens. The sequence goes on from OY796888.1 coordinate 35,606,357, forward strand.
AAATGCTCTCACAATTGCATGTTAATACTGCATTGATATAATATTAAAACTAATCATGAAACATTTAAATTATTTAAGACTATAATGCTAATAAAATATTTAATTTCATTTAGAGAAAATTACAGATCACACTAAAGATTACCATCTTTAGCATTGTGCATCACTCATGCCAAACCTGAATAGAATAGAATAGAAAACAGTTTATTTGCCTAATCAATTAGAACGCATGCAAAACAACACATTTAAATCAAATTACAGTACACTTGAAGCATCGACGAACCCGAAGGTTTTTTAATCCAAGATGCTTCCTGACAGAGTAGAAAAGAAAGAAAACAAAAAAACAAACAAACATAGAATTTAGCCAAAGTAAAAGAAATGATTTAGTAAATAACTTAACATTGCTGTATGTTCGCACTGATGAGTTCAACTAATGCGACGGCAAGAATGAATCAGACAAAATTCAGTTTAACAAGTATACGGCAAGAAAATTAATACACAATGAAACAACAGCATAATATTCATATCTCCAGAAACTGAATCTAAAAGGGTTAATGTGATATGTAGTATTGAATTGTTTTATGTTTTATCTTTTTTGAATGATATCCACGATAATTATTTTATTTTAGGTTTAATTTCTGAGCTCACTGCTCGACCATGGTTTCCAATTTTAAACTCGCATCAGGGACGGTCTGCTCACCCAGATTTTGTCGCGGAGCTGGTTACGTAATACCATGTTTTGCAAAGTTTATATAAAATATATGTCTTGAATGCAACACAGGAGGCTTTGTCTGGTGAATAAGTTTAATTTTACTTCTTATTGTAGCTAAAGACGAATGTGTTTGATGAGATATAGATAAGCGACAATACTAAAATCTATTTTGCTTTGATATTTGCTCATTAACTTTTTTTAATGAACGACTTCGACATTTTCCAGCTCTATCTTAAACAACTTTTTCGTAAATATTTGTTTGGCTAAAAACTTCATATAGGAATTGTTATTTATTTAAAGTTTTAAAAACTCCAAATCACCATAAACATTTATTTAAACTGGAACATATTTTATTTGCACGTCAGTTTATCCATATAACAAAACTAATTAAAAATTACAAAATAATAAAAACCAAAGTCAGTTCACGTTTGTTCAATATAAATGGTATTCACTTGGGAAAACCTAATGCAATTACATCATTAACAAATAAACGATGTTTTGCTATTAACACGCAACTAGCAAATTGATCTTTACATTCAATACTTAATGGGTGGATTTTTTCTCATTTTCATATATAGACTTGTCAAAAAGATATTTAACAAACTTACAAACCTGTTTATTTGTGGTTTATAAACTCATAAAAGATCAAGTTCGAACCTTCGTTAAGTACGCTAGGCAAAAAAGCTACTCAAAGATTTACATGCTTTTCCTCTCAACAGCTAAACCACAAAGTAATGTACTCGCAGTTTACAAAGACAAAGTTAAAAACATTTAAAAAAATGAAACAACACAAACATACAAAAAAAGTATAATTTGCATAACTCACAAAAATATACGTACTTGCAATTTACAAAATTTTGTAAGCTATAAATAGATGCTTTTTACACAGCATCGAAATTCGATTTAACTCAATATTTTTAATAAAAGAGTCTCATAATTTTTTAAAATACTGTACGGCAATTTCAAAAAATTGCAAAACAAAGAGGGAATGACTGCCATCTGTACAAGTGATGATATGATGATTTAATTAGGAATGCAATTTGGGCAAACTTGGTAGGTGATCCGTGTCATATTTTTGTTTTTTACATTTTGATGGGCCAATTCATTTTTACCAAATTTTATTAACGACTGCCCGAGTCATGATCTTGTAGCATTTCACGGAGATGAAAAAATGTCACACAGATTTAAAGTCAAGACGTTTTTTAAATTTTTATTTTTGGTCTTCACCAGATTCTGTGGTTGAAAATGAAGCCAAAAGGATTAGTTTTACACTATCAAAGCTCGTAAAGATTCCAAATAAAAGTCTTTACAACAAATCTTAAATGTATTTGCTCACTGATCTGGATCGTTATAAAATTGGAAAACTTTATCATTCCCAAATAGCTTATTGTCGGAGTCCGAAAAAAAAATGTTGCCCAAATATTTTTTTGTTAAACAAATAAACACAAAAATAAACAAAGATGATTGACGTAACTAACGAAAATGCGCTTGTAATTAAACAGTTACTTTAAACAAAATATATGCTCTAGATAAACTTTAAAATAAATTTAAATAAAAGTGCTTTCTTTTTTTTTGATTTCCAAATGCAAATGCACCTAATTCTCAAAACAACTTTTTTAGAGTTACATTTTTGTGTTAAACTTTAAAATCTTTAATAATCGCTAGAATGCTTTTTCTATCTTTTTTTAGTTTCAGACTTTGTTTTTGTTAATTTTTTAAAGTGTCTTTTGCAGTGGTGGATATTGGGTGAGGCGAATGAGACAGTTTCCTCGCCCCCCCTTTTTTTTTTTGGGGGGCCCCCCTCGAAAATAGCACTTATGGTTTGAGTTTGCCGCAGATGTTTTTTAGAGATTATTATGAAGTTGGCACGAAAAGTGGGAAATACAAGATCGATTCAAGTTGAAGTTTTTTTTAGAGATGACGATCAATAGAAGATGAAGTTTTTTATAGTTTCAAGGTTTTTTTTTAGGGATCACCCTGATCTTCGGAGAAAAAAGTGAAAGACGAAATCCAAGCCCTTTTTTTTCTAGAGAACAGTAATTTTTGGAAATTCTTGCCTCGGGCCTCTGAATTTGAACATCCACCACTGGTGTTCTGTTTTCTGCTTCATGAATATCACTTCAAAATTGGTGCTTGTGTTGTGTCTTGTACGATCTTAAAACTTAAATAAAAATATTTTTCCATTATAGTTTATAGACTTTTAAAAAAGAAAACAAGAGCATCGGGTAACAAACCGTGTTTAATTTATGCATAAAAAAAAGGAAAAGAAAATTTTAAATTAAACCAATTATGAATATTGTTTAAATGTCGCATCCAAGTAATTCCATTCGCAAAGTTGGAGCCTTGTGCCACGTGATAGGATAAAGGCGGATGTATGACGCTTCCATTCTTTCGGGAAAGTATCTTATTACAGGAGTATTTGTGTCGTTGTTTCCCTGAAATGTCTGAAACAAGAAAAACAATATTGTTAAATGTTGTTATAAAAATTCAAAACAAATCCTATTTACTATTTCGTTCGAAAATCTTACACATTTTAACAAAAAGATTAATATTAGTTTTATCGCCAGAGTTGGCGAGTTGGTAGAAATGCTCTCATGTCAAACGCAATTCTCACTGTGGTGCTTCTAAACCTACTTTCGTCAATCTATGGGATCAATAAAAAACACATTTTTGTTACTTTTCTGTGCTTGGTGGCCCTAGCAAGCAGCAAAGACGTTTAGAAAAAAAGCTAAAAAAATTATAATAAATAAATAATTAAACTTACTACATTTTTAAAGCGCGGTTACCAAAGTAAATCATATCGAAGATGTTTTGACATTGACAGTGCCAGTTTCATCGTCATATGAACATTGTCATTATATACCTCAGCAACACCAACACCTCAAGTGAGTAGCGACTCATATCATTTCACCGGAAGCTCAGTAATAACTTATGAGCTACTTGTTTTGGTTTGAAAAAATTGGCTATTACATTTTCAATACAACTATAAATTAAGTTAAAAAATTTACAGTCCAACGGAAAAAAATTAAAACATTCTTACAAATATTTATGATTGTTTTTATAATACAGAAGCACGTGGTTTTATCGAAATCTAATGATCATTAGCCCAGTGAATAGCGGACAATAATTAGATATCGGCAATAAACTCTTCTTTCTAATCTACTTTTGATATTTCGCAACTTCATGCTCAGACTGTAAGGTATGCAAGATAACTTAAGGTTAAAATCATTACAAATCTACGCTTTATGTTTTTTAAAAAAATATGTTTGAAGCATTATGGAAAATAGATTATTAATTAAAAAAAGAGATAATTCCACAATAACAACTTATTTTATTCCAAGCATATATTTCCAAATAAAAAAAAGATTCATTAATATCTGGTAAAGCTGTGTGGTAAGATTATATTGTGAACAAGAGAATAAAGATAACAATAAAATTACTTTGTTGAACATTGTAAAGTGTATTCCATCTCGTGAATGTGAGATGTTGTAAGATTTTATGTATTGAATAAGATTCTGTGGTCTTCCTTGGGTAATGATTCCAGAAACAATTTTGCTTCGTAGGTAAACTTGAATCCAGATAACACCAGGTTTATTAAATTTTAGAGGCTCTGGAGAATCTTAAAAACAAAATATTTATATTTCAGCTGTGAACTTGATTTTTTATAATAAAACAATTTTAGGCTTGAGCCACCAGGGACGCCGAAAGCGGGGGGGCAGGAGGGGCAATTGCCCCACTGCCTTTTAATATTCGTAAAACGCGGGGGCAGAGTGCGCAGATTGCGCTCTTTAAAGTTAGTATTACAGGTACATTTTTTTTGGTTATACTCTACAATTAACCTATATAATCTTGATCACCATTAAATCTAACAATATTTGTAGAATTACAAAGACAACCGTGACTCATAGTACAGTAATAAAAGCAAGATAAAAGCTTTAACTTATTCAATATAGAGTTATTGATATCGTAAGCGACCTAAACTTCTGGTAAACATCTTATTCTACTTGAATCTGTAAACTGAATTACATCTTCGCCGAAAACCAGTTTTTGATTCATTAACTGATGACAAATAGCCATATGCAACTATCAGGGAAACCTAAATTACCATTCCGGTAGTTTAGGTATCCTTAACAACAATTATACCCAGCGCTCTAAAAAAAGAATAAAGTATCAGAAAATTTCTAAGTGCTCACAAAAAGCAAAATTTTCAAGTAATAATAAAAAAAATTGATTTAGAAGCAAAGAAATTGTGGCGTTAATCTAATTTTAACAAGCAACACAAGCTGTCTGACTTGGCCACTCAATACTCACTTAAGGCCGACATTAAAGTGTAAAAATAAAAACACCAATAATAAACGCGTGATATTCTTAGTCCTTTTGAAGGACTGTGGTACATATACAGTATGTGCCATGATTGTGGTTATAACGTAACATTTTAAGAGTCTTGTTTGTTTTGATGTGTTTACAGAAGAACTCGCAGACCTACATGCTCATATTAAATTATTTAATAAAGAAAGTACCACGCCTCTGAAAAAAGTAACGAAGATATCAACAGTTTGCGAAGTTTTAAGCAAACAGCCGACAAGCAAAAAATGCTTTTTGGAAATACATAAATTGCTTCAAATTTACTGCGGGGTAAATCTCGTTTCGACTTTTGCAGAAAAATGTTTCAGTGTCATGAAAAGAATTAAAACATGGCTTAGAAGCAAAATGAGAGATAACAGTCTCAATAATTGAATGTTTGCAAATATTCATTGAACTTATTGAAAAATTCAATTTACAAGCCGTTGCAGATGACTTTGCCAAATCAAGCAAAACACTAATAAATTATTTTGGGTTACAGTTACATTAATTGTGCAGCGTTTAATAATTGACATCAAACCTCAATCTAAAGGGCCATTCATGCTCATGTAATTACGTTTTTTCTTTTACCCAATTGTTAATAGTTCTTTAAGTTTTTTATTGTTCTATCTATTTTAACTTTTGGTATTCTTGATAGCGTAAATGTTTTAGCCAGCATTCTGCTGTGGGTAACTAAAGACTATTTACTGATTAGCATGTGAAGAACATTTTGTGATATTCCCAAGAAAAATGCATTCGTTCTGTATTTATATCTGCTTTTGGCTGCCGTGCATGGACGTCGCAATTCTTGAATGCTGTTTTTGAAACTAGCTTGTGTGCTTTTGACAAAAGTTTAGTTGTGCGTAGCCTATGCTGGATAGTTTTTGGTTTAGTAACCAGTTAAGAGAGTTGTATTTTTTTAATGTCTAGCTTAATTGAGAAACATTTATGTAAAATTGGCTGTTACTGCGGTTATCGCAGTGAGTGGTCATGGCAGAGTCAACTTGAAGGCTTTTGCAAGATTTAGCAGACTTTAAGATTAAGATTTTGAACTCTAGATTTATTAAAAAGTGTTGACATTGGCCAAAAAATTGATCGAACCAAAATAACCGATTAGCAAAATAAAACTTTTCCGAGATACCGGTGTGTCCTGTGCAAACTGAAATTCTATCATGTCAACCAAAATTTCAAATTGCAGCATGACCACCAAAATTTACTTTTGTTGGCAGTGCCTTTTCAACAAAAAAGTGCCCTTTTTTTAAATTTTACCCCCCTGGCAAAAAAACTCCGTCGCCCCTGTCAGCCACCCTGGCTTGCTTTAATTATTATGATTCAATTTCAATAAAAGACTTATTATCTTCAAAGAATAAATCTAAAACTTTGCATGTAAAACATATTTAATTTAAATAGGAAGAAAGTTTAAGCGTATTTTGTTTACGTAAAACTTTCTTCAAAGCTGCAGTGACTGCGAGCCAAAGCGACAAATCTTCTTGTTCATGATCATTCTACTAATATATGATTAACTATATCTATTCTACTAATATATAATATAATCAAGCTTTTTGATCATTCTACTAACGGGATTAAATTCTTTTCTGAGATATTTTTACAGCTCGCTAAACAAGAGATAAAAACTCCAAAACTCTTAAAATGTTATACTTTTAAATGTTACATCCAGGTAGAGTAATGATAAATATTTACAAATCTTGTGTAGAGAATTGTTTGAAAACAGTTTGAATTTTGAAAAAAATTGTAATTTTTTAACCAATAGTCGTTTTCGAACAATTTACATAAACCACCTTCATCAAAGAATTTTTTTTATAAAATTTGGTGGCAATGTAAAAAATACCAAAAATTGTTCTCGACTGTAGTTGTACCATATTGTTATTATTTTTTTGCGTATAAACATTTCTGTTTTTTTTTTTTTTTAATTGTAGCCATTGCATTAATCGTTCTTTTTTTTGTTGATTTAGGCTATTTATCCCATATTTTAACGTTTTTCTCTTATCTTCCTCCCTCAAGCTTTTTATTTAGTTACTTTGTTTTATAATACACTGTGGGATATAGCAACAACAATCACATATGGATCACAAAAAATTTAAAAAACCGTGAATGTAATAAAAATAGAAAAAGATAAGTAAGCCCACAATAAACAGCAGCCACCGAACTAACTTTATAAAAAACTTTATTTCGATGATTTTCTCGATAAAAACATAAAAAAAATTTAATATAAAAACATATAATTTTTTTAAATAAAAAACAAAAAATTCGTTCATACGAGTAGAAGAATAAAAGTATCAAGTATACTGTATAAACAGCAGTTACCAGTGATAAAGTCTTGGGGTCAAATTTTTGTTGTCTCGGTCTCAAACTAGTGCTTTTGTTCTAGGACTTGGTTAGATCGTGATGTAATCTCCGTCTTGGGTCTTTTAAAAGGGTAAAATCGGACATTTTTTTACATAACGGTATTTCTTAATATGATTTCGATCAGTTTTGCAAAATAATAACATCCACATTCAACTGCTCAGCTTTGTTGCAATTTAAAATCTTAAAACGTAAAAATTGTACATTGTTTTTATCTCTTGCCTTTAAAGTTTTTTTATCTTTATTGCGATGATGATTGATTTGTTTTCGTCATATACAAAAGACATCCACTCCGACTTAGACATAAATAATAAGGGGCCAAGGATTTATCTTTTTGCTATCCCAGACAACTTTACGGCCCAGATCAGATGCTAGCAGCAATTGTACATTAAAGTTATGTATTATTTGAAATATGCTGCAAATGGATGCAACAGCATTGGAGGCAAACTTTCAGACGTCACTCAAAATTGTCAATCATTCCAACACATTTCTTTTTTAGGATTTCTCAAATTTTTGTTGTATTTAATGCCTTTGGTTCATTAATGTTTAAACTAATGTCACTAAATACAACAAAAAATTTGAGAAATCTCAAATGAGAAATCAGTTTGAGTGAATGACAATTTTGCGTAACGTCTGCAAGTTTGCTTCCAATACTGTTGCGCCCATTGGGAGCATATTTTAAACAATACATAACTTTAATGCAAAGTAACCAAAATAAGTGAAATTTTGAGGAATGATGGTACAAAGATTGATAGTGAAGTCGACCAAGTTTCTTGAAATTGTATTGATGTTGATAAGATTTAATAAAATTTGCATGGGTTTTGTTTTTTTTCGGGTCACCCTGTATTTAGCCAGCATCGGGTTCAGAACATTAGAGTGGTGCACGGTAATCAGCTGTGGAGTAAGCCAGAAGGCTTAGAAACAAGGCAGTTTCGTGAGTGTTTTGATATATTTGTTGGAATTTTGGCTATTTGGGACACTAATCGGATTATAAATAAGGTATATTTTTGTTGTTTTATTTGGGAACAAAAACGTCCTGAAAAATTGTGCCTAATTTCACCGCCATTTGCCTTCACACTCATTCCAACTTACGCTACTTGAGAAATGATAAATATTTATATTTCAGCTGTGAACTTGATTTTTTACAATAAAATAATTTTAGGCTTGAGCCACCCTGGCTTGCTTTATTTATTATGACTTAATTCCAATAAGTAGTAGTAGTAGTAGTATGTTTTTATTCGCAACCAAAAGAAACATTTGATAATAATTGAAGACGAAATAGAGCAAAGGTTGCAAATAGGGAGACGGCAACTAAACGGTATACGTTATAGCAATAAAACACTTATAATCTTCAAAGAACAAATCTAAAACTGTACATGTAAAGATATATAATTTTAAGAAGAATTGGTGAGCCTTGTTTTTTCCCAGCATAATTTCACTGCACTGACGAGACCCGAAAGGTCGAAACAGTACTGTCTGCAGTTAATTTTAATAAGAATAAAGTTTAAGCGCATTTTGTTTACGTAAAACTTTTTTGCAAAGCTGCAGTGATCAAAAATTTAATGGAAAAGTATATAATTTTTTTATATATAAAAAAAAAAATTCGTTTAATAAGAATAAAAGTATCAAGTAAATAAGCAGCAGTTACCAGCGATAAAGTCTTCAGATCAAATTTTTGTGTCTCAGTCTCAAACTAGTGCTGTTGATCTAGGCCTTGGTTAGATCGGGGTGTAATCTCCCTCTTGGGTCTTTTACATGGAAAAGACCGGACATTTTTTTATATAATTTTTGATATGACTTCGATGATTTTTGCAAAATAGTAACATTCACATTCAACTGATCAGCTTTGTTGCAATTTGAAATCTTAAAACGTAAAAATTCAACATTGTTTTTATCTCTTGTCTTTGCAGCATTTTTATATTTATTGCGATGATGATTTTTATTGTCTTAATCATATACAAAGAGCATCCACTCCGAGACAGACATAAATAGCACGGGGCCAGGGATTTGTTTTTTTACTATCCCAGACAGCTTTACGGCCCAGATCAGATGCTAGCAGTGATTGTATTTAGCCAGCATCGGGTTCACAACACCAGAGTGGTACACAGTACTCAGCTGCGAAGTAAGCGAGAAGGCTGAGAAACATGGCAGTTTCGTACAGTATTTTGATATTTTTGTTGTAATTTTTGGCCATTTGCGACTCTAATCGAATTATAAAAAAAGGTGTATTTTGTAGTTTTATTTCGAACAAAAACGCCTTGAAAACTTGTGCTTAATTACACCGTCATTTGCCTTCACACTCACACCAACCTAAATTACTTGTGAAATGATTAAAAATCCGACTACATAAACATTTGTTACAGCTTGTGTTTTCAGTTTAAAAAATGCGTAACTACTTTTAAAGACTTTTCATTGCAATACATGTGTATTGTGTAAAATATTATTATTTGTTGAAACATTGTTTTTGTCACACTTCATTTACAAAGTAATCTTAAATTTATAGCGTTATAGTTGTATTTAAGTTAAGCGTTTTATTATGACGTAATTTGTTTATTAATAGGTAGCGATTGTGTAGTCAGTGTGCCACCACCACTTGGTTTGATTTATTTGCAAGTAGTTTTGTAACTGCTGTAATGTTTCGTTTTGCTGTTTTAATTCAAACCGCGTAGGTAGCGCTTTAGTGTTTTCAATCACTCTGCGCTATTTCACCTTTCTCTTTTGTTTCTCTTTTAACGCTTCGGAATTTTCTAGTTAATTCGACATTAAATAATTGTTTATTGTCTGTCTTCTGATTGGCTGTATTGCAGGAGCGTATACTGCTTAACTAATTGTAAACTTATTTTAATCGTTATTTGTTCTTTTAATCGGGAGAAATCCCCCGTAATTCCGAAAATGTTAATTATCTGGCGTAGCGTGGGTCGATTTATATAAATATTTTGAATTTTGTTTTCAAATTATTATTATAGTTAAGTTATTAAAGTTGTTGCAATCCAGTTGAGTTGTTCGTGTTTTGTGCTTGTGTGGCTAGTCGTTTAGAAGTCAAGAGTTGACGCTTTGGAAGTTAATTCTATGGAAAGAGAGAATTGTTTTTGCTTGTGTAGCGGACGAACTATTAAGTTTAATATTGGCCATTGAGGAGTTAATTCATTCTTGCAGCTTGTCAGTACAAAACTGTTGAAATGGTTATTTGCAGTTGTTGGCACTTTGAATTACTTTAAAGTTTATGAAGCTTAAGAGTGAAGTTTTACGTAATTTGATCAAATTTTTGTAAATTTTGTTAATATAGTTTTCATAGTTAGAAACCATAGTTTTTTTCTATCTGCAGAAAAAAGTTTTCTAAAAAATCAATTTGTACTTAGCCAGAACTTACTGTTTAAAGAACTTCAGTCTTGCAGCAAACTATTTCTTGAGCCGGCATAAATAAAATTAACCACAGTTTACTTCAGTGCAGGTATTTGTGCTACCTAGTTCAACTTTTTCTTTTGAGTTCCTAGTAAAATTGTGACAATTTTTAGTTTGAACATTGCAAAATCAGTGTTGTTTCGTGGTTTTTTAAGTAGTTTGAACATATTAAGTAGTTTGAACTTTTTACTGACAAGTTTTTCTGTTAAGCTCTGTGGACAAAAAAACAAAATAGTGAATTACTAAAATTGTTTATTAGAGAAACCACATTACTTGATGATGCTCTCTGTAACAAATTATATCATTTAAATTTCGAATAAACTTATTTATTACACCAAAGCATCTCTAAAAAAAGACATTTACCATATTGTACACTAGCTGGTACCCAAGAACCAAAGTAGTCATTTGTTGCTTTATTGTTCAATCTTGCCAGGTACGGCGGATGCTCAAAATTTTTATGATCCCACCATGAAGATGCTGTGATGTTAGAATCGGGAATCGCTCGATTTTCCATTCCAAGTGATTGATTACATTCTGTAACATTGCAATAAATGATTAGTTTACTGTGTTTGTTTTAGTCATATAGTTTCACTATTGTATCACATTCGTAGTAACTAAAATTTTATGGCATAGAAAGAAGTTTCATTGTGTTTTAAAAATTCTTACAAATTTTTTTTCTTTAAAATCCATTTTTGGTCTTCTGGTTTCGGTACCTGCGAAAAGGCCAATCTTAACTTCACTAAACAGAACAACGAAAGCATATCTTAAAAATGCAAAACTTAACTCACGACGTTTCGTCCATTACTTTAAGCCCCCTTTTTCAGCTATGGAGAACACAAAAAACAACGTTTTTTTAAAAATCCCTTTGATATAACAGTCGAAACGTTCTGAGTTAAGATTTAGTTTTTAAAAATATCTTCTGGCTATTTGTTTTTTAAAGTTTGGACTGGTTTTTCAGCAAATACTAGAAAAGCTAAAATGGTTTTTAAACAACTTATTCTCGATAACACTTTTTTAATAAAATAGCATTTCCATATACTTAATGTAAGCCAATGACAGACTATCAGCGTCCAAAATTGCTCTACGTTTATAAACGCTATGTTAGCTTTCTTCTTTGTATTGAATGTATATTAGAGCAGTCCGAACAGAATTAATCCGAGCATACCAACCTGTGCACCAACAGTTTCTTGGTAGATATCATTGTATTCTCTTTTTCTAAAGCAGTTTTTTCATGTTATAAAAGAACGTAGGCAGCTTACCTTGCCAATGACGTAACAATTGTGTTTTAAGTTTACTTATTCTCTATCAAGTTAGTCTTATCAATTGCTCGTTGTGCTGCTTCTTCCTGATATATGAAAAAGTATTTTTAATTCGTTTTCACTCTTTTTAGTGATTTTCGGCGTCACCGGCTAAGCTAATATGTGTTATGGGAAATTTACGACGCATGGCTTGGGAGGCCTGGCGAACAATACCGTGTAGTTTTCTATTTTGCGTTAACTACAAGAAAATCAGGTATATCCTAGCCTAGGGTAATAAATATTGCTGCCATAGAACTTACTATTGTGAGCAATAAAGTGCGGAAGAAAATAAGCTGTATTTGGGGGCTATCGTTATTACCTTGACTAGGCTACATCTCAGTCAGGGAAGCTAGAAATAGATTGTTTCTGACAATAATATGTGCATTTTTAGCACCACAGGAGCAGCAAGTTTGAAATAATTTGTGCAAAGAGCGTTCTGCATTGTGTCTAACGATGGATTGTGTTTTTACAGGTCGGAAGCTAAGTAAATTTATGATATAGTATTTTCTTTACCTGTAAAATGTTTCAAATGTTTGCTGCTGATCAAGGGTTACAATTGTTACAAAGTGTTACTTTAGAGCAGGCCTGCACAACATACGGCCCGCGAATGCATTTTGTGCGGCCCGCGAAAGCATTTCAAAGTCGATCAACAAACGAAGTATGTCTGCCCTCTGTATTCCGTGTGCTGTGTGTAATAGAAAGCACTTTGAATAAATCTTTTCCTTCAATTGTTACTTAACAGTTATTGGTGCTATAGCGCATAATCCTACGTTTGTTAGAATTTGTTGTAGGTTTATAGCTAACGATCTTAACCTCGATGATTCAGAAAAGAGCATTAAGAACAGAAAATTTTGGAATTTTTTACTAGGCGATTGCGCAGGCAAAGAAAGAACTATCAGATACGTGTACAAACTAAAGAGAGCTAATCATACAGAAGTTCAACATGCGCATTTGCTTCTTTTTACAGTTATAGCTTTAGTGTTGTTTATTGCTTGGTAGTAGCCTGTGTTGTGTTTTTAGTTGTAGCCTGCAGTTAAATTTTGTTTTTTAGTACCGTACTTAACCATGTCTGAAGGAAAGAAAAGGAAAATAGACAGCGAGCACAGAGCGTTTAACTCTGAGTGGACGAACAAGTACTTGTTTGTAACCTATAAAGACAAAATAATCTGCCTGGTGTGCCGAGAAAGGATATCAGTTCCCAAAGAATATAATTTGAGACGACATTTGGAAACACAGCATCCTGCTATTGCTAATGCAATAGAAAATAACTATTGCTAATGCAATAGCAATAATGCAAAACCTGGGTCATTTCTGACCCGTTCCTTTTTTTGATGAATTTAAATGTAAACAAACATATATAGAAAAGTGCAGTAACCCTAAACGTTGACTGTATATCTTCTTAACCTATTACCACCATGTTTCAGGAGATTATAGCCATCTATGTTGTAATAATACTAGCTGTTACGGTATCAATGGTGATATCATAGATACCGGTATGCCATATGGTTAGTTTAGCTACTAGCTAGATTATGCAGGGTTAGGCAGTTTGTACTAACGTATTGCTACGTAATTCTTTCCCTCGCCTGTCAAACCGGCTTAGTATACCCAAAGATTTAAAAAAAGCTTTGAGGTAAGTAAAGAGTAAGGAATGTAGAAATTATTTAAAATATAATGTGTGTTCCGGATCCGTCAATTGATTGTTTCAACCAATGTGAATATTTACCTCGTGAAAATATTTCTTTGTCTAATAAGGTGGACTGGTAATGAGACTTGTCGATTTGGTTGGGTTTGGTTAGTCGTTTGGCTACAACCCAGTTTAGACTGTTAATGTGCCGTTTGGTACGATTTGTTGTAATTTGAAGATTTGATTTCACTTGGATAAGTTTTTATTCGGTAAACATCATCATCACCATTATTATCATTGTTATTATTACCCCTGCTATTGTAATTGTTGTTAATTTGTGAATTGTGATCTATTTTGAATAAGAAGCTGATTGATCACCGATCATCCCAGTTTGAACTTTGTTTTTGAGGCTTTACAGACTTAAGTTGTAGTCTTAAAGTTAGAATTTTCTTTATTTGCATAAGGTAAGATTTGCTTGCTACAATGTGAAAACTACAATTACGAGGCTAATGACCCGGATGTCACTGAAATTAATCTAAATTTTGAAATGGATCACCGTGAATAATGTGGTGCAATACTGCTCGTGCAAACGGCAAACAAAGAGATGGCCCATGGTTCTTCGGTATAACATGCTGGATGTTGCAGTCATGAATACATACGCACTATTCATAGATGTACACACTGAGTACATGAACGATGTCAATCAAAAGCGACGTTTGTTCCTGAAAGAGCTGGTAAAAGAGCTTGTCATGCCTCACATGGCATGGTGTCAGAAACAACCGGCACTTAAAGGGCATGTCAAAGAGGCAACGACCAAGTGCGGGTTAATTTTTTCACCCATGATTAACCTCCAAGTACTAGTCTTATGCAAGAATAAAACAAGTGTCAAGTTTGCTCTACTGCAAAAGACCGCAGAAATGAGCTCTTGTTGCTCAAAATATCAAAAGCCGGTGTGTGAGGACCACAGTATTGCTGTAATGAAAGAAATTATAAAGCTAACTCAGTGGGACAAACGGTGACTTACTATGAGTGTGTGGACGCTGTTTAATTATATTGGTAGGCTAAATGGTAAAATTTATGTCTTTTCGTTTTTGCTGTCTCTTTTTATTTCTGTTTATATTTTTTACATTTTCTTATTATGTTTGCATGTTGTTTGCATGATTTTCGTCAGTAAAACACAGAGTTTGAAAAATATTTGTTTACAAAAACTTTTAACACAAATTATGCTTGAAATACCATTAAACCCAATACTGGTCATTTTTGACTGATATTTTGCATTGTACATAAGAAAAGTACTTTCAAATTTGTCACCATTCTTGATCAAAATATGTGTTATGTTTGCTTAACCAATGTTTTGTCGCCTAGAACAACTGAAGCGCATAGTTTAAATTTAAGAAAAGTTTTTGAAAATATCAAATAGTACACTTGGATAAAAAATAATTCAAAAATGGCTACATGCTGCAGTAATCCTGTTAACAAACAAAGTAACTTTAGAAATTGACATACGATTTAATACAATGATATCCAACCCGTATCTTATTTGATCTGACCAGGCCACATTTGGTCTGCTTAAATTTGGAGTGGTCAGCGCGTTATTATCAAAATGACATAAACTAAATAGAGTAATCGTGTTTCTGAAAACTTTAATGATAGAAAAAAATATATCAGAAAAGTTAATGGTAAAACAGTTTTTTTTATCTAAATTAAAGACCAAAACGAAGTTTTTGTAAAATTCGGCCGTGGTGTTTTTCTTAAGGTCACCACCATTTTTCCTGAGAATATTTTCAATAAACGAAAACGGATCTTTGCTCAAAAGGGTTGGACAACCTTGGTCTAATTGATTTTCTTACCATTAAAAAACAAGCTTTAATCTCGCTCTCTTAGGAAACACCATGTGAACTCAACAACCGCGGCGTTGAAATTTAATCAGTCTCAAGTCAACAGCGCCTTTTCTTTTTAATCTTTTTTAGTTGTACAGTAAGTTTGTTATATACAGTATATTGTATTATACATACGTTTGTGTACGAAACGTTACCATTCACACAACGCTGAATCAATTTTAATTCGTTATCTCTTTCAGCCAGAAATATTACAGCAATGTGAGCGCTGTTTTTGTATGGTAGACCATACAGAAACAATTACGTAATGATTACTCTTGAAAAAACTGATACAGAGAGGGAAAGCAATAACCCTCTCTGCTGGCGGATATGACAATATCTTGCTGCACGCTTAAATTTTTTATTTTGGACTTTTAGTTTTATAGAAATATGACTTAAATTTACAACTGCTTGCCAAGACCAGCAAGCAGAGGAAAGTGCCGTACAGTGTCTTTCTCAAGGACACAACAGAATGGCGCGAGTAGGTTTTGAACCGAGACCATGTCGATCATAAGCACCATGTCGATCACAATCACCATGTTCAAACGACTCGAATACTCTGCCGATAATATAAAATGCTTTCCATCTGATGCACTAAAAGTCATTTTTGAAATTTATTTCAATTAAAATCAGGATCAAAGTGCAACGTTTAATTCCTTAACCGGGTCATTATTTTTCCGAAGTCATCTCTGCAGTGGGTATTTTTTAAAAAAAAAATTTACTCTTTTTATTCCTACGTACTTTACGCACCAACGTTGGGAATCACTGTTCTATTAGGTTTATATGACGTCAATCGCATCATTTTCACCCAATCACGAAGCAGAACACAAATTTGAGCGATACTCACATCAACACTCAACAAATTTTTAATAACTCAAATTTGTGCTTAGCCCACATATTTTTCCCTATCGCGACCTCACAAATTGCGCTTAATCCAGTTAAGGGGTTAACTAACAAGTCAAGTACTCTACATCATCAAATCGGGAGCGTGTTTACGTGACTATAAACACCGTGATTTTAATCGACATTGTTTCAGTCCAAAACCTACTTGCGATATTCAGTTGTCTATTTAGGAAAGACACTTTAGGGCACTTTCCTCTGCTTGGCGGTCTTGATATTGCATTGCATATAATTGCTTAACAGTTTTTCTATGTATAGCGCTTAAGACGCTTTCCTGCTTTTTAAACTATTTGACTAAACTATTAAACTATTAATAAAAAAAGTTCATTTTAAGCTATTTGACCTAATAACTTTATTGCTAAAATTTTGGTCATTATGACGAAAGCATAATTGAAAAAAAAAGCTGCAAATTATAAGTTGTTTTATGATAGATGTACTTTTCAACCACAAAGTGGTTGTTTTGTTTAAGTGGAAATATAAAGCGATCGCAGTTCTCATTTTTAAAACATGTTTTTTATTTTATGTTCTGAAAAATTCAAAGGAGCTTCAAAAATACTTTTAACAAAACAACTGTATAAGGTATTAACACTAAATTTCGATTACCTAGAACAGTGTTTCTCAACGCTCTTACTCTTACTCTAATATGCAATTATGCATGTGGAGTAAAATGTCATAGATGAATTTGAATAAATGTAATATTTCATTCTCATTTCTCCCCAATTCCTCCCATAACAATTTTTCCTGCCTTCAGGTTACAAATTCCTCTTGGGGAGCATAGTGGCTCACTTTGAGAAACACTGACCTACAAGGACCAAACGCGTCAATTGACGCACGCACTGTTTTTGGAAATTTGTATGTGTTTCTCTCTATATTGCAAGGCTTCTAAAAAGCAAACCTCATGCATTTAAAAAGTTATAACATTGCCAAGTATCTAGATAAACGAAATGAGAATGCTTTTGAAGCTTTATCACAGACACGACAAGCATCGTTTACTGCAACACTTTTCACATATTGGGTTTTGACACACCGTAGAGACGTCAGTTGTTCCATTTCTGCACGATTTACCAGAATACCTGCGACGGTCTTTTGGAGTAGGCTGTCCCAGGCTGTCACCCTCTCTTTTTTTCAGTTTTCTTGAAGCAGAAGAGGCTGTACTAGATCTCCATTGTCTTTCAAAAGTCTACGATTCCGTAACATCATCAAGGATACCAGTGATGTCTTTACATACCTTTTGTATATACGCTCTACGACTGATGTTGCTCTTGCACAAAGCTTTGTAGATAACCCAACTGTTTATTAGAGCCAAGTTAATGACATTATTAAAGATGTGTACTATCCATCTTTTGCTAGCAGCTTTCACTGAATACAGCGTGGATATTTGATCCAAAACATCTACACCAACCTTTGTCTGGTTATAAAAGAGCACAGCTTCAGTTTTACGCTTCCGTCTATCGAGTACTGGAATAACAAAGTCTTTATTTAGGGTGCTCAGAATGTTTACAGATTTCGACTGTTTGCACTGATGAGAAGTAATAGTCGCTGTAGTGTCCCCTGTGGAGTGTACAACCATGGTGTCACGCAACATATGCTTCTTTTTAACAAGTCTGGAATTTATCTTCGGTTTGCTTGAATCGTCTCCGCCAAACTGCACTACCGTTTTGCGCATCTCAATGAAAAATCCAAGGAAGTGAAATAATTGTCACACGTGACATTGAAACCTTGCCCATATAAAGAATTCATTAACTTCATTACAACATCCGTTGGCAAGCTGGCTTCTCCACTTGTCGTCAAGTCCTTCGATCCCAAGATATGGAAATTTGTTGTATAGACATTTGCTCTCTACATCGAGGGCTATCCAAAACTTTATGCCGAACTTATCTGGCTTTTTTGGCATATACTGAATAAACTTACACGTGGTCCGGGAAGGAAGTAATTGCTTATTGATGGTTATATTCACGTTAGGATTGTAGGTCTTTAGGCAATTTTCTACGATTATAAACGGATTCCATAGCAAAGATGCCAAGCAGAATTTGTCCTCTTCGAAATTCCTCTTCCTTTTAGTTTTCCAATTAAACCTGAAAACAATCTCCAATGTGGCATAGTTGCGTTAAACAAAGGGCATCCCCAAGATTTATTCCACATAGTTTTTATAGGCCAAGTAATTTCGCCACGATGTGTCCACCAATTACGCCACGTGCCACAATGTGTCCCACAAATTTGTTTAGTTCATCTAACGTAACCGTTCAGCTGTTGTTTTCATAAGCAGGATGTGCCTCTGCAGTAGTGCATTTTTGAATATTTATCAGCATAGGCTCTTTGAAAAGGATGCGGAATAAAGAAAGAGGACTGCCACGTATGATGCGGGATTTGAAATATGATGTAATTCCAGCACGGATTCTAAAAATATTGTGTTGCTGTAGTCGTCCTGTAGTGACTTGGAAGAAACTTAGCGCAGCCTATGGGCTCCGTCTTTGCCAAAAAAGTTTGTTCATCATTATTACTGCTGCTTCAAGCACGCACACCATTATCTGTGTTGGTTGGTGCTTCCTGGTCTGTGTATTCGCCATCCGAATCAGAAGAATCTTTCAGATTTGGAATATCCACAATCACGTTGTTGATTTTATCAGATTCAGAATCTGAGTATTCACCATTATAAGAATCTAAGTCTAAAGCAATACTTTGCAACAATTGCAACCCTTGATCAGCAGCAAACCTTTGAGACATTTTACAAACAAAAAAAATACTATATCGTAAATTTACTTGGCTCCTGACCTGTGAAAACACAATCCATCATTAGACACTATGCAGAATGCTCGTTGCACAAATTATTTCAAACTTGCTGCTTCTGTGGTGCTAAAAATAAACATATTTTTGTCAGGAACAATCTATCTAGAGCTTCCCTGACTGAGATTTACCCTAGCCAAGGTAATAACGATAGCCCTCAATTACAGCTTATCCTCTTCTGCATCACAATACTAACATCTATGGCAGCAATATTCACTTCCCTAGGCTAGGCTATACCTGATCTTCTTGCAGTTAACACAAAATAGAAAGCTACACGGTATTGTCCGCCAGGCCTCCCCAGCCATACGCCACAATTTTCCTATAACAATTATTCGCTTAGCCGGTGACGCCTTTATAGATCAGGTAGAAGCAACATAACGAGCAATTGATAAGACTAACTTGATAGAGAATAAGTAAAATTAAAACACAGTTATTACGTCATAAGCAAGGTACGCTGCCTACGTTCTTTGACAACAGGAAAATCTGCTTTAAAAAAGAAAGAATACAATGATATCTACCAAGAAACTGTTGGTGAACAGGTTGGTATCGGTATTTGGACGTGTGAATGCGTTTTGCGTCAATTGACGCGCTTAGTCCTTCTAGGTCTATTGTAATATTTTCGATAATTTTTGCCCACCAAGTCACGAAATTGGGTCTGAGAGAGTCTATCAATAAAAGAATAAAAGTCCAAAAGTACGAAGCGATAATACTTCCGAAACCGCCATGCAAAATTTTAGATGCGTCAATTGACACGCTTGGCCTTCTTTGTTAATAACAGTGGTTTTACAGTAACAGAAAAACTTAAAAAATGGAATTTGAAAATGTTTCACTTTGAATATTAAAGTTAACCTGAAATGCAGAGAGATATTGTATATAAGAGCTATTTCCTGTTTATTGGCAAATTATCAGATGTTACTAAGAAATGATCAAATCAACCTTAGTTTTCCTAATTTTTTTACAGTTTTATTTTGGCTTATCTTTGGTATTCATTTTTTTTGCAGACTAGTCACTTTTTTGTCGTCAGATATAATTTGAAATTCTTATCAAAATTAAACTAGTTTGATAACCAACAAAGGCAGATCCAAAAGGATAAGAAAGCAAAAGCTTTTTCTAAATTTAGTAAAATTTGATCGAAGCATAAATACAAAGTCAAATAAAAATAGAAAGATATGTAGGTTGAAAATTAACTTAAACAACAAAAAAGACGTTTTTTTGATATTCACCTGCGATGTTTTTTTTGCATACTCTGGACTTTACACTACGGGCATAAACTAGCCTACGTAAAATCAAATGACAACAAAGTACTAGAGCGGATGTCATAAAATTAAAAGGAAGAAAAGTGCAATAAAAGCTAGTTGATCGCATAACTTTATTCTAAATCAAGTGGTCATTGTGACGACCATATAATTACGAAAACTTAACTTTACAATTAGGCATGGTTTACATTAGGCGTAGTTTCTCATCGTAAAAGCCCTTATTTATAATAATTCTGCCCCAGCAGTTGACAAAAAGAATTCCTACTCGGAGTGCTGCAAAAAATTGCTTGCGCTCAGCGTAAAAAGTATTTTTGAGTAGAAATTGCCAAATAAGATACAAAAATATCATTTTTTAAAAAAATGTTTAAACTATTTTCTTGCATTGAACTAGTTCAATGTATTTATCTTAGCTGGACTATGCAGGCTAGGCAGTCTGCACTAACGTATTGCTACGCAACTCTTTTCCCTGGCCTGTCAAAACAACTCAATATAGCCAAAGATTTAAAAAAAGCTTTAAAGGAAGGAAGGAGTAAGAAATGTGGAACTTACTTAACCTATAATATGAGAACCACAATTACGAGGCTAATGACCCGGATGTTACTGCAGGTGATCTAAATTTTGCGGTAAAGTATCAGTAGCCCAGCCAATAGCCTGCGGTAGCGTTTGAAATGGTAGGCTACTTGACTATAAATAAGTGAGTATATGTCTTTGTACTGCAGCTCCACTATTTACATGTAGATCAATGTAAAATAATAGCCTATCTTTGTTTATCAGAAGTGGTGTTTGTCTAAATAAATATTTTATCACATCATATTTTATACATCGAGAAGATTGAAAAAATTATGGCGGGAGCAAGAAATTGTTTGTTTACAACTGACACGGTTATTCAGTTGCTGCAGAAAGAGTGTGAGAATTACGATCCCATACAGTCGATTGATTGAGAATCTAATATTTGTGACGATACAAATGATTTTAAAGATTGAATACAGAATTCAGATTCTTACCCAGATGACGATGTATCAACCAACGATAATGACAAAGATACCCCCAAATGCAGTCTCATAGGATAAGTAAAAACAATTTTTATTGGAAAAAAGACTTCTCTTTTGATGGCAGAGCAAGATAATCTTTTATTATGAAAGCACGTCTTGGTCCTGTAGGAACTCTCTCTCATAGTATTGCTCCATTACAAAAAGAATTTTAATATCGCTTTAAACAAAGTCGATTTTTTTCGGAGCCAAAAAAGCCATAAAATCGACTTTGTTTAAAGCGATATTAAAATTCTGTACCACAAAGAAGCTCAAAAAGAATTTTACAAATTTATTTCTTTCAATATTGTTGAAGAAGTTCTACACTGCACCAATTTAGAGGGTTAAAAGTAGCAGCCGAAAACAACAAAACTTGGAGGGCTGTTGATAGAGGTGTACTTCTGGCATTTATTGGCTTATTTCTGGAAGCTGAAGAAAATAGCTAGTATGTACCTGCACGGAAGCTGTTTGTGATCTGATACAAAATCCTATGTACAGAGCAGCAATGAATATAAAAAGATTTGCAGATATACGAAAGTATTTTAGATTTCGCGATAAGAGAACCAGGCCTCAAGACTTGTAACAGATCATATGGCAGCATTCACACATGCGTGGAAATTTTTTTTGAAAAATTATAAAACTAACTTTATACCCAGTGAGTGTGTGACTATTGACGAACAGTTTGTTCCTTTTCGAGGTAGATGCAAGTTGCTACAGTACATGTCAAATAAGCCTGCAAAATACGGCATAAAAATATGGTAAATGTCCGATTCACTTGTGCCGTATGCAATTCATGGAGATGTTTATTCGGGAAAGCAACTTGGAGGAAGTAGGCAACAGAATCTTGGAAAGGCTATTGTTTTGAACCTGAAGCGCAGAATCAGAAAAACTGGTAAGTGCCAGTAAAGTAGATTATTAAATTAACAATTAATAATCAATAAATTACATAGTCTTGCTTTATATAGGCCGAAACATTACAGTCGACAGTTTCTTTACATCAATCCATTTGGCTGAAAAGCTACTTGCAGAGGACTTAACTGTTGTTGGCACTCTTCTTAAAAAGAAGGCAGAAATTTATGATAATGATGCAGCCATCCAAAAAAGAGAGATATAGCTTTGAATTTGGATTAAGAAATAACATGACTATGATGAGCTACATGCCGAACAAAGAAAAAACTCATTCTCTTAAACCACCATGCACAATAACAAAGTATACATGATGATAGAAGAAAATCCCGAAATTATTTTGTACTACAATAAAACTAAAGGATTTGTGACCTGATTTACACTACTAACAAGATTAGCTTTAATTAACTTAAAATCGCAGTACTCTAAATAACAAAATAAATTAACATACCAAGCAAATACAACACATACCGTAACTGGCCGTTGGACTAAGATGTTAAACAGAAACAGGAAATAACTAAAGACACTGCGGGTTTAAATAAGAACGGTAAATGACGTACAAGATTACTATAATTTTAAGGTGTTTTCTCAGAGGTTCGAAACTTATGACAATTTGTTGACACCATGAATAAAATAGTGCGAAACTACTCATGCAAATAGTAAGCCAATAAATGCCAGAAGTTCACCTCTATCAACAGCCCTCCAAGTTTTGTTGTTTTCGGCTGCTACTTTTAACCCTCTAAATTGGTGCAGTGTAGAACTTCTTCAACAATATTGAAAGAAATAAATTTGTAAAATTCTTTTTGAGCTTCTTTGTGGTACAGAATTTTAATATCGCTTTAAACAAAGTCGATTTTATGGCTTTTTTGGCTCCGAAAAAAATCGACTTTGTTTAAAGCGATATTAAAATTCTTTTTGTAATGGAGCAATACTATGAGAGAGAGTTCCTACAGGACCAAGACGTGCTTTCATAATAAAAGATTATCTTGCTCTGCCATCAAAAGAGAAGTCTTTTTTCCAATAAAAATTGTTTTTACTTATCCTATGAGACTGCATTTGGGGGTGTCTTTGTCATTATCGTTGGTTGATACATCGTCATCTGGGTAAGAATCTGAATTCTGTATTCAATCTTTAAAATCATTTGTATCGTCACAAATATTAGATTCTCAATCAATCGACTGTATGGGATCGTAATTCTCACACTCTTTCTGCAGCAACTGAATAACCGTGTCAGTTGTAAACAAACAATTTCTTGCTCCCGCCATAATTTTTTCAATCTTCCCGATGTATAAAATATGATGTGATAAAATATTTATTTAGACAAACACCACTTCTGATAAACAAAGATAGGCTATTATTTTACATTGATCTACATGTAAATAGTGGAGCTGCAGTACAAAGACATATACTCACTTATTTATAGTCAAGTAGCCTACCATTTCAAACGCTACCGCAGGCTATTGGCTGGGCTACTGATACTTTACCGCAAAATTTAGATCACCTGCAGTAACATCCGGGTCATTAGCCTCGTAATTGTGGTTCTCATATTATAGGTTAAGTAAGTTCCACATTTCTTACTCCTTCCTTCCTTTAAAGCTTTTTTTAAATCTTTGGCTATATTGAGTTGTTTTGACAGGCCAGGGAAAAGAGTTGCGTAGCAATACGTTAGTGCAGACTGCCTAGCCTGCATAGTCCAGCTAAGATAAATACATTGAACTAGTTCAATTTATTTACATTAGCTGGGCTAAATGCGCACAACAAAATTAAACCGCGGACAGGAATTGATGTGCCCATATTCCGTGCCAGCCCAAATGTTACACGAATATAATGGGAAGAGTTTTTTTTTTTTTTTTGGTTTTCACGAGAGTTTTTTGTAAAAAAAAAGCAGAAACGGTTGATGATTTCCCTCTTGTGAAGACTAAAAAATAGTTGACATTAAATCTTGGCAACATTTGGCCGCGATCAATTGTCTTTGCCTTGCTTCATTTATTGTTGTGTCGCTTGGAGCAGCTATAATAACAAAGATGTTGTTTTACTCGACTTCATCAAAGACACGATCAAAATGTTTAGTTGCCTTCGATTATATTATCAACAGTTAGCATCACAAACCTCTAACTGTGTTGATTGCATCTATTGTTATGTCCTGGTCAGTGGTGGATGATGCAGTTTGTTGTTGTGTGGTTGTTTGCACGGTTGTCGACGAAGTCGTCTGATCGGCAACAGTCGAAGCTGTTATGGTATCAGAAAGTATTATTTAATATTTTTGAAAACTTTTCTCAAAATCAAACCTTGCTATTTAGTTGTTCTAGGCGACAAAACATTGGTTAAAGAAAAAAAAACGCCTATTTTGATTAAGAATGATAACAAATTTGAAAGTATTTTTTAACGTAATACAGTAAGCAAGCAACAACTTATCATCATGGAACATTTTGGGAACAGAGAAGAGTGATTAAACATTAAGTACGTTTGAAAATTTGTACGTTTAGAGCTTGCGCTTAGTGTAAAAAGCACTTTTTAGGCTGAGCGCAAACTTGAAAATTGCTTGCCAAGCGATTTTTCGCAGCGCTTGGCGTAGAAATTTTTTCAGCAACGGCTGGCACAAAAACATTAGAAACAAAAACTTTTACGCTAAGTAATTACACCTTGTGAAAACCAGGCCTTATTGTAAAGTTTGATTCAGAAAATTAATCACGAACGTGATTCTATTCATATTTTTTCATTTATTTAAATGAAATTATGGGCAAAACAAAAACCGTATATGAAACAACACAATTGGGTATAATTTTTGAAAATAACTTATTTGATTACGATCAAAAAGAAGCTTAACTTTTATATCTCTACATATTGCGTTCATTGGCAAAACTACATTGCTGTATATTACATTAACTATATCACTGCATTAACTTACCGTTGCTGTGTTGAAACTACATCTCTGTATTAATTGCACAAACTTTAGTCAACTACTGCTCACTTCGTCAGGTGCAACGGAATAAAAGTTTCTTTTACGAAACCTTGGGCTATTAATAAAAACTCAAATCAACTTTAGCGCACAATGTTTTTTGACTGATTTCAATAGTTGATACGGCTTTCGGAATTTCTATTCCTTCCAATGCTATATTTAAAGGTTAAACTACTCTAACATGATACTTGTAATATGTAACAGAAAAATCTGTTTAATTTTATCTGTGTATAATTTTTTCCGATTAAATTAAGGATTTGTTTTAACAACATTTTTTAAAAAAGACTTTAAAAAGTCTCCGAAAATTATAATTCTTGCCCTTTTAATTATTATTGTTCACTTGCTATTGCCAAACAAACTAAATGAGTTCAATATTGTTCAATTTTTTTTTTACTACAGCTTTTTTACTATAGTTTTTTGTAGAGCTTTCGCATTTTCACCAGGGATGTGCAAACTGAAGCCCTCAGGCCAAATCTGACCCTTAAACTGAAATTCTATGAGCCAACGAAAGCTTTGGTCTTGACTAATATTTTAGATGTAAAACGGGCAAAAATAATTGATTGCGGCCTAATGTTGTCAAAATTAAATGAGGACATTTTTTTGGTTTTAACAAGAGGAAATTATCAATCGTTTCTGCTTCATTTTCTGCTACAAAATCAGGTGAAGACAAAAAAATAAAATTGAAAAAAGTTTTTACATTAAATATGTTTGAAATTTGGTCAGGTACCGGCTATACATAATATTGCATACAGCAATTTTGGCCAACGGTTAATTTTGTTGTGCGCTTTTGTCCCGGCAATGCTAAAGGTTTTTATCCTAGCTCTAAAGAATCAGTATTATTTTATTGTAGCTTGTTGAATGACAAAAAAATATGCACAGAAAAAAAGTATTTTTACAATATCATGCTGTTTAGTATATTGTGATAAAAGCATTAAACTAATCTAACCAATCGTGATTATCATGCAGCAGCTAATGGCCGATTGGATGAGACAACCACTATAGAAACAACAGCAGCTCAAACGTCGAAATCTTCTGACAGAACAACTGAACCTCAAACAACAAGCCTGAACTCGACAGCTTTGTCAACAACGCTATCTACATCGGCTTCGTTGTCCCCAAACAATCTACAGTACATTTCGACAAAAAAATTCAATGTTTGTTACATGTTGCAATAGTCTGATAATGCACAAAGTACAGTAAACCTCGGTTACCGAATATTCACTTAATCCGGATAAAACTAAAGGTACAAAAGATTTCTAGTGTTTTTCTTAATAAAAAGCTTCGGATGATCCGAATTATTTAAACCGGATCTTTGCCTATTCCTGATAAAAGTTGTTTTTTTTGTGTTCATAATCCGGATTTTCCCTCTTCACAACCGTAGCAGGATGTCTTTTGTCAACATCAGAAACATTATTTGACGTTATGGTTTACAAAGTTGATTATGTTGTTTGTTTACAGCCGCTTGTTGACAGATTATTTTACGCGTACAACTAATTTTGTCTGATATGTGATAGTGTAAATTTGTGTTGCACGTTTAAACTGTATAAATAAATTTGTTATTTCAAAAATTTGTACCATTCAGTCTTTTATATATTCAAATAAGGTGATTTA
Organism: Diplosoma virens; assembly: GCA_963680785.1. Lineage (NCBI taxonomy): Eukaryota > Metazoa > Chordata > Ascidiacea > Aplousobranchia > Didemnidae > Diplosoma > Diplosoma virens. The sequence goes on from OY796888.1 coordinate 35,633,416, forward strand.
TATCTACATCTTACTACTTTGAATAATGTCTGGCTTGAAACAATAGCCTTTGAATAATCCGGATCTTCGTATAATAAGGATCAATTTGTGCGTTACATTGAATCCGGATTAACTGAGGTTTACTGTAACTTTACAAATCGACTTTTCGGTCTAATACAGTGATGTCCGACCCGTATCTTATTTGATCTGACCAGGCCACATTTGGTCTGCTTAAATTTGCAGTGGTCAGCGCGGTATTATCAAAATGACATAAACTAAATAGGGAAATTGTGTTTATAAAAACTTTAATGATAGAAAAAAAATATAGCGACAAGTTTATGGTAAAAAATTTTGTTTATCTAAATTAAAGACCAAAACGAGGTTTTTGTAAAATTCGGCCGTAATGTTTTTCTTAAGGTCACCATTTCTCTCGCGAATACTTTCAATAAACTGAAACGGACCTTTGCTCAAAAAGGTTGGACAACCTTGGTCTAATTGATTTCCTTATTATTAAAAAAAACATACTTTTGATCTCGCTCTCTTAGGAAATGCCATATGAACTCAACAACCGCGGTGCTGAAATTGAATTTGTCTCCAGTAAACAGCGCCTTTTTTTTTTGCTGTTTTTTCAATTGTACAGTAAGTTTGTTATATATATTGTATTGCACATATGTTTTTGTACGAACCTTTACCATTCACACAGTGCTGAATTAATTTAAATTTGTTTTATCTTGCTTCATAACTTGTTTAACCCTGCGTTGGATTCGTGGAGTGTTCGAACATCTCAGTTTTTGTTAAATGCTCTTTTTTATTTTACAATTTTTATATTACAATTTTTATATTACAATTTTTCTCTTTCTCTTTCCAGGTAATTTTCTGACTCATTGAGGGTATACCATACTGGTTAGGCACAATTATGTGGCAATTTTCCTACAAGGTACACATCAATTTGGCCTTCCGGGCTGACCAAACACGCTACGTAACTAAAACCGGTATGATTTGTGATTTATGTATTTACTGAAGATGAAATTTGAAATCAAAATATAGCAATTGCAAAAAAAATGTATGCAGTGACCACAGTAAGATAACTGTGCCCTGCACAGAGTGCGAGAATGCAGGCATTAGTGGTGAATTAGTGTGAACAGTTTTGGCTATATGATCAACTACCACAACTGTTAAATAAAAGTGAACGGTAATATTTATGTTTTGAACTCTCATATATGGCTTATATTGTGGTTTATTTTTAAAAATCTGGTTCCAGAAACTTCAAAATGTTCATTTATATTTATAAATAAATGCTGAACCAGTGAACTAGTTGTATGATTAATCTATTAGCATTTTTGTATTGGGTGTGCAAACACTCCACATGACCAGCCATGTTTGAAAACCCCACATGACCAACATAGGGTAATAAAAAACTTTTTTCACTTTTTTAGCAAATAGATCATTTCAATGTAGAAGACCAAGCGTCTTGCAAATAAAATCAAACCATTCTTAATTGGGACCCTCTTGTGAAACTCAACTGTTTTTAATTAAGACAAGTTGAAATTAACACTATGACCCCTTAAGTAGCATCAGAGTAAAAAGTTTATTAATTGAAAAATTCTGAACTTGCCATTTCGATGAATCACTGGTATGCATCACTTTACGTTTACTGTGCAGCAAAGTCATTATGCTTAACGTCGGTTCCTATATGCGGTTACTTACAATTTGATATTTTCCTTTATAATTGCCTGCTAGAAAAGCAACCGCTACTATTTATATATATATATTTTTTAATTAGAGAATAAATGCGAATCGAAGAGTTGGAATAACTTTAAAAATAAATAGAATAGAATATTAGTGGAATTAAACTTCTGAATTGCTCTTCAACAAATAAGCTGGAATATAAATGTTCTTAAACAGCAAAGCCAACAATTATTTAATTTATTAAACTTACAGTCAATACTTATGTGACAATGTTTTCCAGTGTATCCAGGGCTACAAAAACACAGGTACGAGTTGTTGAAGTGCAAACATTGACCGTTGATACAAGGTTTATTAAAACAAACTTTGAAACCTAAACAAAATAGAACGCTTACTTATGCTTTGCATTTAAACGTAACGAGTTTTGTATCAAACTTCGAACCTTCAAAATCGAACGTTAATTTATTTATGATGCTTTTCAGTTGACTCAGTTGAATAACGTAGCGTTTGAGATCTAAATATATTAGAGTTGTTATTTAAAGTAAAAGTTTACTCTGCGTTATTATAAATAAAGCACAATTAAAAAAGCTTATTTTTTTTTACCATTTGGTTTCTGTTAACAGGATAAACTTCAAAAAATTAAAAGGCTGTGTAGTTGTTGATAATAGCAAAAAGTCGCTATGAATACTGTATCTACATTTTAGTTTTGAGCTATAAACAAAAAAAGATATTCATAACTAGATGGTCGTAAATTATAGAATTGTAGTGACTGTATTTGTAACAATTATTGTAACAATTATTTTTTTCAACGGTTTTTGATTCTGATTCTGATAATTTCTGATGAATCTGCCCAAAACTCAAAAAATAATTTTTGAAAAGAAAAATTTTTGCAGGAAAAAAAGTTTTTTTTGTAAAAATATCTTACCGGTAATATATTTTTAAAGAATAGTAAACATGTAAAACTAACATTGTAATTGGTTTTTCAACATCACCATTTCAGTCTTGTTTATAGTTCCAAGATTACTTTTGACTTGTTTTTCTCCATTTGCTTGGTCACTTTGATCTTTGGAAATTTCATATTTATAAGTTGTTGCATTAATCAAATTTGTCGACCTGGTTTCATCATAATCCAAAGCTTGGTCATATTTACAAACAGCAAATTTCTTTGATTTTGTTGAAGCCACAAAAAAAAACAAATAAAGCAAAAACAACATTTTAAATTTTTAACAGTCTCTAAAGCTTAGAATTAAAATGCTTTTTTTTTAATTTTATATAAACTGTTTCGATCTATACTTTACAATTAATGGACCACAAAACTCTTTCAGATGGTTTGTGCAAATCTTACAAAATGTTTTTAGTTTGTTAGGTTAAAATTGTTGCTAATTTGTTTGATTAATGATTGTCATAAATTGAAATTGGGACTAGCTGTGAAAAGCTTTGGGGCTTTTTCGAAACGCACAAAATAGAAAAATTATTATTTTTAGTTGTTTTTCACTTTATATTAAAAAAATACTTCTATTATCGCAGTGAGGATTTTTTTTGTTTTCACTTCGATTTTGAATATTCTTTTTTCAAATGATATAAAAACGTACTGCAGGACAACATCAATTGTTTTCTTGCTTTTCCGGTCTGCAATGTTAAAAAAGTTGAAAAACACTGATGCAGATTAAATTTAAAAAAACAACAAATTTCAACAATTTGAAACAAAACTTATTTATTGGGATATGCTTGAATAAAATAACCTCAAACACCTTTTAGTACTAAAGCAAATTGATATCAATTATGTCACAATTAAGTCATCATTGATTATATGTAATATGAACGACATAAAAATTCGTTGTAAACGTGTTTTTCAAAGGCAAAACGGAAGCGTTCTTCTGTTCGTAATTTAGAAAGTTAGCAAACTGAGCTAACCCGCCGACAACCGCATAACTATATGGTAGAGTGATTAAAGTTTTAAAATTAGTTTTATTTTAGGCAAATTTCAAAAACATTAGCTTAATTTTTTACAATTTGTATTAAATACAAATATTTTTCAAAATCTAAAAATCTATTTGGCGAAGTACTTTTTTATGAACAACGTTTGTAACAAAATTTTTGAAAATAAGTTATATTCAATTCCATATTAATCAAAACACGTAACAAAATTTCTGGCTTTTTAAACTTTTGCAAAAATCATAAAATTATAAAATCGTAGGAAAAAAATGCTTGAAAATACAGCATAGAGAAAAATCAAATTCAGATAAATATATACTGAGCAATTTAAAAAAATGTTCAAAATATTTGGTTATAATGACGTTATTCCAATCTATAGAACTTTTCTAAATTTTTATTTCCAGCTTTCACTTTTATTATGGAAGCACACTTTATACAGTAACTATTTTTTTTAAATATACCTATTATTATTTCTGTTAAAATGTTCAGACTATAACGTCAAAAAAATTATGATAAAGACAAATTAAAGTTTACTTCTAATCTTTTTACATTTTTAATTCAAACAAGTTAACTTCGATATAGTTTCAAAGTACATCTATTGGAAATAATTTTTTGCTTTGTTGCTTTTTTTTCTAATTATATTGTCGTCACAATGACTGTTGGATTTAGTAGCTAAATGATTAAATCGAACGAGATATTAATAGCTTTAACTGTCTTTCTTTTACCTTTAAAACCTGTAACATCTCCTAGAACTTTGTTGTTATTTGATAGTGCGTAGAGTAGTTTACGCCAGTTGCATAGAGTTTGTGACGTGTTAATAAAGAGGAGCTACTGAGTTGCTGATTTTGAATAAAATAAAGTTTTTAAATAATTTCAGTGCGAATGCAGTTTTTTGTTCGCACTGATTTCTGACTTAATTTCTATTCCAAAATGCATTTGAATATAGGTTTGATATAACGGGAAAAAGCAAGATGCTGGAAGCATACGAGAAACAATTTACTTTGTAGGTTGATTGTTAAGCTGTTGGGTAGAAAGCTGTTACGATTAGGAAATAGTTTATTTTGTCACAACTTAAACACGTTACATAACTAAGTTTATTGTTTTTTTATTTTATTTTATCTCTATGTTTATCCTTCTGACTCGCAGGAAAGCGTCGGAGACGGTATACATAGAGCAACTGTCAAGCAATTACCCTGACCTGCTTCTGGAAATACCAAATATTGCAGTTCGATTAAAACTTTTTATTTTGTTTATTTATTTTATTTATTTTATTGAAATGTTAGTGACTAAAATTTAGAGCTACTTGCTGAAACCATAACTAATGTTTTTGTATGATTTTTTGAGCCCTGGACTTATTTTGAAAAACTTTTCTAAGCGAAATTCAATGTATGTTCAAAAAACAATTAACCTGAAGAACTAACTTTGTAAATAGTTTTTTAACATAACGATTTCAGTCTTGTTTACAATTCCGAGTGTTCTTTAATTCCCTTCAATGAATCAGTTTTTTCTCTTTTTTCTCTACTAGAAAATTTTTTTCTCTACAATGACTACGAATCGGCCAAGTGAAAAATGACTTTTACAGGCAATAAAATTTTGCAGTGCTTTGCAATACTTAAATACTTTGTGGTCCGGCACAAGTTAACTGTGTAAGGCCTGAGGAGATCCTGTTAGAAAAAACACGTTATTACTGGTTTAATATGAAAAAATTTCCATTTCCAAGACAAATAGGATGATTCTCTTGTTTTCAAAGTTTAAAAAAATTTTTTTTCGCAATTTTGATGAAAGGTTGATGAAAGGTTGATTGATGAAAAGGTCATATTTAAGCTAAAATTTATTCGACTTCTTTAAGCATTTTATTATTTTTTAATATTAATAAGTAGATTGTAACATTTTCTTGCATAGAAAACTAATTATTTTGTTTATCTCAAATACAAATAATATAAAAAGTTATTAACCTATGTGGACGAATTCGTCCTGCTGGGCCCAGGGCATAAAAAAATCACTTCGTTTTTAAATTTATGTTAAAATATTTTTGGCAATATCTAAAAAGTTTTTGAATTTTATATATGCAAAAAGAAGTTATAAAGCGTTATACAAATAGGGCATGAGTTATTTTAATTAATAAAAAAGAAAACTAATGTTTCCAAATAGAGAATTAAAGATATTAATGAATATGTTTCATTAAAATTTATATGCATATTGATTTTCAATGCAAAAATATACGACAATCTACTCAATAAAAATAAATAAAAAGCCTTTTGAGAAAGTTGTATAAATTTTAAATGTATACATTGCCCGGCTGGAAAGATAAAGCAAATTATTCTTGCATTCTACGCATATGTTTATAACCATCGCCAATTGACAACTTGCGCTTTGTCACTGAATTCCTGTGTCACACTCCAATGGACCGCTTGCTCATACTTTCAGGCGTCCAACCAACTACGCTCGCCGATTAAGAGCCATATTCATCTTGCCTAAACATGTTACTTTCAATCGTGACCATATACTTTATGGTTTTTAAGTGGGCTGCAAATTGAGATTAAGATTGAAATCCTCGCTTGTGGCACCTACCTAAAAATACCTAATGACCTTACAAACTAAGCATCCGCGCCGCCCAGTGGTCAAAAAATAGAGGGGAAACGGAGTGTTGTGAAAATACATCTAGATGCCATGCTTACCATGCCATACCCACAACCAGTACTAAGCCTATTGTATTGAGCTTACCCCAACAGCTTGGGCTAAGCTCAATCAGCTGCGGGTTGGTGTTGGGCAATTTTATTCATCCATGCACAAGTGAGGTTTCGCTCTTTCATCAAACTGCACCTACGGTGCCCCTAAACAAACCGCAAACCAAGTTCTAACGGTGTGACACATATATCGGACAGCTGTGAAGCACGAGGTCTGACAAGTTTAGATGGTGAAACAAGATGTTGGATCAGGATTCAGACATTAGAGCATTCTGCGATAGCAAACGCATAAATCCTTGACCCCAGTACTGTTTGTGTTTGACTCGGAGTGAAAGTTCTACCAAATGACGACAAAGAAGACTTCAAATCTTGCAATGTTTTTTTTAAATATAAAAAAAAAACTTTGTTTTTTTAAATACATTGATATTTTCCAAATTTTAAGACTTGAAAGCAATTGCCCTTCCCCCCCGGATTGTACATCTTTGTACATACCCAATAATTTGTTTAAAAAAATTATTGTTTTAGGTCAAGTTCTTGTGTACTTATGCATATGCAATTGTATTTTCATATGAAAATATATTTCTTACAAATTTTCTAACTTTCATCATTGCAAATTCTCAGCTAGTAAGCTTTAGAGAACCAATTCGTCTTCTTAAAAAATTTTTTTATCAATTATAATTTTTTTTTAACTTTAGGTTTTTTGTCATTGTTTGATAACATTTATATAAAAAGTAATTTAAAAATTTTTTTTTACTGTTTAAAATTAATTCAGGGCTTAAAGGGTTAACGCGGATCGGCAACGGGTTGGAGACTTATATTCTAAACCACAGACATAACCACGTAAGACACAAGCCCACTATACTTTATTTTAGGCAGAAATAGAACACAAAGTCTCATTTTTTAGTAAATACTTCTCTAACTGTTCAATGTATATTTAGGTGGCATGATTAGTTCTGGAGTCAAGTTGGATTTAAGGTAGAACTGAAATGAAGTTCATACACTAGCTTTGGATTTGGGGTAATGGCAGGGGAAGTTAACGTAATATATTTACATAAAGCACCAAACTAGCGACATTCATGTACAAGTAAAGATCTAGTTTAAAAGTATTGACACTTGATTTCTGCTAATAATAACTACATTGGATAGCTTTTTTCAATGATACTACTGTACTGACTAACTGTTGCCTTTGCAACTTAGTGTAAAATTGTAGAATAAGCAAATACAACATTTGTATATTCACGATGTATTTATTGTAAACTCAATGCTTCATTCAATAGTTATAGGGGTTTGCAAATTTCTTTTAGAGAGCCTTGCATGCAGCCATGGCATTTAAAAACATGATTTTTATAATGATGATTATGACGTTGAATACTATCTATATAATAATACAAGTAGCGCTGCCGCTAAAGAAGTAAAGAAAACAACAGCTCTCATTAAGCTGATAACGTTTTGAAAATTCTTAAAGATAATTGTACAGATGAGGAGACTGTAAATGCTGATTATAGTGATACAGACAATCGAGAAATAAATGTGTTCTCAATTGAAGTCAAAATAAATATTCAGACATAAAATTCCAGCTAGACGACGGATGTGAAATATATAAAATCCATATTTCAAAATCATGGTTAATTGTTGAAGTGAAATAAAAAGTTTGAAATGCTTTCCAGCAAAAACTTTCAAAAATACTGTTTGATGCATACTAACAAGGAAAAGAGGAAAATACGCAAAACTATAAATAGATCGCAGCCTTTTAAAACATTCTTCATGGATGAGTTGAAAGCATTATAAGCAATAACTTTACGAACCGAAAGTAACAAGAATAACTTTGCGGAACTTGCCAACTTATAGCAATGGGAAAATACGAAGCCATTTTATCGAGCTGTCATGTATTTGGTCAATTTTAAGTTTCTCCTTATGTGTCTCTTTTCTGACTATTGGCATTTTCGGGTAGAAAAAAATCCACAATAAATCTTTTGCAGTAGCAGAAGTCTGGGAGATTTTTCATATTTATGTAAGGCATTTCCATAATCCAGATTTACTGCATTATAATTCATGAATAGCTGGTGAAATATTGTAATAAAATCCCAAAGCGGAAGTTATATTTCATCAAAGTCACGAAAATACCGGCTAAAAATTATTTAAGCGCGTGAGTCCAATTTGGCCATTCATTTAATGGCATTCTACAGATTTGCAAAATAAAACAAGTTTATCGCAATTTAGTATTTTGCTAGAACCCTACTTTGGACCGACAAATCTTTTACAAGTGGACAACCTTGGACAATTACTTCTACAAAAAATTTTTGATTTGTTCGGGATGTCAAAAAGCCATCATCTAAAAGCACCCAGGTCATTTATCAAAAAATACAGTATATAAATCTTTTTCCAGACAAATAGTGGACTTGGCAACCGTTGCTAAGCTCAGCAAGCTTTAGTTTTATTTAGTTTATTTTAACAGCCAAGACATAAACTAGAAAGCTTATTTCGTTGATTTGAATTTGAGTTGGTAGTATAAAGTTAGTTTAAATTTTACAATACGTTGGCTAAGTAATAAGAATTAATTTCTTGCAATTATTAGGCTAGACTTTCCTTGCAGTTAGGCTATTGTATTTAATTTTTTAAGAAATTTTTCTAAGCGTCTTTTTACATTGTAGCTTGCGGGTAGTTTTGCTTTTAAAATTAATTTTAAGCAAAATATTAAATAGTTTAAATTAAAACCAAACTATATTATAACTAGTTTTTTTGTATATTATGGTAAGTAGATTTTGTTAAATTAATTTACCAATATTAATTCAGAAGTATTAACGTATTTCTTGTTTTAAATATTAAAATTGCATCTGGTTTGTTTCTAGTGCGAATTGTATTCTTGTAACTTTTTGTATCTCCAATCTTCTTGTAGTGAAATTTACGATATTTCACCATTTATTCATGAACTGTAATGCAGTAATCTGGATTATGGAAATGCCTTACATAAATATGAAGAATCTCCCAGACTTATGCTTCTTCAGCAAATTTATTGTTGATTTTTTTTCTATCCAAAAATGCCAATAGTCAAAAAAGAGGCTCATAAGTAGAAACTTGAAATTGACCAAATAAATTTCAGATTATTTTTGTTAATTTGGTGTGACAGTTTTTTTTCATTCAATTACTTAGGAAAAATAAAATAGCTTATAAAAAATATTTGTTCATTGCCTTTTGATAAATTATATCTTTTACCTACTAGTTAAAATTAATCAAAAAAGTAATAATAGTTTCATACAATAGCAACTGTTTTTTAATGCCATATTTTTATGTTTTTGATTAACTTGGATTTTGAATTAACTTGGTTTTTTAACAGAATAACTTGAATTTTTAAGTTGATTTGTATAATGCAAGTATGTAAGCATTTAAGCTTTTAAATGGTACTTAAACCAAATTATTCCAAAACATAAAAATATATGGTACCAAAAACAATTATTACGGTATAAAAATATTATTATTTTTTTGATTAAATTTAGCTAATAACTGTGAAAGATGAAAAAGTTATATATCATCAAAAAGCAATGAGTAAATATTTTTTGTAAGCTATCTATTTTTATTTTTACGAAGTAATTGAATAAAAAACTATTACAACATAATAACAAAATTAATTACAATTGATTATGTCATGCAACTTGATTGAAATAAGATTGAAATACAAAAAGTTCCAAGAATACACATATTTATTAAAAACAAACCAAATGTAACTATATTATTTGAAATTAAACTTGTAACTATTCTACTCATTTCTGCAGCAAACGTTGATATAGACACATAAAATGTTAATAGTTGTAAATTAACTTAATAAAATTTTTTGTCGTAATACAGTTGCAAAGCTGTTTGGTCCTATACCTAATTTTGTTTTTAATTTAAGCTGTGTAACATGTAACTTAAATAGATTTTAATAGCAAAATTATCGCAAGTTACAGTGCAAAAGATACTAAAAAAGTTTCTTAAAAAATTAAATATAGTAGCCTGACTACAAGCAAAGTCTGCCTAATAAATGCATGAATTGAAGTAATTTAATACTCCCAACTCAAATTCAAATCACCGAAACAAACTATTTGATTCATAAATTGGTATTAAAACAGATTAAATAAATCCAAAGCTAAAGCTTGCAGGGCTTAGCAACGGTTGCCAAGTCCACTAGTTGGCTAAAAAAAGGACTACTGCTTTTACTGGAAAACCGTAACTCTATTAGAAATGTCAAGAGGGCATTGTCGAGAAGCACCCGGGCTATTTACCAAAAAAATATACATTTACTTGAAAAGTTTGATTTTAACTATGTCGATAGTATATGTTTGATTGCTTATTAAACTAAAAAAAATCTGGTCATGTTATAAATGCTCTAGTCATGCAAATAAATCGGCAACTGTTAAATAAACAAAAAAAATGGTAATAACTTTGAACAACAAGAAATGAAAAAATAGTGGACAGCTTTAATGAAAATTGGAAACAATTTTATGTCAAAGAAAAACAGTTTAAAGGTCTTTTCATTTAGTTGCATTGATGCTTCAGCAAATATTGCGTACATTTGATTGAGAAAATGTGAGGAATATCCACTATCAAAAAAATCTTTTTAAAAACTGACGTTTGACTTAGCAAAACCTGCTGTAGAAATACGCCTAAGTTTTTTTCATTCTGCAGCGTGGTCGAGTGGTTAAGCGTCCCATGACTTTAATCGACATGCACTTATTTCAAAACTTACGACATTTTGTTGCGTCCTTGAAAAAGCACTTTACGGCACTTTTTCTGCTTAGTAGCCTTGGCAAGCAGATTTAAATTTCAGTCATATCTCTGTAAAACTGAAAAAAATAAAATAAATAGTTTCAACCCGTAGTAATATCTTCGTATCTGTGGAAGCCGATCGGAATAATTGCTTGTCCTATATATAGCGCCTCTGATGCTTTCCTGCAAATCAGGAAGATAAATATAGAAATGAAATAAAAATTAAATGGTATGGAATCAAAACACAGGTTACGAAGCGTTGCTGTTCTTGGGGGTTTTTTTGCTACAAGTGATCTTGCATAACCATCAAACTATGTCAAAAAATACCATGAATAGTAATGTATATAGTGCAGAAAACTTACATTCTCCCAATGCAGCGATTGTAGTAGGGTTATGTACAAAATATTGGTAGCTTGCCCAATCTTACCAATTGCGTTACCAATTGCGTCTTGATTGTGATATTTTGGTCAATAATAATTTAATGATGTTTTATCTTCGTACAAACCTTCTTTGCAATAATATTGCCATTTACAAAAGTAAAACTCTTTTTATGTGTTCGTTAAAAAATTGTTAGTTTTATGGAAAGCAAAAAATTACTATGGAGTTTCTAGAAAATTTTGTGTTCCAAGCATATACTTAAAATTTAAAACAGTTAAAGTTTTATTGAAATTTGTTGTAAATGGGACTGTAAAGTTAACAAAAGAATAAAGAAAGAAATAAAATTACTTTGTTAATCATTTTAAAGTTTATTCCATCTTGCGAATATGAGATGTTGTAAGATGTGATGCATTGTAGCGGACTCAATGGTCTTCTTTGGGTAATGATTTCGGAAAGAAATTTGTTTGTTTGTAGATAAACGTGAATCCAAATTTTACCAGGTTTTTTAAATTTGTGAGCGTCTTTACAAAGTATTTATATTTTGTTATTTTGTTAAAGCATTTGTGGTAAGGTATTGCTATTTTTCTGGTGAGCAAAGATTGACTTTTATTTTGTTGAAGTAGGTGAAATTCTACAAGTTTAAGATAGTTTTCTTGATAAGCATATTTTCTCTAAATGCATTATCATATTGTGGAATATACTACATAGGCCCTGATCTTCGAATTACATTGTAGGCCTTTAACCTACTTTTTAACTGCGTGGCTGAAATTTTGTCAAAATTTTCATTGTATTTACAACAAACATAAGCTTTGAAACTAAATTTATCTTAAAATAAGCTCAAAATATCTAATTGTTATTTTTCATCATGTTGCTGTTTAAATAGACAACAAGCGGCCTATCAAAAGCATACAAAAACAAAGAAAATTGCAGCGCTTTGGACAGTCCACACATTCAACTTTTACACAACCTGTACACTTTACGCAAACTAATCTACGGCATCCAAAAAAGAATTTTGCAGTTCTGTTTTGTTCACAGATAACATTAAATTGTTCGTCCATTGCTTTTCCTTTCTGCTTCCATCAACTATCAAATTTTGTAAAGAATCGTTGAAAAGTGGAAGCAAAACTGCGGCTTGTCGAGCTGCCTTTCTATAAACATAAGCTTCTCTCTATTCAGTGGCGAGGTAAAACATAAAATTTCTTCTCGAGATAGCACCCCAGTTTTCTTCTTGTACGGCTCATAAGCGTTGATACAAGCAAGGTCCAAAATATTGTAAAAAGCAATCACCGGCCTCAGGAGCTGCGTGGCAAGATGAGTCAAAGTAAAAAAATGTCAATTGTGACGTTCCTTCCTTTGCCCAAGTGAGGTCCCACTATCTTTACTAACGCATTCTCAGACAGTCTTTGTGTAGATGTTCTGGTTTCATTTTTGCCAAGATATGATATGGTGTTCAATAAAACTCCCCAATTTTTATCCCAAAACTCAAGAATTGGTCGGTTCTTTCCACATAAGGCTCTTCGTACATACAGCAAGAAAATAAAAGCTTTTAGTTTACTGAGTGGTAGTCTCCACTCATCACTGCTTTTCACTTTATAGGCTTCAGTTTCTATACATTGTTGAACATGGGTAAGCATTGAATTATCGACGAGTACCTCAAACGCACTCAGCGGACCATCTAATCATTGATGAATATTTAAAATTAGGGGACGGAGGCAAAGTCTTAATCAGGATTTCCAAAAATTGGTGTTCTCTAAAAAAAATGTATTCGATCTCGTATTTCCCTATTTTTCTCCCAAAATCATCGTGATCTCTAAAAAAAACGGTCTTCACTTTGAATCGATTTTGTATTTCCCACTTTTCGTCCGAACTTCATAGTGATCTCTAAATAATAAATACAACTTATCTAAACTGACTTTACCGTTTACTTTGATAAATGACATTAAGCGTATTATATGATTTTGCATTTTTTTAATGGATGCAAAATTAAAGAATTTGAATTGCCCCAGGTTAAAATTCTACATTGTAAATGACAATGTATAAATGCATAATACATCATAACCAGAGTTTTTTTTGACAAAATTTCTAATTTTTAAAATAATATCAGCTGCTTAAGATGTTTATGTGTAAACATAATTGATATGTGTTTTGATTAAATTACTTTGCAAATGTAATCCTACCTCGTAAATAGTGTACTGTTTGTATTAGTTTTAAGTATTATTTCCACATATACTTATGCACATAAGTATATTAATTCCATAAATGCTAACGACAAAATTCAATGATAACTTTACCAAACTAACCTAACTTGCTGTTTTTGAAATATTTAACTAAAAGTTTGTTTTTAAAGCTTTAATAATAATACACCAAAAGTTTTAATTAAGGATAAGGTAGAAATATTAAATAAATAAAATTAGAAAAAACATTAATTTTATGTCAAAACAAATATGGCCAAAGATGCTTGTTTGCATCCATCAAAAATCTCAGAAATTTTTATTTCGAATGCTATTGTTTAGAGTAATAAAATGCGCATGTAAAAAAGTTAGTTGCAGCAAAATACAAACTGATGATATACTTTTTAAAGATCTTTAGTTTTATGGTAAGCAAAAAATTTACTATATTTGCCTCGATGGTAAGGGGTCAAATTACCCTTGCGTGTGCATTTTCTCGATCAATTGAATATATTGCAGGCCAAAATTGATTTTGGTTATATTTATTAAAGCAGTGGCAGAGTTAGGAGTGATTCCCTAAACTCATCTTTTTATAGATGATATACTTGTTCAAGAAACTGCGGAGGTAGATAGGCTTGAGTGTTCGCCGACACTCGTCATCTAATAAGAAATGACAATTTAAAAAACTTTAACACTAGAAAGATGGAAATTTTTTCCTACCTACAAAGACAGTTGCGGTCAATTTTGACCGCCATAGTGTTTTGTGTTGAAATCATTTGCAATGATCAATTTTTTAAATTATAATTTGGAAACAATTTAAAACAATTTTGAATATTTTTTTATCAATATTTTTAGTAATTCAAACAAATTCAATCAAATAATAATTTGTTATATGCTTTCCATGGCACAAAAAAAGCAAGTTGCAACAGTAAATTTAGATAAAGTAGATTTAACATAGAAAGACTTCAAGTATTTATGGCAGCAGGCGCTAGCTTGGTTCTACGTAGTTGCAATGGATGTTGCTTCTTTTTCATAAAATTTGGTTAGAGGTTTCTTGCATTAAAGTGGAAAACGAGGCGAATTGCTTTCCATAGGAAGATCACGCCATATTTTTTTATTAGCTAAAGTAAAATTTTTCGTCTGGCTTGTTATGTCGGATTAGATTATATATGCTATTATCCATGTGCGGTCTATAATGTTAAAATATATAGCCACTGGTTACCTTCTTGTAGCCCTTTTGCAGGTATGATAACGCACAATTTGCTCCAAAACATCTACACCGACTTTTGATGAGTTGTTACTCTTAAAATGTTTTATGTAAGTTTTGGGATGTGCTTGGCTGACAAAAACTGTTTGGTGCATTGAGCATAGCGTATACACCAATTTTTGGGCTTTGTTTATAGTCAAAGGAAATTAGAAGGAGATTTAGGCTAATATATTTTTGAGGCATATAAAGGCTTCTTTTTCATTTTAGCCTCAACTTTTGGTATCTTATTTCTTTCAAGAATTTTTTTTTTCTGTAAATCAAATAAAGGTTCGTGTTATAAACTTGCTGCTTATAACTAAAAGAAATAATCTAAAATGTTGAGCTGCATTGATAGACATTAAAATATAAGATTATGAGAAAAAGGTCTCAATTTGACATAATAAAGAAAATAGCAAAAGGAAACAAATAATCGGTTATCACAAATTATTTTCATGATGTCTAGCACAGTGTTTTTTAACTTTTTTACACCGCGACCCATGTTGCAACCCAATGTAACTTAACAAACCTCTTTCTTCCAAAATTTTTATTTAAACAAATGTAGGTATTTTATGCGTTTGTGAAGACGCATTAAACAAGAAAATGATTTAAAACAATTTACTCTATGAAATATAACTCTGTTTTGACATCCAGAAACCAACACTAGAATAGGATTTTGTGTTGCATCTTATTTTGGCGGGCTCTAGCTGCCAATATAAGATGCAACACTATAGTCTCTATACACCAATATAAGGTGCCAATACAAGATGCAACACTATATCTAAATAGTATCTGCACCTGCTGTACAATTCATTTATTTCTAGCTATATTCTTTTTCGGAGCAATACAGAGAAAAAGTCTCACACAGCTACATTGACCGAAAAGCATCAAAATTCGAATGGCAGGGCTTGCAACTCTGGATAAACTCAAGTTGTATTACAGGAAGCAAGGTTGTTTCATAATCAAATGAATTTGTTTTATGAAAAGAAAAACGAAAAAAAACAAAGAAACGACAAAACTCTTGCATGGATTATATTCGTGTATACAGGCACGCCCTATTAATGGTCAACGCGGTATATGGGTTCAACTCCTAGTCTTGTTGTTTTTTGTGTCTTTGAAAAAGGCGATTTAAAGCATTTCTTCATTCTATGCTTGGTGGTGTTACCTAGCATATCTATAAAGAACAAATAAAAAAGATTTAAACAAACGAAATTATCCTGCATATTCCGAAAGTAGCTAGGGTTAATCGCTGGACGAAAGCATTACAATTAACACCTTCAACCAAGTCCTGTCAGTCAGAAGGGTAAGAAGATATGTTGATGATGCTGATGAAGATGAATAAACTAGCTAAGGCTTTGCAACAAAGCCAACATGCACAAGGAAGAATTATCATAAAACAAAAATCAATCATATTTGGTCTATTTTATCATTCTTTTCCTTTATTACGCCTTTTAACTTTTGCACAAAAATACTTCAAAGTATGTTTATGAGAAATTGAAAAAGCAATTCTATATTATTCACTCTTAAGAGCTAAGAACTCCTTGGGTTTCGTTAGTTGTAACAATTCATGGTCGTCAAACTAGTTTTTGTTTACAGTATAATTTTTTCATTTCTTGTTCTCAACGATTTTGCTGCGTTTTCGACCTTTATTTGCATAACAACGCAATTAAACCATTTATATTTAATTGCAATGTTTATACTTTTCTTCAAAAAAAAGTTTATAATAAGAGTTTTGTTAAATAATTTTGTTATTTGGCCATAAATTAAATATCGATAAATAATTTTAAGTGAACTTTAAAATAATAATCATTAACATTGCTTTTCTTAATTGTTATATTTTTTATATTGTTGATCAAAACCTTTCGCGACCCCCCAAAAAAAGTCAAACGACCATATCGGGGTCGCAACCTCCAGGTTGAAAACAATTGGTCTAGCACAGTGGTACCCTACCGCCGGTCTGCTAATTTTTTGCTCGTCCGTATCATAAGCATTGCAAAGTTGTTACTTTCTGTAAAACTTATTTTACACTTAACCGATTCACAGCAGAAATTGGCGTATCTCGCCTTTCTGGAGTTTAACCTTCTGATGAATTAAGTTTTGTACTCTTTACTATTGCTTCGTAATAAACTGAGTCTAGCTTTCAAAAGGCTTAATTGTAATTCAAAACCATTCTTCACTTATAACGTGCTGCTATGGCTAGTTTTGTTAAACTGCAGGAAGATTAATATAAAATTAATGAAACAGCAATGTATTACGGTGTATTTTAACAAGAAGGATAAAAATAAGACTTTTGAAAAAGGTACAACTGTCAAAATGGAAATGAAGTTGGTACTGTATTAGTGGACCTACTGCAAGTGTAGAGCAAAATATGAAAAGAGCATACTTAGATAAGTTGAGTGTCACAGAAGAAAGTAAGAAACGAAAAAGGGTATTTGTCAGAGAATACAACAAAAAATACTTAGAGCTTGGTTTTACTATCGCACCGTGTAGTGAACAATTACCTCGACCCTTATGTTTGGTGTACTCTCAATTTTCTCAAACAACGCAAGGAAACCTTTTAAACTTTCTCGTCACTTTCATTCAAAGCACAACAAATAAAACCATGTGTTTAAGAACTTCTTTGATGTCTCGCTTTTTTTGCATATTGGCAGCGAAACAGAAGCAAAATTTACGTTAACCTTTTGCGGTCCACATTTTTTGACGGTTTTAGGCCCTGCTGGTCCAAATTATTTTTTTTGACATTTTTTGATAGATTTTAGTGTAACTAAGCCAGTTCGAGTGATTTTTTTGCAGAAAACACCGCATAAACCGTTTTATCAACCTAACATTACCCCTCCAATTATAGAAAAAATGGCGTTTTTAGGTTTTTGCAAGACATACAACAATCCAAAAGCATTGTCGACACCTTTCTTTCTACAAAAACTTAAAATATTTTGATTATCTATTACCTCACTTTTATACAGAAGTAATTCAGTAACTGAAAAAAACTAAAGATGAATACTGAAATGTTTATTGAAATTGAAAAACGACCACAAACGATGAACATTGAAATTGCACGCATCACAGCATAGATACTTGCAAGTGACGATTCAAAAGTTCAGTTATGTGCACTTTGACTTCCATATGCAAGAACAAAATAGCACAAAAACAAAAATAACTACAAAGATGACCACTTCAGTCTTTTACTGCTTGTAATTTGCAACAGTGTGATGCTTTTTGAAACATTCTCCAGGATGGAGACCTGGCTTGCATTGGCATGTTTCACAGAAAAACACTGTCGTTTTTCTGTTATCTTTTGTTGAACACACCACACAGTTCTTGTTGTGTCCTCGAGATCTTTTAGCAATAAAATGTGGCTTGTTGTTCAGACGTTCTGCTGCATCACTGGTACTTGGTCTTCCTCGGCGTTGATCGTTTCGGATGTCTCCAACAAGTTGTACAATAAGTTTGTTTCTGAAGTGCAGATGTCTTGCTGAAGGATGATCAAACACCTCTTTGTAAAGTAAGAGTGAATTCACAACGCACACTTCAGTGAGTCAAAAGAATAGCTTTCTCCACCATCTCAAAGTTTTTTGAGAGAAAGAATAGGATGCGCAATAGTGATCCGAACGATCCACAGCTCCCATATAAAAGGTATAGTCACTGATTACGACTGGCTTTTCAACATCCTCTTCACGTCCTTTCACCCATCTGTGATGTGGACTAGTATTAGCATTATGCCATGTACTTAGCATGACGATTAGTTGTCGATCTTGCCAAGCCAGGCTCATCATGTCGTCCTCATGACGGTACACTTTGAGGTCATGATTCCTTAAACACAATCTTTTCATTTCCACTGGTAATCCAACCCGATTCTTTTGAATAGTTCCAGTAAGGTAAACTTGTTGTTGTTGTAGCTGTGTAGCCAAAATACAGCTGGTGTAGAATCTATCAGTATGCACATGGAAACCTGCTCCTTGAGCTTTGTTCAGGACTTGGTTGACCAAATGCAACACTATATGTGTAGTAAAGGGCATTGCAGGAAAGGGCAAGCTCTCAGTAGTTGGCTTGCCTAGATATGGCTCAAACGAAGAAATTTTGTATGATTTTGTTATTTATGATTTTGATTGATTTTGTATGCAAATAGATTGACGTTTTGTTGTTTGATTTCATTTGATTGCCACATTGTTGTAAATTTTTGTCTAAAATACATAGCTTATGCCAAAATCTTATATTACATTACACAACGACAATTGTGGTTAACAAATAGAATTCAAATATTAGTTCTATTAACTATACAATCTTTTGTTGCCGGTCGGTGAACATTTTTTAAATTTTACCTCTCCATTGGTGTAGAAAAGTTGGGAACCACTTATCTTGAAAATCTAGACTGTCTACTACGCAGTTTCGATACTGAAGAGCAGAGCTAGTTCTGTGATAAGACTGTTAGCGGTCAAATTTGAAATGAATGAATAAAATAAATGACTATGAGAGCAAAAAAAAGAAGTCAAATGGTAACTTAAGTCGAATTTTGTAAGCCGACGCTGTCAAAAGTAAAAAAAAATGAAAAACCGGTCAAAATTGACCACTCGTCTTTTTAGTGTTAATACCCTTTATGCGTTTGTCTTTGTTTTATGCGTATTATGTGTTTATACCCTTTATGCGTACTCTTTGTTTTTTATTCTTTATACCCTTTATGAGTATGATTTTAATGTTGTATTATATCGTAATCATAAGAGTAGTGTAAGCATCTAAATACTATTCATGTCGTACTGAAAAACGTTGACGTTCTTCGCATATCTTGAGCTGCTTATCACGCTCTTGCAGCTCCCTCTAGCAATTTTTTCACAGGCGCAAATTCTCGCAACAACAGATTGTTGCTTGATTTTTTGCAGTGTTTCATTTTATTATCAATCTCATAATTTAATTATGATCTATTTACATGTGTAGTTTATATACTAAATTTGTTTTAAAATAATTTAAGAAGTTTGGGGGTTTAATAAATTGATTTCATGTATTTTTGTGATAAATTGCACAAACAATTTTAAATAAAAATGTACAAAACAACCATTTTTTTTAATATAAATTTAAATCAAAAAATCATAATAAAAAAAAATTCTAATTCTAATTTTGTGCCTTCATGTTTAAGATAGAGCAGCGTTTACACTACGTATATGCTACGCTGTAGTAAGTTAGAGCATGCGTTTTGAACCAATAAGATTGTAGCTTTTAGTTTCTTTATTCTTATTTTTGACTACGAAAGTGTTTTGTGTTGGTCTCGCTTTCTGAACTTCCAACAAAAAAATACGCTCTCAATAACAGCAGTTGGTGTCACTCGGCCTTTAGATTTTGGATTTATGAATTAAGGTCTCTGTCAAAAAATCCAAGCAACTAGTGAAGAGGCCGCGTAAAAGGTTTAAAAAAATATCAGAAGAGATAAAAAGTAATTTTTTTTTAAAGTGAGTGTTGTGATATTGTGCAATAGATGACGTAGTGTTTTTCTTAAACGCTCTAATCTTAATCAGCGCCTTCTGTTCAAACAATTATTGGACGCGCGCATCTCCAAGCATAATTGTTACAATTTAAATATGCGCCTTTATTTTGGTTTAGCAGTCAGTTCAAAGCTATCAAGCTACTACAGCAAACTAACTAATAGCATTATATTTCAATACGGTTGTTTTTTGGCTAAGTACTTTTGTGAATATTTACTATTGTTTTTTTAATAAACCTGTGTATTCGTGCAAAGATACAACAGGCAAAAGTGGCGACGAGGATTCAAGGAACTCAACTGCGTCAAGAAAGAAAAAAGAAAATTTTTTGAATCTGCATTAAAGCTTGAATTGTCAAAATGAGTGAAATTTCTGAACTGATTTTGTTGTTAAATAAGCAACACCAAGAGCAAATGGCAGTTTTACGCGACGAGCATCGCGAGCAGAATAAGCAATACCAAGAGCAGAACAACCAACACCAAGAGCAAATGGCAGTTTTACGCGACGAGCATCGCGAGCAGAACAAGCAACACCAAGAGCAAATGACAATGCTTCAAGAGCAGCTGAAAACTTTACAAAGCAGCTTGAACAACCCGCGAGAAAATGTTCCAACACCGATGGCAAGTTTTCAACCATTCGATTCCACATCTGAGTTATGGACTGATTATTTGGCAAGGTTCCGAACATTCGTCACTGCTAACTCTATTCCCGACAACAAGCAAGCACAAATTTTTCTTACCAACCAATCTAACTCCGTTTACAAAATGCTTAGCAACTTAGCGGCTCAGCAACAACCTGTCAAAAGCATACATGAGCTAACGATGAATGATATTCAGACGTTTATGGCAGAGCAGTTTGATCCAAAACGGTTTGTTGTCAGAGAACGTTTCAAGTTCTGGTCTGACATGAAACGCGAAACTATTCCTGAACTGGCAAGCAGAATACGGCAAGATGCAGCTACATGTGATTTTCAATCCATTAAAGATCCTTTAGATGAAGCCTTGCGAACTAAATTTATCTGTTCAGTCGACAACGAAGCAGTTTTGAAGACACTCTTCAAGCTCAAGGACGATAAACTGAAGTTTAGCAACGCCATCAGAGTGGCTCAAGAAGTGGAAGAAGCAGCCAAGGTAGCAAAGGAAACCGTACACGGTCAACCTTCTACGTCGGTGCAGAACGTTTATCACGCAAAGTCCAAAACTTCCAAAACGCAAGAAAAGAAAACCGCCTGCTTCAGGTGTGGAAATTCTGGACATTTTAGCAAAGCTTGTCCCCACATTAACTATTTGCAGCTTCTGCAAGAAAACAGGTCATCTGCAATCTGTATGCATGTCTCGACTCAGAGATAACAGCAAGCTTGTGAAACAACAGATGAAATATGACCACAGAATTAAGTTTGAAATTGATAGCGGAGCCAGTGACACATTTTGCTGTGAAGCGACGTGGCAAACGCTGGGTAAACCCATTCTACAACCTGTATCAGTTCAATATCAAGTTGCTGAAGGTAGCCCGCTACCCGTCGTGGGACAATTCCAATCAACTGCAAGTATTGATGGAAAATCACCTGACGTGACCTTTCCTGTAATTGTCACTAAGGTGCCCAATCTAAATTTACTAGGTCGTCTGGCGATGATGAAGTTGAAACTCACCAACTTAACTGATCACTTCAGAGAAAACCTAAGTTGTGCTGAATCTACTGCAACGATAGAGCACGTCACTACAACTGGTCCAGAAAACTCTTTAGATGCGGCATGTATTCAATTATGTGGAGAGTTTCCTACTTTATTTGAATCTACATTGGGTTGTCTAAAAGATTTTTCACTGGACATACGGTTTAAACCTGAAGCTAAACCTATTTTCAAGAAGCCAAGACCTGTTCCGTTCTCAATCCTACAAGATTTAAACGAAGCATACGAAGCAGGAATTAAGAGAGGTGTATGGGAGCTTACAGATTTTAACTCGTACGGCACCCCCGTGGTTCCTATTCGAAAGTCTCCTTTGCCAGGTCAAGCAAAAGCAAGCATCCGAGTTTGTGGAGATTATTCGGTGACTGTAAACTCGCAACTGGAAGACCATCGTCAACCAATCCCTCTCCCAGAAGATCTAATGCGCAAGCTAGGACGTGGTTACTGCTTTAGTAAGATTGATCTAGCTAATGCATATAATCAAATCTGTCTTTCTCCTGACAGCCAGAAGAAGCTGGCTCTCAGCACTCACAAAGGGGTTTTACTGCAGAAAAGACTTCCTTTCGGAATTAAATCCGCACCAGGGTATTTCCAAGAAATCATGGAACAGTTAACGCAAAATTTGCGAGGAGTTGCCGTGTATTTCGATGATATTTTGGTAAGTGGTGACAACGCAAAAGATCATTTGATGAACCTGCGAGCTTTGTTCAAAAGACTACAAGAAAAAGGTCTTCGCTGCAACCGTGAGAAATGTGTTTTCGCCCAAGTATCAATTGATTACCTGGGTCACACTTTATCAAGTCGAGGAATTGCAAAAGGGTCCAAAGTTGATGCCATACTAGAAATGCCTACACCCAAGAACATTTCTACGTTAAAATCTTTTTTAGCATCTGTGCAGTTTTATTCTAAATTCTTACCTCCATATTTTTCGGAAATCACCGAGCCGTTGTACAAGCTTACACGCAAAGGACAACAGTGGAAGTGGGGTGAAGTAGAAGCGACATCTTTCAAAAAGATCAAACGGTTACTATGCACAGAGACTGTACTTGCGCACTATGACCCATCTCTTCCGTTGGGTTTATCTTGTGACGCCTCAGAATGCGGAATTGGAGCGGTATTATTTCATCGCTTTGCAGACGGAAGCGAGCGTCCGATTCTCAATATTTCTAAAATTCTATCGGCAACACAAAGACGCTACAGCCAAATACAGAAAGAAGCACTATCCTTAGTGTACGCTTTGAAGAAATTTCATCAGTTTCTCTACGGTCGTAAGTTCATTGTGGTTACCGATCACAAACCTTTAGTGACCTTGTTTGCCCCTGATAAAGGTACTCCTGCAATGGCCGCGAATCGACTTGCACGATGGGCATTACTAGTCCATCAATATGACTACACGGTGCAATACCGTAGAAGCAAGGACCATGGCAATGCTGATGCTCTTAGTCGCTTACCATTTTCAAATGACACAAGTTTTGATGGGGAGGAGATGGAAGATGATGTCGATAACGTTTGTTTAGTTCGAACAATCAGTCGTCAAATCAATCCTGACAATCCATTGCTTGTGGTCAGAGAGACTGCCAAGGATCCAATTCTTTCCCAACTAATGCGATTTGTGAAGGAAGGATGGCCGCATGCATTTTCGGAAGAGCTTAAAGACTTCAAAAAGTTGGAAAATTCGTTGTCAACAGAGAATGGTTGCGTTTTTTACGGCTTACGGGTAATAATTCCTTCAACCCTACGTAATCATATTCTTAAATTATTACACCTTGGACATTTCGGCATGCAACGGATGAAACAACTTGCCAGGTCAACTGTCTATTGGCCAAGAATTGACTTTGACATCGAGAACTTATGTCGCAAATGCACTTCCTGTGGCCAATTTCAAAATAAGCCGGATAAACCTTCAATCCATCCGTGGATGATGCCAGAAAAACCATGGTCAAGACTCCACTTGGACCATGCGATCAACTTTCTGGGAAGAAACTGGTTAGTCCTTGTAGACGCTTATTCAAAATATCCTTGCATTCATCCAACAACCTCAACGTCTTCGAAAAGTACGACTGCTATACTTGAACAAGAATTTGCTCATTTCGGATATCCCCACACGTTCGTGACCGATAATGCCACAACATTCATGTCTCAAGAGTTCCAAGCTTGGTGCAAACAACGAGGCATTGTACATCTCACCGGAGCACCTTATCATCCAGCAACAAACGGTGCTGCCGAGCGTTTGATACAATCGTTCAAACAGGCATTGAGAAAATCCTCGTTACCTCCAAAGGAAGCTTTGCAAGAATTTCTAATGCAATATAGAAGAATTCCTTTTGCATCGGGACTGTCACCAAGCGAATTGTTGAATGGAAGAAGAATACGCACCAAAATTGACACTTTGGTTCCATCCATTCCGCATCTCCTGCAGGGAAGACAGTCAAGACAAGCGAGCAAGCATTCAAATGCTGAAGACTCGGAAGTGGTTTCGAAAGTCGAACATCATTACTCACTAGGAGACCCTTGTTACGCACTGTACTTCGGCCCTAGAAGAGATCGTGACCCACGATGGGTGCCTGCGATAGTTACGAAAGTCCATGGTACACGAAGCGTCAATGTACGAGTCATTCCTCGAGGACCAACTTGGAGAAGACATCTTGATCAACTTCGACCTCGATACGGTTCGGATCAAGATGATGATCCCTGTGAAATCCCAACGAGCGTTTTGTCTACAGAAACACTTCCAGCCGGGACTGACCACGCATCTAGTTCTTCTTCGATGAACCAACGCAACAATCCGAGACTACCAACCGGAGACGAGTACGGGCGACACAATCTACGACGATCAGCGAGAACAAAGAGACCTCCAAAAAAATATTGTTGCTAAAATGTATATATATATTTTTTTGTCGTAGTTTATTTGGGGAGGTGTTGTGATATTGTGCAATAGATGACGTAGTGTTTTTCTTAAACGCTCTAATCTTAATCAGCGCCTTCTGCTCAAACAATTATTGGACGCGCGCATCTCCAAGCATAATTGTTACAATTTAAATATGCGCCTTTATTTTGGTTTAGCAGTCAGTTCAAAGCTATCAAGCTACTACAGCAAACTAACTAATAGTATTATATTTCAATACGGTTGTTTTTTGGCTAAGTACTTTTGTGAATATTTACTATTGTTTTTTTAATAAACCTGTGTATTCGTGCAAAGATACAACAGTGAGTAAAATCGGCTTTGTGAGAAAGAGGATAGAGAGAAAGGTTTGCTAGTTGTATTAAAAAAGCTGGAAATTTAAGAAAACAAAGGGGGGAAATGGCAAGCAATGCTGAATGCTAAACGTTAAAAATTAGAATTGGAACTTCAGGAGAAAGAGAATGATTCAGAACAATTGCAATCGGAACAAAGAAAAATGAAATTTGAGGGATAAAATGCAACTTGACCTGAAGGGGTTAAGACTTGAACGGATGACAGATTGCCCTAAAACAGAAAGAGCGAATCAAGCAGGAGATGCACGTATTGTTTTCGGAAGAGTAGGGTCCCCTGATCTCGCTCATTTTGTTAATGGAAAAAAATGACTTTGATCACATGTGCTCAAACTTTTACTCGTCGCCAGCCAAACATTCGTCTGCAAGTTTACCGCGACCCTCCATTGGTGCAATAATCAAAAGAATGCCAAATTCGAGTTAAGATGGAATTTGATTTAAAACTTTATGCTTCAGCCAAAGTGGTGAATTTTTTTGGGTTTTTATGATCACATTGATATTAACGATTATTTCAAATTAACTTTCATGATAAATAAAAATTTTATCACAAATATAATTTAAGACAATAAAAAGTCATTACTTTGACTCTACGTGTTGTTTTTTCTAAAAAAGAGCAATAAACCTCTTACTGAGAGAAAACTAATGCATTTTTAAGTTATCTTCTCAACATTGGGTTGGTTCTAAAGCATTGCGATAGTTCAAAATGCTTTGGCATCTGATTAATATTCCTCGGCGGGCTGCAACAAAAGATTTCTCGAACCACATGCGGCCCGCAGGCCGCTGGTTAAGCAGTCTTGACTTAGATAGCTATATCCTATTTTAGTTATCTTGACTTAAATAGTTTATAAACATAAAAAAATTTGAAAGAAGGAGGTTGTTGAGTTAGACTGGATTGCCAAAATCGGTCTCCGTACAAAAAAATGCAACTTGTAAACCACTGGTCTAGCAACTTTTATGGTCAATCACTACAGTAATTAATCACTATATCACCAAGAAATCGATGGCTATAAACAACACAATTCATTTCCAAAAACTTCAAGTTTGAAATATTAAGTTAAAGCATCTTCAAACACAACAAAAATATTTAAGTTATTTTAAAGATTATTGGATTACCCATGTTCAAATTGTATAAATCACAAAAAAAGTCTAAAAAGAAATTTCAAGTAATATGTACTTAAAAAATGCTCTCACAATTGCATGTTAATACTGCATTGATATAATATTAAAACTAATGATGAAACATTTAAATTATTTAAGACTATAGTGCTAATAAAATATTTAATTTCATTTGGAGAAAATTACAGATCACACTAAAGATTACCATCTTTAGCATTGTGCATCACTCATGCCAAACCTGAATAAAATAGAATAGAAAACAGTTTATTTGCCTGATCAATTAGAACGCATGCAAAACAACACATTTAAATCAAATTACAGTACACTTGAAGCATCGACGAACCCGAAGGTTTTTTAATCCAAGATGCTTCCTGACAGAGTAGAAAAGAAAGAAAACAAAAAATCAAACAAACATAGAATTTAGCCAAAGTAAAAGAAATGATTTAGTAAATAACTTAACATTGCTGTATGTTCGCACTGATGAGTTCAACTAATGCGACGGCAAGAATGAATCAGACAAAATTCAATTTAACAAGTATACGGCAAGAAAATTAATACACAATGAAGCAACAGCATAATATTCATATCTCCAGAAACTGAATCAAAAAGGGTTAATGTGATATGTAGTATTGAATTGCTTTATGTTTTATCTTTTTTTGAATGATATCCACGATAATTATTTTATTTTAGGTTTAATTTCTGAGCTCACTGCTCGACCATGGTTTCCAGTTTTAAACTCGCATCAGGGACGGTCTGCTCACCCAGATTTTGTCGCGGAGCTGGTTACGTAATACCATGTTTTGCAAAGTTTATATAAAATATATGTCTTGAATGCAACACAGGAGGCTTTGTGTGGTGAATAAGTTTAATTTTACTTCTTATTGTAGCTGAAGACGAATGTGTTTGATGAGATATAGATAAGCGACAATACTAAAATCTATTTTGCTTTGATATTTGCTCATTAACTTTTTTTAATGAACGACTTCGACATTTTCCAGCTCTATCTTAAACAACTTTTCCGTAAATATTTGTTTGGCTAAAAACTTCATATAGGAATTGTTATTTATTTAAAGTTTTAAAAACTCCAAATCACCATAAACATTTATTTAAACTGGAACATATTTTATTTGTACGTCAGTTTATCCATATAACAAAACTAATTAAAAATTACAAAATAATAAAAACCAAAGTCAGTTCACGTTTGTTCAATATAAATGGTATTCACTTGGGAAAACCTAATGCAATTACATCATTAACAAATAAACGATGTTTTGCTATTAACACGCAACTAGCAAATTGATCTTTACATTCAATACTTAATGGGTTGATTTTTTCTCATTTTCATATATAGACTTATCAAAAAGATATTTAACAAACTTACAAACCTGTTTATTTGTGGTTTATAAACTCATAAAAGATCAAGTTCGAACCTTCGTTAAGTACGCTAGGCAAAAGAGCTACTCAAAGATTTACATGCGTTTCCTCTCAACAGCTAAACCACAAAGTAATATACTCGCAGTACAAAGACAAAGTTAAAAACATTTTAAAAAAATAAAAAAACACGAACATACAAAAAAAGTATAATTTGCATAACTCACAAAAATATACTTGCACTTTACAAAATTTTGGAAGCTATAAATAGATGCTTTTTACACAGCATCGAAGTTCGATTTAAATCAATATTTTTAATAAAAGAGTCTCATAATTTTTTAAAATACTGTACGGCAATTTCAAAAAATTGCAAAACAAAGAGGGAATGACTGCCATCTGTACAAGTGATGATATGATGATTTAATTAGGAATGCAATTTGGGCAAACTTGGTAGGTGATCCGTGTCATATTTTTGTTTTTTACATTTTGATGGGCCAATTCATTTTTACCAAATTTTATCAACGACTGCCCGAGTCATGATCTTGTAGCATTTCACGGAGATGAAAAAATGTCACACAGATTTAAAGTCAAGAAGTTTTTTAATTTTTATTTTTGGTCTTCACCAGATTCTGTGGTTGAAAATGAAGCCAAAAGGATTAGTTTTACACTATCAAAGCTCGTAAAGATCCCAAATAAAAGTCTTTACAACAAATCTTAAATGTATTTACTCACTGATCTGGATCGTTATAAAATTGGAAAACTTTATCATTCCCAAATAGCTTATTGTCGGAGTCCGAAAAAAAAATATTGCCCAAATATTTTTTTGTTAAACAAATAAACACAAAAATAAACAAAGATGATTGACGTAACTAACGAAAATGCGCTTGTAATTAAACAATTACTTTAAACAAAATATATGCTCTAGATAAACTTTAAAATAAATTTAAATAAAAGTGCTTTCTTTTTTTTTGATTTGCAAATGCAAATGCACCTAATTCTCAAAACAACTTTTTTAGAGTTACATTTTTGTGTTAAACTTTAAAATCTTTAGTAATCGCTAGAATGCTTTTTCTATCTTTTTTTAGTTTCAGACTTTGTTTTTGTTAATTTTTTAAAGTGTCTTTTTTAGTGGTGGATATTGGTGAGGCGAATGAGACAGTTTCCTCGCCTCCCCCCTTTTTTTTTTGGGGGGGGCCCCCTCGAAAATAGCACTTATGGTTTGAGTTTGCCGCAGATGTTTTTTAGAGATTATTATGAAGTTGGCACGAAAAGTGGGAAATACAAGATCGATTCAAGTTGAAGTTTTTTTTAGAGATGACGATCAATAGAAGATGAAGTTTTTTATAGTTTCAAGGTTTTTTTTTTAGGGATCACCCTAATCTTGTGAGAAAAAAGTGAAAGACGAAATCCAAGCCCTTTTTTTTCTAGAGAACAGCAATTTTTGGAAATTCTTGCCTCGGGCCTCTGAATTTGAACATCCACCACTGGTGTTTTGTTTTCTGCCTCATGAATATCACTTCAAAATTGGTGCTTGTGTTGTGTCTTGTACGATCTTACAACTTACATAAAAATATTTTTCCATTATAGTTTATAGACTTTTAAAAAAGAAAACAAGAGCATCGGGCAACAAACCGTGTTTAATTAATGCATAAAAAAAAGGAAAAGAAAATTTTTAATTAAACCAATTATGAATATTGTTTAAATGTCGCATCCAAGTAATTCCATTCGCAAAGTTGGAGCCTTGTGCCACGTGATAGGATAAAGGCGGATGTATGACGCTTCTATTTTTTCGGGAAAGTATCTTATTACAGGAGTATTTGTGTCGTTGTTTCCCTGAAATGTCTGAAACAAGAAAAACAATATTGTTAAATGTTGTTATAAAAATTCAAAACAAATCCTATTTACTATTTCGTTCGAAAAACTTAAAAAAAAATCTTACACATTTTAACAAAAAGATTAATATTAGTTTTATCGCCAAAGTTGGCGAGTTGGTAGAAATGCTTTCATGTCAAACGCAATTCTCACTGTGGTGCTTCTAAACCTACTTTCGTCAATCTATGGGATCAATAAAAACACATTTTTGTTACTTTTCTGTGCTTGGTGGCCCTAGCAAGCAGCAAAGACGTTTAAAAAAAAGCTAAAAAAATTATAATAAATAAATAATTAAACTTACTACATTTTTAAAGCGCGGTTACCAAAGTAAATCATATCGAAGATGTTTTGACATTGACAGTGCCAGTTTCATCGTCATATGAACATTGTCATTATATACCTCAGCAACATCAACGCCTCAAGTGAGTAGCGCACTCATATCATTTCACCGGAAGCTCAGTAATAACTGATGAGCTACTTGTTTTGGTTTGAAAAAATTGGCTATTACATTTTCAATACAACTATAAATTAAGTTAAAAAATTTACAGTCCAACGGAAAAAAATTTAAACATTCTTACAAATATTTATCATTGTTTTTATAATACAGAAGCACGTGGTTTTATCGGAATCTAATGATCATTAGCCCAGTGAATAGCGGACAATAATTAGATATCGGCAATAAACTCTTCTTTCTAATCTACTTTTGATATTTCGCAACTTCATGCTCAGACTGCAAGGTATGCAAGATGTTTTAAGGTTAAAATCATCACAAATCTACGCTTTATGTTTTTTAAAAAAATATGTTTGAATCATTATGGAAAATAGACTATTAATTAAAAAAAGAGATAATTCCACAATAACAACTTATTTTATTCCAAGCATATATTTCCAAATAAAAAAAAGATTCATTAATATCTGGTAAAGCTGTCTGGTAAGATTATATTGTGAACAAGAGAATAAAGATAAAAATAAAATTACTTTGTTGAACATTGTAAAGTGTATTCCATCTCGTGAATGTGAGATGTTGTAAGATTTTATGTATTGAATAAGATTCTGTGGTCTTCCTTGGGTAATGATTCCGGAAACAGTTTTGCTTCGTAGGTAAACTTGAATCCAGATAACACCAGGTTTATTAAATTTTAGAGGCTCTGGAGAATCTTAAAAACAAAATATTTATATTTCAGCTGTGAACTTGATTTTTTATAATAAAACAATTTTAGGCTTGAGCCACCAGGGATGCCGAAAGCGGGGGGGCAGGAGGGGCAATTGCCCCACTGCCTTTTAATATTCGTAAAACGCGGGGGCAGAGTGCGCAGATTGCGCTCTTTAAAGTTAGTATTACAGGTACATTTTTTTTGGTTATACTCTACAATTAACCTATATAATCTTGATCACCATTAAATCTAACAATATTTGTAGAATTACAAAGACAACCGTGACTCATAGTACAGTAATAAAAGCAAGATAAAAGCTTTAACTTATGCAATATAGAGTTATTGATATCGTAAGCGACCTAAACTTCTGGTAAACATCTTATTCTACTTGAATCTGTAAACTGAATTACATCTTCGCCGAAAACCAGTTTTTGATTCATTAACTGATGACAAATAGCCATATGCAACTATCAGGGAAACCTAAATTACCATTCCGGTAGTTTAGGTATCCTTAACAACAATTATACCAAGCGCTCTAAAAAAAGAATAAAGTATCAGAAAATTTCTAAGTGCTCACAAAAAGCAAAATTTTCAAGTAATAATAAAAAAAATTGATTTAGAAGCAAAGAAATTGTGGCGTTAATCTAATTTTAACAAGCAACACAAGCTGTCTTACTTGGCCACTCAATACTCACTTAAGGCCGACATTAAAGTGTAAAAATAAAAACACCAAGAATAAACGCGTGATATTCTTAGTCCTTTTGAAGGACTGTGGTACATATACAGTATGTGCCATGATTGTGGTTATAACGTAACATTTTAAGAGTCTTGTTTGTTTTGATGTGTTTACAGAAGAACTCGCAGACCTACATGCTCATATTAAATTATTTAATAAAGAAAGTACCACGCCTCTGAAAAAAGTAACGAAGATATCAACAGTTTGCGAAGTTTTAAGCAAACAGCCGACAAGCAAAAAATGCTTTTTGGAAATACATAAATTGCTTCAAATTTACTGCGGGGTAAATCTCGTTTCGACTTTTGCAGAAAAATGTTTCAGTGTCATGAAAAGAATTAAAACATGGCTTAGAAGCAAAATGAGAGATAACAGTCTCAATAATTGAATGTTATCAAATATTCATTGAACTTATTGAAAAATTCAATTTACAAGCCGTTGCAGATGACTTTGCCAAAGCAAGCAAAACACTAATAAATTATTTTGGGTTACAGTTACATTAATTGTGCAGCGTTTAATAATTGACATCAAACCTCAATCTAAAGGGCCATTCATGCTCATGTAATTACGTTTTTTCTTTTACCCAATTGTTAATAGCTCTTTAAGTTTTTTATTGTTCTATCTATTTTAACTTTTGGTATTCTTGATAGCGTAAATGTTTTAGCCAGCGTTCTGCTGTGGGTAACTAAAGACTATTTACTGATTAGCATGTGAAGAACATTTGTGATATTCCCAAGAAAAATGCATTCGTTCTGTATTTATATCTGCTTTTGGCTGCCGTGCATGGACGTCGCAATTGTTGAATGCTGTTTTCGAAACTAGCTTGTGTGCTTTTGACAAAAGTTTAGTTGTGCGTAGCCTATGCTGGATAGTTTTTGGTTTAGTAACCAATTAAGAGAGTTGTATTTTTTTAACATCTAGCTTAATTGAGAAACATTTATGTAAAATTGGCTGTTACTGCGGTTATCGCAGTGAGTGGTCATGGCAGAGTCAACTTGAAGGCTTTGCAAGATTTAGCAGACTTTAAGATTAAGATTTTGAACTCTAGATTTATTAAAAAGTGTTGACATTGGCCGAAAAATTGATCGAACCAAAATAACCGATTAGCAAAATAAAACTTTTCCGAGATACCGGTGTGTCCTGTGCAAACTGAAATTCTATCATGTCAACCAAAATTTCAAATTGCAGCATGACCACCAAAATTTACTTTTGTTGGCAGTGCCTTTTCAACAAAAAAGTGCCCTTTTTTTAAATTTTACCCCCCTGGCAAAAAAACTCCGTCGCCCCTGTCAGCCACCCTGGCTTGCTTTAATTATTATGATTCAATTTCAATAAAAGACTTATTATCTTTAAAGAATAAATCTAAAACTTTACATGTAAAACATATTTAATTTAAATAGGAAGAAAGTTTAAGCGTATTTTGTTTACGTAAAACTTTTTTCAAAGCTGCAGTGACTGAGAGCCAAAGCGACAAATCTTCTTGTTCATGATCATTCTACTAATATATGATTAACTATATCTATTCTACTAATATATAATATAATCAAGCTTTTTGATCATTCTACTAACGGGATTAAATTCTTTTCTAAGATATTTTTACAGCTCGCTAAACAAGAGATAAAAACTCCAAAACTCTTAAAATGTTATACTTTTAAATGTTACATCCAGGTAGAGTAATGATAAATATTTACAAATCTTGTGTAGAGAATTGTTTGAAAACAGTTTGAATTTTGAAAAAATTGTAATTCTTTAACCAATGGTCATTTTCGAACAATTTACATAAACCACCTTCATCAAAGAATTTTTTTTATAAAATTTGGTGGCAATGTAAAAAATACCAAAAATTGTTCTCGACTGTAGTTGTACCATATTGTTATTATTTTTTTGCGTATAAACATTTCTGTTTTGTTTTTTTTAATTGTAGCCATTGCATTAATCATTCTTTTTTTGTTGATTTAGGCTATTTATCCCATATTTCAACGTTTTTCTCTTATCTTCCTCCCTCAAGCTTTTTATTTAGTTACTTTGTTTTATAATACACTGTGGGATATAGCAACAACAATCACATATGGATCACAAAAAATTTAAAAAACTGTGAATGTAATAAAAATAGAAAAAGATAAGTAAGCCCACAATAAACAGCAGCCGCCGAACTAACTTTATAAAAAAGTTTATTTCGATGATTTTCTCGATAAAAACATAAAAAAAATTTAATATAAAACTATATAATTTTTTTAAATAAAAAACAAAAAATTCGTTCATACGAGTAGAAGAATAAAAGTATCAAGTATACTGTATAAGCAGCAGTTACCAGTGATAAAGTCTTGAGGTCAAATTTTTGTTGTCTCGGTCTCAAACTAGTGCTTTTGTTCTAGGACTTGGTTAGATCGTGGTGTAATCTCCGTCTTGGGTCTTTTAAAAAGGTAAAACCGGACATTTTTTTACATAACAATATTTTTTAATATGATTTCGATCAGTTTTGCAAAATAATAACATCCACATTCAACTGATCAGCTTTGTTGCAATTTAAAATCTTAAAACGTAAAAATTGTACATTGTTTTTATCTCTTGCCTTTAAAGTTTTTTTATATTTATTGCGATGATGATTGATTTGTTTTCGTCATATACAAAAGACATCCACTCCGACTTAGACATAAATAATAAGGGGCCAAGAATTTATCTTTTTGCTATCCCAGACAACTTTACGGCCCAGATCAGATGCTAGCAGCAATTGTACATTAAAGTTATTTATTATTTGAAATATGCTGCAAATGGATGCAACAGCATTGGAGGCAAACTTGCAGACGTCACTCAAAATTGTCAATCATTCCAACACATTTCTTTTTTAGGATTTCTCAAATTTTTGTTGTATTTAATGCCTTTGGTTCATTAATGTTTAAACTAATGTCACTAAATACAACAAAAAATTTGAGAAATCTCAAAAGAGAAATCAGTTTGAGTGAATGATAATTTTGCGTAACGTCTGCAAGTTTGCTTCCAATACTGTTGCGCCCATTTGGAGCATATTTTAAACAATACATAACTTTAATGCAAAGTAACCAAAATAAGTGAAATTTTGAGGAATGATGGTAGAAAGATTGATATTGAAGTCGACCAAGTTTCTTGAAATTGTATTGATGTTGATAAGATTTAATAAAATTTGCATGGGTTTTGTTTTTTTTCGGGTCACCCTGTATTTAGCCAGAATCGGGTTCAGAACATTAGAGTGGTGCACGGTAATCAGCTGTGGAGTAAGCCAGAAGGCTTAGAAACAAGCCAGTTCCGTGAGTGTTTTGATATATTTGTTGTAATTTTAGCTATTTGGGACACTAATCGAATTATAAATAAGGTATATTTTTGTTGTTTTATTTGGGAACAAAAATGTCCTGAAAAATTGTGCCTAATTACACCGCCATTTGCCTTCACACTCATTCCAACTTAAGCTACTTGAGAAATGATAAATAAATTCGACTACTTAAACATAAACATGTTTTACAGTTTGTTTTTTTAATTTAAAAAGAAGCCTTATAGAACAACAACAAAAATAGTGCAAAAAAATAGACTTAGAACAGCAAGATAAATCATCTAATTTGAATTTTGATGCAGCAGTAAACATAAAAAACAGATAGGGATTTTTGAATTTTAAGTGCTGTAGTTAATCTATAATAGCAACCTCAAAATTTTTAGACCTACAACGTTTTTAAAAGTTCGGTTAAAAAAAATTAAAATACTTGTTTTAAACTTTGGTTTTGATATATCAATGATTGTCAAAATGTCAAAAGTCAATATCAACTCCAGGGATCAATAAATAGCAAAGGGTCAATTGGAAATTAATAAATAAAAGTTAAAGTTAAGTAACTACTTCTAAATACTTTTAATTGTAATGAATGTGTAAAACATTGTTATTTGTTGAAGCATTGTTTCTGTCACACTTCATTTACAAAGTTATCTTAAATTTATAGCGTTATAGTTGTATTTAAGTTTAAGCGTTTCATTAGGACGTAATCTGTTTATTAATAGGTAGTGATTGCGTAATCGGTGTGCCACCCTTACTTGGTTTGATTTATTTCCAAGAAGTTTTGTAAGTGTCGTGATGTTTCGTTTTTTTGTTTTAATTCAAACCGCGTAGATAGCGCTCTAGTGTTTTCAATCGCTCTGCGCTTTTTTGTCTTTCTTTTTTGTTTCTCTTTTATCTCGAGAGCTCAATAATGCTTTCGGAATTTTCTAATTAATTCAACGACACGTAATTGTTTATTGTCTGTCTTCTGGTTGGCTGTATTGCAGGAGCGTAGATTGCTTGACCGATTGTAAACTTATTTCAATCGTTATTCGTTATTTTAACCGGGAGAAATTCCCCGTATTTCCGATAATGTTAATTATCGGGCGTAGCGTGGCTCGATGTATATAAATATTTTGCATATTGTTTTCAAATTATTATTCTAGTTGAGTTATTCTAGTTGTTGCATTCCAATTGAGTCGTTCGTGTTTTGTACTTGTGTGGCTATAGTTGTTTAAAGGTCAAGTGTTGTCGCTTTGGAAGTTAATTTTATGGAAAGAAAGAATTGTTTTTGCTTGTGTAGCGGTCGAACTATTATGTTTAACATGGGCCATCGAGGAGCTAATTAATCCTTACAACTTGTTAGTACAAAACTGTGAAGTGATCATTTACAGTGGTTCAAACTTTGAATTACTTTCAAAGTTTGTAAAGCTTGGCAGTCAAGTTTTAGATGATTTGATCACGTTTTTGTAAATTTTGTGAATATATTTTTCATAGTTAGAAACCGTAACTTTCTTTTTTATTTGCAGAAAAAAGTTTTCTAAAGAATTAATCTGTATTTGGCCAAAACTTACTGTTTAAAGAACTTCAATCTTGCGGCAAACTATTTCTTGAGCCGGAATAAATAAAAACAAGCACAGTTTACTTCAGCGTAGGTATTTGGTTTGCCAAGTTCAACTAATCCTTTTGATTCCCTAGTAAATTTGTGACAATTTGTACTTTGAACATTGTAAAATCAATATCATTTCGTTGTAGATGATCCCTTAGTATACAAACTTGAGTACTATTCAAATGCGTTAAGTTAAAAGAAGTCAAATTTTACTTTTTCGAACATTTTAAATTCTTTAAGCTTTAAAAAATTTTACTGTTAAGCTTTGCAGACAAAATAATATAATTAGTGAATTTTGAAATTGTTTATTAAGAAACCACATTACTTGATGATGCCCTCTGCAATAAATTATAGCATTTCAATTTCGAGTAAACTTATTTATTACACAAAACAGCTCTAAAAAAGACATTTACCATATTGTACACTAGCTGGTGCCCAAGAACCATTGTAGCCATTTTTTGGTTCATTGTTCAATCTCGCCAAGTATGGCGGATGCTTTGCATCAGAATTATTCCACCATGAAGATGCTGTGATGTTAGAATTGGGAATCGCTCCATTTTCCATTCCAAGTGATTGATTACATTCTGTAACATTGCAATAAGTTATAAGTTTACTGTGTTTCTTTTAGTTGTATTTTAGTTCTTTTATGTTTTCAAAAAAAATGTACTGTTTACCTATTGCTACAATTAACTTATTTTTGTTTGCAAGAGAAAATTTTTTTTATTGTATTGCATTTGTAGTAAATAAAAATTTTTAGCATTGAAAAAAATTTCATTGTGTTTTAAAAATTCTCACAAATTTTTTTTTAAATCTAATTTTGGTCTTCTGGTTCTGGTACCTACTAAAAGACCAATCTTAACTCTACTAAACAGAACAACGAAAGTATATTTTAAAATAAAAAACTTAACTCACGGCGTTTCGTCTATTACTTTAAGCCCACTTCTTCAGCTACGGAGAAAACACAAAACAACGGTTTTTAAAGGAATCCCCTTGATATAACGGAAAAAACGATCTGAATTAAGTTTTAGTTTTTAAAAATATCTTCTGGCTGTTTGTTTTTTAAAGCTGAACCGGCTTTTCAATAAATACTAGAAAAGCTAAAATGGTTTTAAAACAACTTATTCTCGATAACACTTTTTTAATAAAATAGCGTTTCTATATACTTTATGTAAGCCAACGACAGACTATCAGCGGCCAAAATTGCTCTACGTTTAAAAACGCTGTGTTAGCTTTCTTATTTGTATTGAATGTACTGTATATTAAAGCAGTTGTAATGAAACTTTATTCTTTGGCAGGAAACTTATCTTGAAAGATTTTAAATACCTAATTAAATTAGTATTCTCGGCCCCAATCCTGTTTGTGATTGACCCGGAGTAGATGCCGTTTCAAACGATGACGACGACAAGGTTAGCATTGCCTTCTTGATTTTGTTTATTTGAATCACGCGTAATTGTTATAAATACAACTTTATGGTGTAGTTTTTTTTGTTATTAGAGATGTTTAGATTTTGTTTGTTAGCAATAGATCTTTTTGTTTGTTTTTTTGTAGGTCTATTGTCTTTTTTGAAGTGACAAATCGTGGCCGCCACAAGACGATCTATTTAGGTTTATAATATTTTAAAATTTTCTTTAGACTAATGCTGCAAATAATGGGTGTACGAAAGCAACAAGAAAAAATTGATAATGTTTATGCTTTTGAGTGAAAACCTTGTATAACCGTTTATAGTCTGTCAATTTAGAAAACCTACACTTAAAATTTAAGATTAATTTTTTAAGTCCTTCAGAAGCTGTAAAACGTTTAAGAGTCTTGTTTGTTTTGATGTGTTTACAGAAGAACTCGCAGACCTACATGCTCATATTAAGTTATGTAACCCATATTTTCCTGAATCTTATTTTTTTGTTCATTTTTCTGTTGTAGCTTTGAAATGATGTAACTTGAAGGGAAAAAACGCTCTTTTTGTGAGAAACCTTTTTTTTCGTGAGATATGAATGATTTCACTTCCGTCAGTTTAAACTGATGCTAGGAGCAGGAGGGTAAATATAAAACAAAACGCAAGACCGCTTTTTTTTATTTTTTTTATTTTTGAACCAAACCAATTTTTGATAACAAGCAAGCCTACGAACAAATATCATCGTTAATAAACAAAAAACATTAGTTCACAATCTTTCGTTCACATGTCGAACTATATAACATTGTCTATTGGAAATGGTATTCTTTAAAACAATCAGGATATAGACAAACATTGCAGGCTTTGATGAGTACCGGGAGGTTCTGAGCATTTTGGGGCACATCGTCGTGCATCCCCTTAACAATTCAGTGATTGGTAGCACTGAAACATACATGTTCACACTTCTGTGACCTTGATCCAGGAAATAAAACCTGTAACATATCTTTAATGTATTACAAATGTCTTTACTAACGGACGGAATTAAACACAGCATCGCGACGGCTTTGCCTGTACCCACAGCTTAGGTAGCTAAAACTTAGTTGGTTTCCATAAATACGATATAATTGTTTGGCTTCATGCTTCCCAAAGTATGGTACCATGGATTTGTCAACACTTAGATGTTGCTCGGGTTTGTAGTAAGCCACACACTGCTTGTTTACCGCAACAAACTGATCTAAACAGGTCTAACTTTGGCAAATCTGTCAGTTTTGTGTAAGCTTTTATTATCAGCAAGATAAAGAAAGTGTTTGCTTTCTTCAAACTCATTCTTGATCATCAGCGCCGTGACCATTTGGTCCTGGTTGTCCTCCCTCCTCTTCCAATACATTTCTTGTCGTGGCAATTGATTATAACCGCTCAGCACAAGGATGACAGTGAATTATTTTAACTTTTCTATGGTCATCATGATTGAGCGTTTGCTTTTGTATCGAGCATACTTATTTGATTCCAAACATATTCTTTCCATCTCTTCAATCGTCAAGAACTTTTCAAATATTTTATGTGGCAAGATATGTTTTTCAAAGGAAGGGTGTGTCAAGATCCAGTTGTCAAGAACTCTGTGCACATCCATTTTACCCTTCTTCCATTTCAGTTTTGAAACAAGAAATTTCATCATCCTTCTCTAAAAAACACATTATAAAGTTGAATACCAACATCAAATACTGTACAAAATTATACAATTCAAAAACATTTGGCGTTGTGTATCAAGTTTACATAA
Organism: Diplosoma virens; assembly: GCA_963680785.1. NCBI lineage: Eukaryota > Metazoa > Chordata > Ascidiacea > Aplousobranchia > Didemnidae > Diplosoma > Diplosoma virens. The sequence continues at coordinate 35,672,936 of OY796888.1, forward strand.
TGCAAGCATTGCAGCAACATTACATAAAACAGTTGAATGAAAATACTGTATATCATAGTATAGCAAGATCTATGAAATTATTGTTGAAATATGCATATATGCTACTTTTTTGTTGCTGGCGGAACACAATATTGTTATGACAGAAAAACATTTTTTGATTGAAAGTCACAAGCAGGTAACCTAGTATTTTAGAAACAAAAGAAAATACAGAACCTTTCCTGACCGCTTGCTAAAGCTTCTGATTCATCAGTACTCAGTTTTGTGCCTCCTGTTCCTTGCAAATCCTATTCAGTATCTTTCCTTCCGCAAAGGTTGTCCAAAATACAATTAACATCATTTCCATCATCTTCGTCGGTGTCTATACCATTATTCATTGGGAGGAAAATTATAACATTTGCGGTAGACATAGATTCACCAGCAACAAAGCTGTACCTTGACTCCAAAGATTCAAGTACTTCTAATGCTTCAAAAACGGTCATCTTTTTGTTTTGGTGCAGCAGGTTAGCCATAGCGGCCTAATGAATGAAGCCTAGGAATGCTAAGATTAGCAGTTGTAAATACGTATTACTTTTGTCGCTTATAAAAAGCAACTTAAGCTACTCAATACTTTCGGTCAACTGCTTCGTTTAATTTAGAGTTATTTTCAGTGTCAATAAACAGACACAAGTAAACAATTAAATCCAAGGTTATTTAGCTTTAATTAACAACTTTAAAGTTAACACGATTCAATTGGATTTACATTTAAACTTGTTAGGTTGCCTGATAAAACAATAATCCCAGTAAGGTGTATTCGGCCAAAACAAAAAAAAAAGTGTGTATATTACTCTACCTCCTGACAAGAGTTACTCCCACTGTGCTTTCTGTCTAGATAAGCAAATAGCAAGAAACTTGGCTTATCGACTAGTTATTGACTAGTCCTGTATCAGTTCTCAATTACCAATTAACTAGCGAAGTATTTGCAAATACTCGAAAACCACAACCATTCTGTGACAAACTCTATAGTTCTATCAGGTTTTCGCATTTAATCAAAGAAATCGTGTTTAACGTCTGAGTGTACCCTCCTGCTCCTAGCGTCAGTTTAAACTGACAGAAGTAAAACAATCGTAAAACTTTTGCGAGCCTGTTTTTGATACTTTTTTCGCTTATTACCACTTCAATAATATATATTTTAGCTATCTTTAGTAATTTTTTAATTTATTTTCAATTCACAACCGTTTGATAGCAGTTACTTCTTTTTGCAATACAAAAAATGTTTTTTTTTAAATTAGGCTGTTGTAAATATTGTGATAGCTTTTATTTATAATTTAAAACGGTCAGACAATTAGCTTGATTCCTCATTATCAATTTAATCTAAAAACTGGAGTCCTACAAGTATCAATGAGCTTAAAATCCTTCTTTTTGCGCCGTCAGTTTAAACTGACGCTAGGAGAATATGGGTTAATAAAGAAAGTACCACGCCTTTGAAAAAAGTAACCAAGATATTAACAGTTTGCGAAGTTTTAAGCAAACAGCCGACAAGCAAAAAAGGCTCTTTGGAAATACATAAATTGCTTCAAATTTACTGCGGGGTAGCTCTCGTTTCGACTTTTGCAAAAAAATGTTTTAGTGTCATTAGAAGAATCAAAACATGGCTTAGAAGCAAAATGAGAGATAACAGTCTCAATAATTGAATGTTTGCAAATATTCATTGAACTTTTTGAACAATTCAATTTACAAGCCGTTGCAGATGACTTTGCCAAAGCAAGCAAAACACTAATAAATTATTTTTAAGATTTTAAGAGGAAATCTTTAAGATTTTAAGATTTGAACAATAAGATTGTTCTAGTTTACATTACCTGCAGTAATTTTGTCCACTTCGGTTGTCACTTTGCTATAAGCGTTTGGGGTAGTACCTAAGAAACCTAAAAAATAATGATTGAAATAGTATCAACTCAATTCAAGTGAAACAGCAATCGATCGAAATTCATCATCAACCGCTTATTATTCAAAATCAGTCAATTCATGTTTGCTTATCGGACGCAAATGAAAAAATTACGGTCTAAAAATCTAGAGTAGACTTACCACTTGCTTCGGTTGCGTTTGTTTGCGTTTCAGTTGTTTGCGTTGTTGCTTCCGTGGTTTCATTTTCAGTTGTTGAAACTGTTTTAAAACAAACAAAGCAACTAGTAAAGCAACGTTTTAATTGAGCTGTGTCACGAGCAAACAAAATATGTCTTCAAACACTTTTGAGCATGAGCGCCGGATTTCTTGACCACAACCAAGCTACTTATTTATCGGTCAACTGCTACTTGTTGTTCTTGTTAACCATCGTACAAAGATATCTTTGGGTAACCATCCCTTAACCTCTCAAAGAACAAATCTAAATTTCCATTCTTGAATTAATCCTGCTGCTTCCAAAGGCTGTTTCAACATACTTGTGGCGTGGTATTGTGTTGGTACTAGGCTACAGTAAAAGAGGTGATTAGTGTCACGTGTGTGTGTGTGTGTCAAGCATAGATGGCATTGTTATGTGTATGTGTTGCAAGAGTGGTGATCTGTTGACTTGAAGCTGTGCCAACTTAGTATGAATATGATTTGGTAATGTTTATGATGAATGTCATACGGTATAGTGTAAGTAACATTGTTATTTTTTCTGAAACTGGGGTATTGTAAGGTGATGCTAATATGAGGTTATTTAAGGTTTTTTTCACATTCCTCAGGTGTTACGTGTGCATCTGAGATGATAATGTTACTGTGCTCGTTGTTATAAACAAACGTTGCTTTCATTTTTTTGAGCGGATCTAAATGTGCATTAAGATCATGTAAAAGGTGTGTTTGTGTTTGTGTTTGAGTCAGTTGTTTAAATTGAGTAGCATGAAGTTTGAGATGAGTGCCTATTGAACGGACCTTGGCTTTGTCATGTAGATGTTGAATGTTTCTATCTCGTTTGCATCCAGTAGCAATGCGTAAAGCTGTGTTCTGAATTGTTTGCAGTTTCTTGGTGTAAATGTTTGATACAATAAGGCTACATATGGTGTTTGCATATTCCGAAATGGGGCGAGGGATAGTTTTAAATGCGGTGACAATTAATTCCTTTTTTTATCTTTATCAAATTTCATTCTTAATCACAATTTCAAATTTAAATACTTATAAGCAATTTTCGGTCCTTTGAAGTAATTTTTAAGCTTTCAAATATGACGTCATATTCGCCATTGTTACGTAATGATTTCGTGATTGGTACGCAACCCATTACTTAATTTGTTTTGTTTAAAGTTATTTTTAAAAGTAATTATAAAGAGCCGTTTTACTGCTTAATTTAAGCGCATTGATTTACCGTAGTTTTTGTTCCAGCGACAGCTCATCGAACGACAGTTGATCGAAACAACATTTAATCGAAATAAAAGTTGATAAAAAATATATATATATTTTTGTATGTTTCTGCGATTAAGCAATCTCTTTGTTACTGTAAATTAGATTCATAAAAAACAGAGACCATCAGTAAGAACAAAATTTGTTTTTATTTTGTATAATTTTTTTTAACGTCAAAGTTGCTGGACAAAGCACTTTGGTAGAGAAAACAAGTAGATCTCTTGTTATAGTTATGTTTCGTTACATTCCTATTGCACCCATTTTTTGCAGATTTTTTACATTATAGCCAGATGCGTATTTCAGTGGGGGAATTGTGCCATGGCTTTACCCTTGGAAACACCTTGAAAAAATCAGAGACAGATTTAAAGGAAAACCCTTTTTTTAGGGACTTTTATGTTTTTGGGATGAAAAATCAACAAAGCCGGGACAGATTCAAAGTCGCAAATTTTCTCTTTTACTAATATTATTCGAACAAGTGTCGCTTCGATCAAGTGTTGCTTCGATCAAATGTCGTTTCGATCAAATGTCGTTTCGATCAAGTGTCGTTTTGATCAAGTGTCGTTTCGATCAAATATTGTTTCGATTAAGTGTCGTTTCGATTAAATGTCATTCGATCAAATGTCGTATAATCAAGTGTCGATCGATTTAAGAGTCGTTTCGATCAATTGTCGGGTCACAAAGTTTTTAAGCCATTTGCGACAACAATGTGGCAGCGATCACGTAGTTTTTAGCATATCTACTATTTTGGAGCATATTCCATTTTGCATGTTTCATGACTAGTTTTGTACTTGATCTTGTGATGGTATTTGTAACATCATAAAGCGCTTTATTCGATGGCTAAATTTACGCGGAATAGTCACATTGTCGATCTGAATAGTGCGCTCGCCGCAAAATCCTTGAGCAATTTCACATATTAGACATTTTTAATTAACTGTTTCAAAATAATTGTTTGACTCATCAAAAAATGAGCTTTTATAAATGCAGCTTTTTCAAAAGTGCAAGTTTTTAAATACGGTTCTTGCCCTGAAAAATTGTCTACTCCAATAGTACTGTATGCTGTATAGTATTAGTCTTACTTGAAATGGCAGCCTTGTTTTCATCAGAAGAACTTAGTACATTGATTCCTGTCTTCATACAGTTTGTTAGATTGCTGAAACAAGGTACCATTACGTTGATCAACATATTGGACTCTTTGGAACTTGAATTGACAACGCAATTCAACATACTTCTACTGTACATGTCTCCAAGTGCAAGTGTGTAAAAACAAAAAGGGATAAACCAGATATAGATAAGCTGTTTTGCTAAAAACATATTACGTAATCTAAAATTTAAAGCAAAAATGTAATACATTCATAATAATGTCACATTTTATCATTTGCAAATTGGAATTGCTATCGTTTTCATAAGTTTATTTTTATTCATATTTGTTTTTGTGGTTATAAATTTTTGAATTATTGCTTTATTTTAATTAAATTTATGTAGGCCTGTTATTAGATTGAAGAAAGTCATGAATTTCATTAATTGACTGATATTTCTAAATAATAATGTAGTTTTTAAAAAATATTAATTGACTGATATTTCTAAATAATAATGTAGTTTTAAAAAAATGTCGACGTTAATCCCAGTGAAAGACAAGTTTCAGTTAAAAAGTTGGCAATCAGAATTTTTAACTATGAAACGTAAGAATAGTCAAGGCTTGAACCACAAATTTTTTTTGGCAATATCACGAGTTTTATAAATTATAAGGATTTTGTCAAAACGACTGTTTTAGTAACGTAGTCTGAAAAATATAATGTGCACATTTTTTTGTTAATGTTTTCTTTTTCTTCATATTCCCATATTGACCTTGTTGCTGCTTTCTGTTTGAAGTTAAGTTATTGTTGTATGTAAAGGGTGTGATCACATTGATTATTTTTCCGCTATGTCATGATGCGGATTTTATGAGCTAACGAAACTAACGCAGGTAGACTAAGCATCTAACTTGCGTTTTTATGGTCGCAAATTAAAATATTTTCACCTGAACTATGCCGCCGGCACAAAGGCCTGAGTAAAAAGTAGAAAGTACCGCGAAACTGTAAAAAAAAATTTTTGGTCAACGGAAACGATAGCAAAGTTACGAAACTTGTCGCAGCTCTTTCTTTTCAGTAGAGTACAGTGATTGAGCGTGTAACATTTTTATCAAACTTAACTGTTTTTGGTTTTTTGAGTACTTAAGAATAATATTAATTCATAATTCTTTGAAATATTGTTTAAACAGAATTATCGCATCCGGACTGTGCCAAAATATACAGCGAGGACCAAAACAAAAAGGAAAATTTTAAATATGATTTACAGTATTTTGTACCCTACTTTATTACAACTTTTTTAGATTAAGCTACACTTAGTAAGTCTAATAATATGAATCTTAGTAAAAATAAGTTTGATTCACTGAAGGTTTTTTTTTTTTATTTAGTTACAGGGTTAACCGTGGTTTTCGTTTGATATTGAAAAGTTTTAACTTGATTGATTTGATTGAGTTTGCCGATGGTTGAGTTTTTGCAATGCTTTTTCAACTGTGTTTGCAACTGACATCAAGCTCGAAATTGAAAAAAAAATACAAGTTTTTACAGCCGAATAAAAAATGAGCTAAAATTTGTTATTATGGTTCTGTAGATTTTAAGCAGATATTGCATAGCATAGAAAAACAAAAAAATTAGCAGCGCCCGTCTTAATCCACGCATTCAACTTGTATACAACTTGAACATAATTTCGACAAATTAATTTAGAGTGTACAGAAAAAAATTCTGACTTTTTGGTTTGTCTGAGTAATTTTCATTTACGTTTAAGAATTGATCTACGAGTATCTATATTTATTCTCACAAATGTTGATTAGAAATTGAATTATTTACTTTAGTTAGTTTATTTGTAACCTTTAATCATCACTGTTTTTCTCTTCATAAATTTAATCGTCTGTCGGTAAATGCAATGTATGTTTCAAATTAGTTTGTATTATTTGCTAAATTTGATTTGTCTAAAAATTTCACTTCTTATGTAATTTTAATTTGGTTTAAATTTATTCAGGCTATACCTTATCCATTGCTAAAATAAACTAATCTACCTTTGTGTTACATTTTAACAAATTGCTTTATAAAAACACGTTTAGTTAAGATCGAAAGAGGACAAAATTAAGACGAAACTTGATATATCTTGCCATTTTTCACGCCACGTAAAATTATGAAATAGCGCTAGATCTATTCGTCGGTCTATTTGTCTCCGTTCAATTCGTCTATGGTCATTTCGTCGCCAAGTCAATTCGTTGTTAAATAATTCGTCCCAAAATAAGGCGTTTGGTTGTGGACAATTTGATTGAAAGCAAGTTTTAAATTCAGCTGTTTGTTGTCACTAACTTTAACTAAATTACAATTGTCGTTTGGCAGTTTTAAATGTTATTATGTTTAGAACAAAAAAATAAAAAAATAAAGATAAAACTGTCCAAAAACAATGTTAGTCCTAAAGTGATATTTCAAAACTATTATTCAAATATTAAACTTAAGACAAAGAGGAAAATAAGATAAATAATAAAACAGTTTAACAACCAAGTGCCTTATTTGGGAACAAATTGACCGAAGGCAAATTGAAATAGCTTTTGCAAGCTGCGGGAACTGTTTTTGAGAACTATTAATCAAGTTTTGTAAAGAATTGCATGATTTGTAATAAAACTAGCCAACCATATAAAAATCATTTCGATTTTCGTCACTGGTTTTACAGTAATATAATTTCTTTTAACTATTGTAGTTAAGCTTAACTTTAGAGTCTATTGATACAAATTTTTGTAAAATGAGTTTGTTATACGCTTTTGTTTTTATTTTGATTTTTAATTGCATAGCGGTAGTTACATAATTGTTCAATGCTTTTGAAAATGTTTTCAAAAAACAAACAAAATTACAAAAGTGCGATGCTTGCTTCAGATTATCAATATTACTTTCTCAATTCAGTTTGTCTTTAATTTCAACCCTGTCTTTAAATTTAACCCCGATAAATTCCACCATGAAAAATTCCACCATATATTAATTCTTGGTAGATTATTTGCTTTTTATAGATCAATTAAAACGCGGTCGCGTACATTCCAAAGTTCAATCAAAAACTGTGGGGTTTCTCTTTGTCCACAAAGACCACAAACCTAACCTAACCTAACCTAACCTAAACTTTAACCTATGGTGAAATTTAACCGAATGGAATATACCAATCATCGTATTCAACAAAGCTAAAACTTGAATAATATTTAACCGGAGATACCTCGCCATTCTGCTATAAAATAAGTTTACAAAATGTATTAAATACAACTTGCCAGCTACTGCATTTATTTCAAATTATTTGGAATTAGCAACGAAATAAAATAAATATTTTAACATTAATTTTTAAGACAAAAATATTGTTTTATCATCAAATAATCTTTTTAATAATATATTAATTCAGCAACAATTTTTATCGACCTAATTTTGCTTAAAGTTGACCCAAATAATTAATATGTTAAAATTGGAAAAAGAATTTAAAAAAAGTCAGCAAATTCTATTACTTTAAACATCAACTGTTTAAGTAATTAAAAATCAAAAATGATTGAATTTACCACTCCAGTAATTTTAATGTTTACAACAGGGTTTGAGGCTTTTACGCTAAGTGAATCAAGCAGTTTTTCTGCAAGATACTGTAGGTTCTCAAGTGTACATGATGCATTGCACTTAAAAATATAAAAACTGAAAAGAGAAAAAGTTATATCTTGTTTGATTTTAAGAGCATAAAATTACATTTTTGGAAAATTTTAAACCTAGTTTTTTATTAAAATGATGCTGGTAGAATGCAACTATTTAAAGTAAAATATACTATTCGAATTTTTAAAATACATGTAATTAGCTATATATCTCAATGGTATTCCGTTCTCAATTTATTAATTCGTTTTGATATAGAGCAGAAAATTTAAAAACTTATCAAAATCAAGCGACCAAAATTCAGAAAATTAATTATTGTTTGATATTTTCGAAATGTAATATTTTACAATGTGATAACAGACAAAAAATAGTTATAATGACTGTGATGAAATCTTATTTCATAATTGATTGAATGAACGTCTTTGCGCTCGGGCGCCTTGAAGCCGAACAAATTAATTGATGTCTTCAGTTTTTCGTTTTATTTTCAGTTGTATATGGAAGAAGCTCACTGCGTTTCAGTTAAACTGATTTTCTTGTTTCAATTATTTGTTATTTCTATTTGTTGTTGTTTCAGGTTTCTAAGTGAAAAAAAAGAAAGCTGTTTCTAAATGAAAAAAAGTGAAAAATGAAAAACATGAAAAAAAGTGAAAAAAAGAAGCTCACTGCGTTTTAGTTAACCTGGTTTTCTTGTTTCAATTATTTGTTATTTCGATTTGTTTTTGTTTCAGGTTTCTAAGTGAAAAAAACACCAGTATCCAAGTTTTACGATAAAGTATTTCTGCTTTTTTAGTTTAAACTTGGTATTTTGATTAACATTTTTCTAAATCACCATTTCAACTTTTACTGTTACGATAAAATTACTGTTATGACCGTGCACTTTATTTGGTGTAAAAAATATTTCTGAAGCTTTTCGGCAGCGTGGTCGACTGGTTAAAGTGCGGTAACAGTATCGACATGGTCTCAGTTTAAAACCTACTTGCATTATTCTGTTGGGTTCTTGGGAAATACACTTTGCGGCACTTTTCTCTGCTTGCTGGTCTTGGCAAGTAGTTTTACATTTCAGTCATTTCTTTATTAATTTCAAGCGGACAGCAATATCTTGATAACTTCGCAAGCAGGTCGGGGTACTTGTTTTCTCTATGTATTAGCCCCTCCGTGGCTTTCCTGTGAGCCAGGAGAATAAATATAGATATAAAATAAATAAAAAATAAATCATAAAATCATTAGTACAGATTGTATAACATTAGAAATAAACTTAATAATGAGAAATAATTTTTAAATTGTATGTATTAATAGTTCAAAAATGTACAATAGTTATAAATAAATTGTCTTCTATACAGTTTTTTCGTAATTACATGGTTGTCACAATGACCACCCAATTAGTAATGAAGTTATGTAATTAACTAGCTTTTATTGCACTTTTTTCCTTTTAATTTGATAACATCCGCTTTAGTACTGCTGTCATTTGATTTTACGTAGTTTAGTTTACGCCTGTAGTGTAAAGTCCAAAGCATGCAAAAAAAAACGTCGCAGGTGAATGTCAAAAAACGTCTTTTTTGTTGTTCAAGTAAGTTGTCAATCTATATTTCTTTTTATTTTTACTTGATTTTTGTATTTAATCTTCGACCAAATTTTACTAAATTTAAAAAAAGCTTTGCTTTCTTAGCCCTTTGGATCTGCCTTTGTTGGTTAACAAACTAGTCTACTTTTGATAAGAATTTTAAGCAATATCTGACGACAAAAAAGTGACTAATCTGCAAAAAAAATAAATAACAATGATAAGTCAAAACAAAACTTTGCAACAAAATTAAGAAAACTATGGTTGTTTCTCTCATTTCTTATAATAACAATCTAACAATTTGCCAATAAACAGGAAATAGCTCTTATATGCAATATCTCTCTGCATTTCAGATTAAAATTTAATATTTAGAGTGACAAAATTTTCAAATTCCATTTTCTAGCATTTGCTGTTACTGTAAAACCACTGTTGATAACGTACGCCTTATACAGTTTTTGTGTTAAAACATTTCTGAAGCTTCTTTGAATTTTTCAGAGAATAACATTTAAAATATGCTTTAAAAATGAGAACTGCAATTGTTTTATATCTACACTAAAACAAAACAACCACGTTGTAGTTGAAAAGTACAACTATAAAAAACCAACTTATGATTTGCAGCTTTTCTTTTAAATATGTTTTCGTCACAATGACCAAAGATTTAGCAATGAGATTATTAGTTCAAATAGCTTAAAATAAACTTTTTTTCTTTTAAATTTTGTGACATCTGCTAAAAGATTGTTGTTCATTTCATCTCTATATTTATCCTCCTGACGAGCAGGAAAGTGTCAAAAGCGCTATACATAGGAAAACTGTCAAGCAATTGTATGCCATGCAATGCAATATCAAAACCGCCAAGCAGAGGAAAGTGCCCTAAAGTGTCTTTCCTAAATAGACAGCAGATCGCGAAAGTAGGTTTTGAACTGAAACAATGTCGATCAAAATTATAGCGTTTATAACTACGTGACCACGCTCCCGATTCGATGATGTAGAGTATTTAACTTGCTAATCAACCACTTAACTTGGTTGAGCGATTTGCCGTGTTCATCTGAAACATCTCCCAAATTTTTTGTAAAAACAATTTAATGCGATTCCAAAAAATGCACCTTTAGCATATTTTACAACTTAATACCTTATAACTACATGTATATAATAAATTAGCAACAACATCTTCAAAATTTTCAGTTTTGTCTAAACCTAAAAACTTGAGGCAAATTTGTTTAAAACACTTCCACGCTTCCGATTCATTGGTGCTCAGCATTTTATCAAACTCTTCATTGATCATCAACTTCCGTATTTCTGGATTAACAAAAACACCTTCCTTTATCTTTGCGATCGACAAGTGAGAAAAACAAGTTTGCAAGAAATTAAAAACTTTAGACTCTTTATCTAAAGCTTTGACAAATTACTTGAACAAACCTAACTTAATATGCAAAAGAGATAAAATCATTTTGTTTGCAAAAACCAAAGAAATGTATGTTGATAACAATATGTTGACCAGCTTCAGTTTCTAGCCTCATAAGCCAATGCTCCTTTTCGTAGTGTTTGCTACGAGCTCTGGACTCCCACAAGCACAAAAAACAACTATATTTCGGGTAGCCCAATTGAAGATTCCTTAATAAAGGTATGATTTTTAAATCAGAAAACACAAACCATCTGCTTTTCTTATAACATATTTTGTTTAAGATAAACTGCAAAGTGTTGTAGGTTTCTTTTAGGATTGTTGAATATGCAACTGGTACTGATAATAAAATATTTCCATTATGACAGAACTGCCATGATGCTTTCCTTGAAACCGTCTATAAAAAGCTTCCTGTCGTCTGGGTCATAATTTATACCAATGCTTTCAAACTGTGCGGGAATATCATTACAATAGCAAAACTTACCATCTATAGAAAAGAAGTTAGATGAACGCATAGAGCTTTGAAGATAAAAACTAACTTTTGTTCCAGGAGAAAACAAGTTTCACTGCTGCAAGCGTGATTCCAAAACTTTACTTTTACTTTTCAAAAGATTTAAATTCCAAACAAGATCATTCAGATCATCTTGTGTAATCAAATGTCGTATATTATTGCTTTGACAAGGCTTGAAATCTGCAACTTGTACGTTGGTAAGGAAGAAATAACAATCTGTAACATGATCTTTCTGTTCTCTCCAAACCATAGGTACTGCGAATTCAAAAAAAGCATTTTTTCCAGCAAACCATCTGTGAAGTCTGCTACTGCAGTTCACACAGCAAAAATGTGGAGCTCAACATTTTTCCAGATTACCAATGGCACAACCAAATAAGCATAATATAAACTTTTGAGTTTTGAGGTTAGATTTCTTCTGTATTTCCTCAAAGTTAACTCTCCACAGATACAGCAGAATACAATAGGTTTGTTTTTACATAAACACTGGGGTTGGACAAAATTGCAATTCACAAAATCAACTTCTGTACTGCAATCAAATTAAATCGAAAGAAAATTATAATCTGCGAGCTAAACAGAATTAAAGCAACGGAGTAAATAACTATTCAAAACTTCACTACACACATAATAAAGGCTAGCAAGAAAAAGAAATTTACCGATTCAGCGCTTTCAATGCCACTTAAAATGTAACTTATCATTACGGCTAAAGTCGAAGCCATATAAAAACAGCTGTTCATGGCTGAATTACGCTGATAAAGAAGCTATAAAATGCTCTTATATTCGATCAGGTTATCTTTTTCTTGTACTAATGTATACAGCAAACAAACGTTGCCATAAAGTTTTGGAAAATTGCAGCCACAATTTAGTCAGTACAACAAAAAGATTGCATTGCCGGTCGTAAAATCAATTTACTTGATGTTGTTCTTCAAACCTCCTATTGAATATATGAAAAGCAGTTAAATATAACTAAAAGGCGACGCCAGTAATGCGCACTTTTAACTCGCGTGCTAAACTAGTGCAGCAGCAGTATTTAAAAATAGCAAAAAATTTGTACATGTTACAAAAAAACGAAGTTCAGATTTGTGATCAGTGCACCCAAATTATCCCAAAACACCCTTCATGTGTTTTGAATATTTTTTAATGTTGCACAGTGTTATTAGTATCACATAAACTTTTCGATATTAACCCTTTATATTCTTATTAGCAACTGGTAAAATTTTTTAAATAATTATTTTTTTCTAATCTATTGATGAGTAAATAAAATATTCATAACCAATTAGTGTAAGTAAAAAATGTTTTACAAAAATTTTTATTAATAAAAAAATTGAGTGATAAGAAGCAACAGGACACCGGATAATTATCAAAGTGAAATTTCAATTTTTTACTTTATAACCAATACTACAAATAACTTATACTTATATATTGTGGTATTCATAGAAGTAGTTTTTTGTCGATAATAGATAGATAAACCTTGAAAACAGTAGGGTCTTGTTTAACTTTTTTGATGCACGAAGTGCACATCTACCTCCTCTTTCATCAAATTCAGGAAAATGTGCGCCTCTATTTTTAAGTCTTAATTGATTTGAGAGAGAGAAAACTCTCCGTTTGTAAAGTCTTAGTCTTTTTGCTTGTGATGAATTATTTTTTTCATCAGAGTAGCTGGGCTTACCCCTCTTTTTGAATGGAATTTTTCCTTTTCTTATAAGCCAAGAGTTACATGCCATTGTAATTCAAATAAAGAAATTCTACCATAAGCCTTACAGTAAATAACAAACGCACATACAAAGACCTAATAAGCCAAAAAATAATCTATGCCAAAATTTTTTTCCTTGCGATCCCTATTACAAAAAACTTTTAATTGAGAAACTGTATATATATTAGTAAAAAATATTTCACACACAATTTGGTGGTTAGACCTTGCCGAAAGGAACTTGTTTATTAAAGTTAAACTTATTTGGAATGACTCAATTACAGTTCTACATTGTTGCGGCACGTACTGGCAAGCTAAAAGGACATTATATTTTAGTACTAGGAAGTACCAATAAGATTGCATTTTATACATTTCTATAATAACAAAAATTTTAACGAGGTCGTATAAGTACCGCTAGGATATAAAGGGTGGATAATTATTGCATAGTCGGTAAGCTCCTTCTGTTTATTTGCAAGCTGCTTTATAATTGTTTTAATTGTTCGTTTTATCAATTGTAATCTTAATCACATGTCCGGCAAATTAAGAGCACGTAACCTTAAGCGCTTCACGTTTTCTTTCTAAAGTTATCGAGAAGCTGATGAACTAAATTTTTTTAAATTATTTTATTATTTTTTTTTATTTTATCTGTATATTTATTCTCCTGACTCGCAAAAAAGCGACGGAGGCGCTAATTCATAGGGTGGGCAATTACCCCGACCTGCTTCTGGAGATACCAAGATATTGCTGTCTGCTTGTAATTTAATAGAGATATGACTGTAATTTAGAACTCCTTGCCAAGACCACCAAGCAGGGGAAAGTGCCATAAAGTGTCTTTCCCAAGGACACAACAGAGTGGCGCGAGTAGGTTTTGCACCGAGACCGTGTTGGTCACGAGCCTAACGCTTTAACCACTCGACCACGCTGCCGACTTTAACCACTTGACCCTTAAATTGCCAGACTTTTAATTACTTAATCCGTTCGTTGTCGCGATTCTCTATTTGGCTGTTGTAAACTGTAACTTTAATTTAATCGCTATTGGGAAAAATCCACGTTGTTCCAAAAAACTCGCTTGTAATATAATGTCACGTGTCATGATTTTATATAAGCGTGCACTTCTTTTTTATTTTATTCCACTCCAGTCAATCATTTCAGGCTAATTTGAGTTGTTACATTGCAGTTAAGTTGTTTGTGTTTCTGTGGCTGTGTAACCGCAGTAATTCTACAGAGAAAAAAAGAATTTTAAACTTGTGTAGCCGTCGAACTATTTAAATTACTAGAGGGCCGTTAAGTCGTTCTTAGAGCTTCCTGGCACAAAGTCGTTGAAGTACATGTAATTGTTCACAGTTTTGGCACTGGAATTGTTTTGAAGTTTGGTGAAGCTTGGAAGCCAAGTTTTTGTGAATCAATTAATTATTTTGTGAGTTTTGTAAATAAACTCTTTTTAATTAGAGAAAGTGGTTTCTGTCTGTCTGTCTGCTGTGGAGAGAAGTTTTGTAAGGAATCAACAGAATTTAGCCAGAACTAACCGTACTAAGAAGTTCAATCTCGCAGGAAACTATTTCTTGAGAGAGAGAGAGAGAGAGAGAGAGATTTGTTTATTTCCATCAAATCTTTTCAATAAATTATCGCTTAAAACATACACAAAAAAAAAGTCGGAATAAAAAACAAGATACAGCTTTACTTCAGCGCAGGTATTGGGGTTATCTTGTTTAACTTATCCTTTTGGATTTCCTGGTAAAGTTTGTGACATCTGGGGGCTTGTCCGAGATAGATTACATTTGTTTCAGAATGCAGAAAAAAAAGTTTAGTTCAAAAATGGCAACTAGTTTTATTGAAAAAGAATTTGAAAAATTAAGAGCCGGAATAAAAGGTTAAACAAATGTCAGAAGAAATAAAAATTGATTTTTTTTTGAAGTGAGTAAAATCGGCTTTGCAGGAAAGAAAATAAAGAGAAGGGTCGGGAGGTTGAATTAAAAAAGCTGAAAATTTAGGAAAAAAAAAAGGGAAAAAAGACAAGCAATGCTGAAAGCTGAAGGCTAAAAATTAGAATTGGAACTTCAGGAGAAAGAGAATGATTTTGGACAATTGCAATCGGAACAAAAAAAAACAAAATTTGAGAGATAAAATGCAGCTTGAACTGGAGAGGTCGAGACCTGAACGGGAGACAGATCGCTCTAAAACAGGAAGAGCAAATCAAGAAGGAGATGCACGTATTGTTTTCGGAGGAGCAGGGTCCCATGATCTCGCTCTTTCCATAATGGAAAAAAAATGACTTAGATCACATGTCCGCAAACTTTTACTTGTCGCCAGTCAAACATTCGTCTGCAAGTTTACGGCGAGCCTCCATCAGCGCAGAAGTCAAAAGAATGCCAAATTCAAGTTGTGATGGAAGTTCATTTAAAAGTTTTATGTTTGAGCCAAAGTGGTGAATTTTCTTTAGTTTTTATGGTCCCATTGATTTTAATGATTATTTCAAATTAACTTTCAAATTTTATCACAAATATATTTTAACACAATAAAAAGTCATGACTTTGACTCTACGTGTTGTTTTTCTAAAAAGAAAAATATAAACCTTTTACTTAGAGAAAACTAATGCATTCCAAGTTATCTACTCAACATTGGGTTGGTTGTAAAGCATTGCGATAGTTCAAGATACTTTGGCATATGGCTAAAAATTCCTCAGCGGACTGCACAAAAGACCTCTCGAGCTACATGCGGCTCGTGCGCCGCGGGTTAAACAGTCTTGACTTAGATATTTATACAGTATTTTAGTTAACTTGATTTAAATAGTTTATGAATATAAAACAAATTTGAAAGAAGGGGGTCGTTGAGTTAGACTGGATTGCCATAATCGGTCTCCGTACAGAAAAGTACAACTTGTAAACCACTAGTCTAGCCACTTTTATGGTCAATCACTGCAGTAATCAATCACTATATCACTAAAAAATCGATAGCTATAAACAGCATTTTCATTTGCAAAAACTTCCAAGTTTAAAATATTAAGTTAAAGCATCTTCAAACACAACAAAAATATTTGGATTATTTTAATTGATTACTGGATTAACACATGTTCAAATTGTATAAATCACAAAAAAAGTCTAAAAAGAAATTTCAAGTAATATGTACTTAAAAGATGCTCTCACAATTGCATGTTAATACTACATTGATATAATATTAAAACTAATGATGTAACATTTAAATTATTTAAGACTATAGTGCTAATAAACTATTTAATTTCATTTGGAGAAAATTACAGATCACACTAAAGAGTAACCTCTGAAGCATTGTGAATCACGCACGCCAAACCTGAACATACTGCCTGACTATGGTTTCCAGTTGAAAACTCTCATCAAGGACATTCTGCTCATCTCGATTTTGTCGGAAAACTGGTTATATAATATCATGTTTTGCAAACTTTATATAAAATATATGTCTTGAATGCACCATTGGAGGTTTTACGTGGTAAATAAGTTTAATTTTACTTCTTATGGTAGCTCGAGACAAATGTGTTCGATTAGATATAAATAAGGGACAACACTAAAATCTATTTTCAAACATATAGTAAGAATGGTCAAGTCAATCAACAAGCAAGTGCCGACAGATCTGTTTCGTCCTTATTAGGACTCGTCAGGACATTACAGCTTGTTATTGACCCCAGCTGAAAAAGTTGAAAACTTAAACAGCGGGCACAACTTTCTGTTTGTGGTTTTTACACCTCAAACATCCAGTTATGGACCTGAACGCTGGGTAGGTAGTACAATGAAAACAATGTTCCACCAGCGCAACTGCAAAAGACACCGCTAAACCGCAAAGGTATACTGGCGGCGGTTCCGATATGCTAACCACATCGAGTTAGCTAACACGGATAAGGGTTAAGACAAGCAAAACCCTGCAGTTCCCATTACAAACATATAGTAAGAATGGTCAAGTCAATCAACAAGCAAGTGCCGACAGACCTGTTTCGTCCTTATTAGGACTCGTCAGGACACTACAGCTTGTTGTTTTTATTGTACTACCTACCCAGCTTAACATTGTTTTCATTGTACTACCTACCCAGCGTTCAGGTCCATAACTGGATGTTTGAGGTGTAAAAACCACAAACAGAAAGTTGTGCCAGCTGTTTAAGTTTTCAACTTTTTCAGCTTGGGTCAACAACAAGCTGTAGTGTCCTGACGAGTCCTAATAAGGACGAAACAGGTCTGTCGGCACTTGCTTGTTGATTGACTTGACCATTCTTACTATATGTTTGTAATGGGAACTGCAGGGTTTTGCTTGTCTTAACCCGTATCCGTGTTAGCTAACTCGATGTGGTTAGCATATCGGAACCGCCGCCAGTATTTCTTTGCGGTTTAGCCGTGTCTTTTGCAGTTGCGCTGGTGGAACATTGTTTTCATTGTAAAATCTATTTTGCTGTGACACTTTTGCATTAACATTTTTTAATGAACGACTTCCACCTTTTCCAACTTTATCTTAAACAACTCTTCCGTAAATATTTTTTGGCTAAAAACTTCAAATAAAAATTGCTCTTTATTTGAAGTTTTAAAAATTCCAAATCACCATCAACATTTTTTTTGAACTAGAACATATTTGATTTTTATGTCAGTTTATCGATATAACAAAACTAATTAAAAATTACAATGTAATAAAAACAAAAGTCAGTTTACAGTACGTTTGTTCAATATAAATATTATTCAATTAGGAAAATTAATGCAATTACATCATTAACAAATTATTTAGGTTTTGTTATTGACACGCAAATAGCAAATTGATCTTTACAATTAATAAGACTTATTTGGTTTATTTTGCCAGTTTTTCATGATTTAGGTGAAGCAGTAGTGTTGCAACTTACCTAGAAAATTCAAGATATTGGTTGTCACATTTTTATTGATAACTTTTTCAATTCTCCAGCTCTCCAAGCACAGTTATTACAAAGAAAAATATTCAGGGGCGGAACTGTAAGGGCAAATCGCAAAAATCTTCCAAAAGCAAATGTTCCATCCGATAAAAGTATAAAGAGGAGATGTTGCATGTTTTACATCAAATGGAATTTTTTATGTAAAATGGATGGATAACAAAGCAGTTAATATGGCGTCTAATTACCTGTCTGCTTTTCCTACCTCTGATGTTAAACGTAGAAAGAAAGGATTAAGTCAAAAAGAAGCATTCAAGTGCCCTGCAGTTGTCAAACAGTATAACAAGTACATGGGTGGAGTAGAAATTATGGACCAGAAGAAAGTGACGTACCAGTTTGACCAAAGATCAAATATCAAATATTATGTCTGATCTTATTGATATTGCTGTTAACAATGCCTTTGTCATCTTCAGTAAATTAGCTAAAATAAATTCAACTAATATTGAGCATGTTGATTCTAAAACATTCAGACGAATTTTAAGTCGGCAATTGATAGGTAATTATTGTAATAGAAGTAGAGCTGAACCTTCAATACCAATACTCTATAGCCAAAAAAACGCAAGTATAACACTGCTATTGACAAATGAACTCACTCGATGAAAAAAGTCCAACAGCGACAACGCTGCAAGCTCTGTACGGCGAAAAAGATTCAAAATCAAACTAACAATATGTGTGTCGAATGTGGAATATATCTATGCTACGTAAATGGAAGAAACTGTTTTGAAAAATATCATGCAAAAATATAACTTTGATCTGTCTAGTATTCTCATTTTTATTCTCTTCAATAATACTACGTCGTATATGTTTTTAAAGTTTTTTAATAAATCAGACGTTATGAATAAATAAATTCTTATAAAAATATTATTTTATTTCAACTCCAAAAGACAACAATGTCAACATGACAGCATAGATATCAATATATAGTTTATTTTCATAAAACATACAAATTACCCCTGAGGATCAATGGT
Source organism: Diplosoma virens (assembly GCA_963680785.1). Classification (NCBI taxonomy): domain Eukaryota; kingdom Metazoa; phylum Chordata; class Ascidiacea; order Aplousobranchia; family Didemnidae; genus Diplosoma; species Diplosoma virens. The sequence continues at coordinate 35,692,004 of OY796888.1, forward strand.
ACATATATGTACCATGCTGTAATTTCCATAAATCTTGAAAAAAAATTTTTTTTTACATTTAAACAATATATTTTAGTCTTCTAGAACACAAATATCTAAAAAAAAATTTAAAAATTATAATATTTTGATCATGGTCATCAAATAGTTAACAAACTTACAAACCCTTCTATTTGTGCTATATAAACTCATAAAATATCAGGTTTGGACCTACATAAAGTACGCTAGCCTAACCACAAAATAATGTACTAGCAGTTTACAAAAACAAAGTTAAAAACATTTAAAAAAAATAAATCAAAATAAACAAACACACAAAGTATGATTTGCATAACTCACAAAAATTTACGTGCAATTTACAAAATTTTGTAAGCTATAAATAGATGTTTTTTACACAGCATCGAAGTTCAATTTAACTCAATATTTTTAATAAAAGAGTCTCATAATGTTTTAAATTACTGTATGGCAATTTGAAGATATTGCAAAACAAAGAGGGAATGGTTGCCACCTGTACAAGTGATGATATGATGATTTAATTAGGAATGCAATTTGGGCAAACTTGGTAGTTGTTCCGTGTCATATTCAATAAATATTTACAACAGCCTTATCCAAAGCCGTACCATTCAAAAACATTTTGGTGAAGCGATACATTTTGTCCAAAATTTTATCGATGATCATAATCTTGTAGCATTTCAGGGAGATGAAAAAATATCACACAGATTTAAAGTCAAGATGTTTTTTTATTTTCATATCTTGGTCTTCACCAGATTTTGTTGTTGAAAATAAAGCAGAAAGGATTAGGTTTACACTATTAAAGCTGGTAAAGATCCTAAATAAAGGTCTTTACAACAAATCTTAAATGTATTTGCTCACTGATCTGGATCGTTATAAAATTGAAAAACTTTATCATTCCTAAATAATTGATTGTCAGACTTAAAAAAAATTAATTTTGCCCAAATATTTTTTTGTTAAACAAATAAACACAAAAATAAACAAAGATGATTGACACAACAAACGAAAATGCGCTTGAATTAAAAATTATTTTAAACAAAATATATGCTCTACATAAACTTCAAAATACTACATAAACTTCAAAATAAATTTTAATAAAAGTGCTTTCTCTCAAGTTTAAAATAAATTTTAATAAAAGTGTTTTCTCACCTGATTCTCAAAACAACTTTTATAGTTTTGTGTTAAACTTTAAAGTTTGTAATTATCGCTAGAATGCTTTTTCTACATTTTTTTAATTTCAGACTTTGTTTTTGTTCATTTGTCTTTTATTTTCTGCTTTATGAATATAATTTTAAAATTGGTGCTTGTTTTGTTTCTTGTACAATCTTACAACTTAAGTAAAGATATTTTTTCACTATGGTTTATAGTCTTTTAAAAAAGAAAACAAGAGCATCAGGCAAACAAAAAAAACGCGTTTAATTTATGCATAAAAAGAAAAGAAAAGAAAATTTTTAATTAAACAAATTATGAATATTGTTTAAATGTCGCATCCAAGTAATTCCATTTGCAAAGTTGGAGCCTTGTGCCACGTGATAGGATAAAGGCGGATGTATGACGCTTCTATTCTTTCGGGAAAGTATCTTATTACAGGAGTATTTGTGTCGTTGTTTCCCTGAAATGTCTGAAACAAGAAAAAGAATATTGTTAAATGTCTTTATAAAAATTCAAAACGAATCCTATTTGCTATTTCGTTCGAAAAATTTTTAAAAAATCTTACACATTTTAACAAAAAGATTAATATTAGTTTTGTCGCCAGAGTTGGCAAGTTGGTAGAAATGCTCTCACGTCAAACGCAATTCTCACTGTGGTGCTTCTAAACCTAATTTCGTCAATTTGTGGAATCAATAAAAACACATTTTTGTTACTTTTCTGTGCTTGGTGGCCCTAGCAGCAAAGTCGTTTAGAAAAAAAGCTTATAAATCATAATAAATAAATATTTAAATTTACTACATTTTTAAAGCGCGGTTACTAAAGTAAATCATATCGAAAGTGTTTTGACATTAACAGTACTAATTTCATCGTCATATGAACATTGTCATTATATATCTCAGCAACATCAACGCCTCGAGTGAGTAGCAGGCTCATATCATTTCACCGGAAGCTCAGTAATAACTGATGAGCTACTTGTTTTGGTGTGAAAAAATCGGCCATTACATTTTCAAAACAATTAAAAAGAAAGTTAAAAAAATTGAATTAACAGTCCAACGGAAAAAAATTAAAACATTCTTACAAATATTTATGATTGTTTTTATAATACAGAAGTACTTGATTTTATCGGAATCTAATGATCATTAATTTAACCTAGTAAATAGGGGACAATAATTAGATATCGGTAATAAATTTTCCTTTCTAATCTACTTTGATATTTTGCAATTTCATGTTTAGGCTGCAAGGTATACAAAATAACTTAAGTTTAAAATCATCACAAATCCATACTTTATGTTTTTGAAAAAAATATGTTTGAATCATTATGGAAAATAGATTATTAATTAAAAAAAGAGATAACTTTACAGTAACTACTTATTTTATTCCAAGCATATTTCTCAAAATAAAAAAGATTTATTTGGTAAGATTATATTGTAAACACAAGAATAAAGAAATAAATAAAATTACTTTGTTGAACATTGTAAAGTGTATTCCATCTCGTGAATGTGATATGTTGTAAGATGTTATGTATTGAATATAATTCTGTGGTCTTCCTTGGGTAATGATTCCGGAAACAGTTTTATTTTGTAGATAAACTTGAATCCAAATATGACCAGGTGGTTTAAATTGTAGAGGATCTTCAGGATCATAAAAGCAAAATATTTATATTTCAACTGTGAACTTGATTATTTATAATAAAACAATTTCAGGCTTAAGCCACCCTGCCTTGCTTTAATTATTATGATTCAATTTTAATAAAGGACTTCTTATCTTCAAAGAATAAATCTAAAACTTTTTATGTAAAATACATTTAATTTTAATAAGAAGAAAATTTAAGCGTATTTTGTTTACGTAAAACTTTTTTCAAAGCTGCAGTGACTGAGAGTCAAAGCTTCTTAATTCTTAATTATTCTACTAATATATGATTAACTGTATCTATTTTATTAATATATAATATAATCAAGCTTCTTGATCATTCTACTAACGGGATTAAATTCTTTTCTGAGATATTTTTACAGCTTGCTAAACAAGAGATAAAAACTCCAAACCTCTTAAAATGTTATACTTTTAAATATTACATCCAGGTAGAATAATGATAAATATCTACAAATCTTGTTTAGAGAATTGTTTGAAAACATTTAGAATTAAAAAAAAGTTGTTCAACACCAATTCTTGAACCAATGGTCATTTTCGAACAATTTACATAAACCACCTTCATCAAAGAATTTTTTTATAAAATTTGGTGACAATCTAAAAAATACCAAAAATTGTTCTCGACTGTAGTTGTACCATATTGTTATTATTTTCTTGCGTATTAACATTTCTGTTTTGTTTTTTTTTAATTGTAGCCATTGCATTAATTGTTATTTTTTTGTAGATTTAGGCTATTTATCCCATAGTTCAACGTTTTTCTCTTATCTTCCTCACTTAAGCTTTTTATTGAGTTACTTTGTTTTATAATACACTGTGGGATATACACGTAGCAACAAGAATCACATATGAATGATAAATGTATTAAAATAAATGTAATAAAAATAGAAAAAGATAAGTAAGCCCACAATAAACAGAGGCGGCCAGACTAACTTTATAAAAAATTTATTTCAACTAACCCTTGTAAAACCCCGTTCTTCTTTTTTCTCAAACCTGGAACAAAAAAATCCTTCAAGACAGCCTATAAAGGCTATACCTGGAGATGTTTCTTTTCCAAACATAACTTCAAACCCCGAAACCCTAATGAATTTCTTTGCATAATGACTTTCTTTACATAAGAAAGTTATTATGCAAAGAAATTTATTATGCAGATTATGCAATGCAATCCTATCCTCACCATCTTTTTTTCATGGTCCATTTACCCGTCATTTAATTTCACACCTAGAACCCCTTCTCACTTTTACACTAAAAAAACCTATTTCGCTCGCACAAGACACACTTCTCTTCAACTACATAAACACAATAGGTACATCCCACATCATAATATCCAAACTAGCCTCCTTAATCAGACTTGCATACTTATGATTAATATTGATGAATAAATTTATCCTTTTTTGCAATTATTTTACAAATTGCCGATTGAATACTTTTAAATTTTCTTGTAAAAATATCTTTTGTTTTAGTTGTTTAATGCATTGTAAATATTCCTGCCGTCACTTATTTATTGTTTACTTAATTATTTTGTACATTTTATATTGTTTTATATTTGTAAATATAAGTAACACAAACTAAAATAATCTTTTTTTTACCCTCTCTTCTTTTATTGTTTCCTCTTATTCAAAGTACACCATATAAATCTATTACTTTATATTATGATTTTTTTTCTTTTTTTCTTCACATTTGTCCTCCGTTATATAACCGATTTAAATTCTAATCTACAACTAATACCTAGTTACACATCTTAACCTATGGTATATACAAGTTTTATCGTATTTTGTAGAAATGTTTTTAATTTGAATTTTTGTGTGTGTTTGTAACTAAAAATGTATAAATAAAAAAAAAAGATGATTTTCTCAATAAAAACATTAAAAATTTCGATATAAAAACATATAATTTTTTTAAAATAAAACACAAAAAATTCGTTCATACGAGTAGAAAAATAAAATATTAAGTATAGAAGCAGCAGTTACCAGCGATAAAGTCTTGGGGTCAAATTTTTATTGTCTCGGTCTCAAACTAGTACTTTTGTTCTAGGTCTTGGTTAGATCGTGGTGTAATCTCCGTCTTGGGTCTTTTAAAAGGGTAAACCCGGACATTTTTTTACATAACGGTATTTCTTAATATGATTTCGATGAGTTTTGCAAAATAGTAACATCCAGATTCAACTGATCAGCTTTGTTGCAATTTAAAATCTTAAAACATAAAAATTGCACATTGCTTTTATCTCTTGCCTTTGAAGTTTTTTTACATTTATTGCAATGATGATTGATTTGTTTTCGTCATATACAAAGGACATCCACTCCGACTCAGATATAAATAGTAAGGGGCCAAGGATTTTTCTTTCTTGTATCCCAGACAGCTTACGTTCCAGATCAGATGCTAGCAGCAATTGTACATTAAAGTTATTTATTATTTGAAATATGCTACAAATGGGTGCAACAGCATTGGAGGCAAACTTGCAGACGTCACTCAAAATTCTCAATCATTCCAACACATTTCTTTTTTAGGATTTCTCAAATTTTTGTTGTATTTAATGCCTTTGGTTCATCAATGTTTAAACTAATGGCACTAAATACAGCAAAAAATTTGAGAAATCTCAAAAGAGAAATCAGTTTGAGTGAATGATAATTTTGCGTAACGTCTGCAAGTTTGCTTCCAATACTGTTGCGCCCATTTGGAGCATAATTTGAACGATAAATTACTTTAATGCAAAGTAACCAAATTAAGTGAAATTTTGAGGAATGATGGTACAAAGATTGATATTGAAGTGATGGTACAAAGATTGATATTGAAGTCGACCAAGTTTCTTGAAATTGTATTGATGTTGATAAGATTTAATAAAATTTGCATGGGTTTTGTTTTTTTGGGTCACCCTGTATTTAGTCAGCATCGGGTTCAGAACATTATAGTTGTGCACAGTAATCACCTGTGGAGTAAGCCAGAAGTCTCGGAAACAAGACAGTTTTGTGCAGTATTTTGATATTTTTGTTGTAATTTTGGCCATTTGGGACACTAATCAGATTATAAATAAGATATATATTTGTTGTTTTATTTGGTAACAAAAACGTCCTGAAAATTGTGCCTAATTACACCGTCATTTGCCTTCACACTCACACCAAATTAAAGTACTTGAGAAATGATAAAAAAATTCGACTACTTAAACATAAACATGTCGTACAGTTTGCTTTTTTAGTTTAAAAAGAAGCCTTATAGAACAACAACAAAAATAATGCAAAAAATAGACTTAGAACAGCAAGATAAATCATCTAATTTGAATTTTGATGCAGCAGTAAACATAAAAAACAGATAGGGATTTTTGAATTTTAAGTGCTGTAGTTAATCTATAATAGCAACCTCAAAACTTTTTAGACCTACAACGTTTCTAAAAGTTGGGTTAAAGAAAATTAAAATACTAGTTTTTAAGTTTGGTTTTGATATATCAATGATTGTCAAAATGTCAAAATGTCACTATCAACTACAGAGATCAATAAATAGCAAAGGGTCAATTGGAAATTAATAAATAAAAGTTAAAGTTGAGTAACTATTTCTAAATACTTTTAATTGTAATTAATGTGTAAAACATTGTTATTTGTTGAAGCATTGTTTCTGTCACACTTCATTTACAAAGTTATCTTAAATATATAGCGTTATGGTTGCATTTAAGCTTAAGCGTTTTATTATGACGTAATCTTTTTATTAATAGGTAGTGAATGCGTATTCGGTGTGCCACCCTCACTTGGTTTGATTTATTTGCAAAAAGTTTTGTAAGTGTTGTGCTGTTTTGTTTTGTTGTTTTAATTCAAACCGCGTAGGTAGCGCTTTAGTGTTTTCAATCGCTGTGCGCTATTTCATCTTTCTTTTTTGTTTCTCTGTTATCTCGAGAACTCAATAATGCTTTCGGAATTTTCTAATTAATTCAACGATATGTAATTGTTTATTGTCTGTCTTCTGGTTGGCTGTATTGCAGGAGCGTAGACTGCTTGACCGATTGTAAACTTATTTCAATTGTTATTCGTTATTTTAATCGGGAGAAATACCCCGTAATTCCGATAATGTTAATTATCGGGCGTAGCATGGCTCGATGTATATAAATATTTTGCATATTGTTTACAAATTATTATTCTAGTTGAGTTATTCTAGTTGTTGCATTCCAATTGAGTCATTTGTGTTTTGTGGTTTTGTGGCCATAGTTGTTTAAAGATCAAGTGTTGTCGCCTTGTAAGTTAATTTTATGGAAAGATAGAATTGTTTTTGCTTGTGTAGCGGACGAACTATTAAGTTTAATATTGGCCATGGAGGAGCTAATTAATCTTTACAACTTGTCAGTACAAAACTGTGAAGCGGTTATTTACAGTGGTTCGCACTTTGAATTACTTTCAAAGTTTGTAAAGCTTGGCAGTCAAGTTTTAGATGATTTGATCACGTTTTTATAAATTTTGTAAATATATTCTTCATAGTTAGAAACGGTAACTTTCTTTTTTATCTGCGGAGAAAAGTTTTCTAAAGAATCAATCTGTATTTGGCCAAAACTTACTGTTTAAAAAACTTCAGTCTTGCGGCAAATTCTTGAGCCGGAATAAATACAAACAAGCACAGTTTATTTCAGCGTAGGTATTTGGTTTGCCTAGTTCAACAATTCCTTTTGATTCCCTAGTAAATTTGTGACAATTTGTAGTTTGAACATTGTAAAATTAATGTTATTTCGTGGTAGATGATCCTAATTTACAAACTTGAGTACTATTTAAATGCGTTAAGTTGAAAGAAGTCAAATTTTACTTTTTCGTATATTTTAAATTCTTTAAGCTTTAAAAATTTTTACTGTTGAGCTCTGTAGATAAAATATAATAATTGGTGAATTTTGAAATTGTTAAAAAACCACATTACTTAATGATGCCCTCGGCAGTACATTATAGCATTTCAATTTTGAATAAACTTATTTATTACACAAAAACAGATCTAAAAAATTTACCATATTGTACACTAGCTGGTGCCCAAGAACCATTGTAGCCATTTCTTGGTTCATTGTTCAATCTCGCCAAGTACGGCGGATTTTTTGAATCAAAATTATTCCACCATGAAGATGCTGTGATGTTAGAATTGGGAATCGCTCCACTTTCCATTCCAAGTGATTGATTACATTCTGTAACATTTCAATAAGTTATAAGTTTACTGTGTTTCTTTTAGTTGTATTTTAGTTCTTTTATGTTTTCAAAAAAAATGTACTGTTTTCCGATTGCTACAATTAACTTATTTTTGTTTGCAAGAGAAAATTTTTTTTATTGTATTGCATTTGTAGTAAATAAAAATTTTTAGCATAGAAAGAAATTTCATTGTGTTTTAAAAATTTTCACAAATTTTTTTTTAAATCTAATTTTGGTCTTCTGGTTCTGGTACCTACTAAAAGACCAATCTTAACTCTATTAAACAGAACAACGAAAGTATATTTTAAAATAAAAGACTTAAGTCACGACGTTTCGTCCATTACTTTAAGCCCACTTCTTCAGCTATAGAGAAAACACAAAACAACGTTTTTTAAAAGAATCCCCCTGAAATAACGGAAGAAACGATCTGAATTAAGTTTTAGTTTTTAAAAATATCTTCTGGCTGTTTGTTTTTTAAAGTTTGGACTGGCCTTTCAGTAAATACTAGAAAAGCTAAAATGGTTTTAAAACAACTTATTCTCGATAACACTTTTTTAATAAAATAGCGTTTCTATATACTAAATGTAAGCCAACGACAAACTATCAGCGGCCAAAATTGCTCTACGTTTAAAAACGTTATGTTAGCTTTCTTGTTTGTATTGAATGTATTGTATATTAAAGCAGTTGTAATGAAACTTCATTCTTTGGCAGGAAACTTATCTTGAAAGATTTTAAATACATAATTCTTCGGCTTCAGTTCTGTTTGTAATTGACTCGGAGTAGATGCCCTTTCAAACGATGACGACGACAAGGTTTAGCATTGCCTTCTTGATTTTGTTTATTTGAATCATGCGTAATTGTTATAAATACATCTTTATAGTGTAGTTTTTTTGTTATTAGAGATGTTTAGATTTTGTTTGTTAGCGATAGATCTTTATGTTTGCTTTTTGTAGGTCTATTGTCTTTTTGTAGGTCTAATCCGTCAATTTACAAAACCTACACTTAAAACTTAAGATTATTTTTAAGTTTTTCAAAACCTGTAAAATTTTTAAACTAAATTTTTTTGATCCCTCTAAAATTTTTTCATTTTCCTGCCTTGTTAGTTTCATAAAAACGATCAGAACAAATCTAAATATATATTAGGATCGAGATTACATTTTTCTAAACGAACATTTAACTATGAAATCGGTAATGATATAAATTCCTGCTTAAACGTTTTTTTTGCATTAGCACAAACTAATATTCCAAATATCGGAAAAAAGCGTGTGTATTCTTATTTAAAAAAAAATGCTGTTCATTGCGAACCTAAAAAACGAGCGTTTGATATCTTTTCCTCGCATCCGATACATCACAGGCTTTAATTTTGTTGTTTTTTCATGATATTAACTAAAAGTAATCTCAGAGCAACAAAAACATCGAACAAAAATAAGTTTTTTCGAACTGAAAGTTTATCTGTTTCATAGTGCTACAAAAAATATTGCTATACAATTTTGTTGAAAATCGTTTTTATTGTTAAAACAAAAAAGGTTCAATTAAATATACAATGTAAAACTTTTCTTTTTAAGCAAATTTTTTTATTGTTTTTCTAATCAATTCTGTGATGGAATAGCAAGAGTGGACAAACTGCGACCCAAAAGCCACATGCGGTTCAATAAAAGTATCTATGAAGCGTTGTCTTAGGTCAATATTGTTAATTTTTTAAAATCATGTAAAGAGTGTGTTTGTGTTTAAGTCAGCTGTTTAAGTTGAGTAGCATGAAGTTTGAGATGAGTAACCATTGAAAGGACCTTGGTTTTGTCATGTCGGAGTTGACTTTTTTCTATCTCGTTTGCATCCAGTAGCAATGCGTATAGTTCCGTTCTGAATTGTTTGGAGTTTCTTGATGTTGGTGTTTGATACGATAGGACTCCATATGGTGTTTTGCATATTCCGAAATGGGGCGAGGGATAGCTTTAAATGTAAAGACAATCAGTTTCTTTTGTTTACCTTTGTCACACTTTATTCTTAATCACAATTTTAAATTTATATACTTATAATCGATTTTCAGTCTTTTGCAGTAATTTTTAAGTTTTTGAATATGACTTCATATTCGCCATTGCTACATAGTGATTTCGTGATTGGTACGCCACCCTCTACTTAATTTATTTTGTTTACAAGTTGTTTTAAAAAGTAATTTTATAGAATCGTTTTACTGTTTAATTCAATGGTTCGCAACGCTCTTACTCTGACTCTAATATGCAATTATGCATGTGGAGTATAATGTCATAGATGAATTTGAATAAAGTTAATAATTTATTTACATTCCTCCCCAATTCCTCCCATAGCAATTTTTCCTCCCTTCAGGTTATAAATTCCTCCTTGGGGAGCCAAGTGGCTCATTTTGAGAAACACTGGTTTAATTCAGTGCACATTGATTGACCAAAGTTTTTGGTCCAATTACACTTGATCAAACAACATTTAATCGAACGATACCTGATCGAAACGACACTTGATTGAAACAACATTTAATCAAAATGAAAGGTAATAAAAAAAAAATTTTTTGTATGTTTCTGCGATTAAACAATCTTTTTGTTACTGTGAATTATATTCATAAAAAACAGAGGCCATCAGTAAGAAGACAATTTATTAAAGTAAAATATACTATACGAATTTTTTAAATAACTAGCTACATATATCAATGGTATTCCGTTCTCAATTTATTAATTCGTTTTGACATAGAGCAGAAAATTAAAAAAATTAACAAAATCAAGCGACAAATTTAAGAAAATTAATTATTGTTTATATTTTCGACAATTAATATTTCACAACCATATTGTGGCGATACTCAGCAGCACAATTAAATTCATAAAACTTTTATTCTTCAAACGTTTTCGGCTTCTTAAGCCCTTTTCAAGAAAAACTTAAACTTAAATGAAATTAACAATAATGCGTCAACACAAAGAAAATTAATTATTTATGCATGAATGATTTACATTGTGACGAATAAGTTAAAGCAAATAGAATTATAAAGCCAATTTTTTATTTTCATTAAATTATTTAAAAATGAAAGTAAATTTAAAATTTATAAGAAAAGAAATAAAGAATTTAAAATAAAAATTAAAAAACATTTAATAAAAATGAAGAACCATTTGCATAAAGTTGTCGATTTAAACCAGGATTACGTTTTTAATAAATAATGCTTCGTGTATTTTTGTATGGAATTCCGATTTACACTTTTTAATTATTTTAAAGAAGTTTAAATTTAATTTGACAGAGGAACAAATATTACAACACATTATATGATTTTTTATTGCACTTGATACTTGAGAGTTGAAGTCCAAATGCTCCTTAGCTCTAGTGCTCAAATGTCGGGTTGACATACCGATGTATGTCAAGTTCACGTCACACGAACATGTAAATTCATAAATGACATTTGAGCAAAGACCCAAAGGACCCAATTATCTTTTTTTAGTAATATTTCACAATGTGATAAAAGACAGAAAATGGTTATAATAACTCTGATAAAATCCTATTTCATAATTGATTGAATGAATGTCTTTGAACCCATGCGCCTTGAAGCCGAATAAATTAATTGATATCTTTTGTTTTCCTTTTTATTTTCAGTTGTATATTAAAGAAGCTCACTGCGTTTTAGTTAAACTGATTTTCTTGTTTCATTATTTGTTATTTCTATTTGTTTTTATTTCAGGTTTTTAAGTGAGAAAAAACACCAGTATTCAAATTTTACAACAAAGTCTTTCTGCTTTTTTAGTTCAAGCATGGTATTTTAACATTTTTCTAAATCACCATTTCAACTTTCGCTATTAAGATAAAATTGTTTTTATGACCATACACTTTAATTTTTTTAAAAATATTACTGAAGCTTGTCGGCAGGGTGGTCGACTGGTTAAAGCGCCGTGACTGTGACGGGCATGGTCCAAGCTTAAAACCTACTTGCACCATTCTGTTGTGCCTTGGGAAATACACTTTACGGCACTTTTCCCTGCTTGCTGGTCTTGGCAAGCAGTTCTAAATTTCCGTCATTTCTCCATTAAATTTCAAGCGGACAGCAATATTTTGATATCTCCGCAAGCAGATCGGGATACTTGCTTTCTCTATGTATTAACGCCTCTGTCGCTTTGCTGCGAGTCAGGAGAATAAATATAGAGATAAAATAAATAAAAAATAAATATTAAAATAAATAGTACAGATTGTATAACATTATAAATAAATTTAATAACGAGAAATGCTTTTAAATCGAATGTAGTTTAAAAATGTACAATAGCTATAAATAAATTGTCTTCTATACAAGTTTTCGTAATTATATGGTTGTCACAATGACCACTTGATTTAGAATAAAGTTATGAGATCAACTAGCTTTTATTGCACTTTTTTTCCTTTTAATTTTATAACATCCGCTCTACTACTTTGTTGTCATTTGATTTTACGTAAGCTAGTTTATGCTCGTAGTGTAAAGTCCAGAGAAGGCAAAAATAAACATCGCAGGTGAATATCAAAAAACGTCTTTTTTGTTGTTTAAATTAATTTTCAACCTACATATCTTTCTATTTTTATTTGACTTTGTATTTATGCTTCGACCAAATTTTATTAAATTTAGAAAAAGCTTTTGCTTTCTTATCCCTTTGGTTCTGCCTTTGTTGGTTATCAAACTAGTTTAATTTTGATAAGAATGTCAAACTATATCTGATGACAAAAAAGTGACTAGTCTGCAAGAAAAATGAATACCAAGGATAAGCCAAAATAAAACTGTAAAAAAATTAGGAGAACTAAGGTTGATTTGGTCATTTTTTTTAGTAACATCTGATAATTTGCCAATAAACAGGAAATAGCTTTTATATACAATATCTCTCTGCATTTCAGGTTAACTTTAATATTCAAAATGAAAAATTTTCAAATTCCATTTTTTAGCATTTGCTGTTACTGTAAAACCACTGTTATTAACAAAGAAGGCCAAGCGCGTCAATTCACCCATCTAAAATTTTGCATGCCAATAAATCGCGCTTTCGAAGGTATTATCGCTTTGTACTTTTGGAGTTTCAGTCTTTTATTGATAGACACTCTCAGACCCAATTTCGTGATTTGGTGGGCAAAAATTATCAAAAATATTACAATACACCTAGAAGGACTAAGCGCGTCAATTGACGCAAGACGCATTCACACGACCAAATACCGATACCAACCTGTTCACCAACAGTTTCTTGGTAGATATCATTGTATTCTTTTTTTTAAAGCAGATTTTCCATGTTGTCAAAGAACGTAGGCAGCGTACCTTGCTTATGACGTAATAACTGTGATTTAATTTTACTTATTCTCTATCAAGTTAGTCTTATCAATTGCTCGTTATGTTGCTTCTGCCTAATCTATAAAGAAGTATTTTTAATTGGTTTTCATTCTTTTTCTGGTGATTCTCGGCGTCACCGGCTAAGCTAATAAGTGTTATAGGAAAATTGTGGCGTATGGGTGGGGAGGCCTGGCGGACAATACCGTGTAGCTTTCTATTTTGCGTTAACTGCAAGAAGATCAGGTATAGCCTAGCCTAGGGTAGTGAATATTGCTGCCATAGATGTTAGTATTGTGATGCAGAAGAGGATAGGCTGTAATTGAAGGCTATCGCTATTACCTTGGCTAAGCTACATCTCAGTCAGGAAAGCTCTAGATAGATTGTTCCTGACAAAAATATGTTTATTTTTAGCACCACAGAAGCAGCAAGTTTGAAATAATTTGTGCAATGAGCATTCTGCATAGTGTCTAATGATGGATTGCGTTTTCACAGGTCAGGAGCCAAGTAAATTTACGATATAGTATTTTTTTGCCTGTAAAATGTCTCAAAGGTTTGCTGCTGATTAAGGGTTGCAATTGTTGCAAAGTATTGCTTTAGACTTAGAGTCTTATAATGGTGAATACTCAGATTCCTAATCTGATGAAATCAACAATGTGATTGTGGATATTCCAAATCTGAAAGATTCTTCTGATTCGGATGGCGAATATACAGACCAGGAAGCACCAACCAACACAGATAATGGTGTGCGTACTCGAAGCAGCAGTAATAATGATGAACAAACTATTTTGGGCAAAGACGGAGACCACAGGCTGCGCTCAGTTTCCTCCAAGTCACAACAGGACGACTACAACAACACAATATTTTTAGAATTCGTGCTGGAATTACATCATATTTCAAATCCCGCATCATACGTGGCAGTCCTCTTTCTTTATTCCGCAACCTTTTCAAAGAGTCTATGCTGATAAATATTCAGAAATGCACTACTGCAGAGGCACATGCTGCTAATGAAAACAACAGCTGAACGGTTACGTTAGATGAACTAAACAAATTCGTGGGACACATTGTGGCATGTGGCGTAATTGGTAGACACATCGTGGCGTAATTACTTTGCCTATAAAAAGTATGTGGGATAAATCTTGGGATGCCCTTTGTTTAACGCAACTATGCCACGTTGGGGATTGTTTTCAGGTTTAATTGGAAAACTAAAAGGAAGAGGAATTTCGAAGAGGACAAGTTCTGCTTGGCATCTTTGCTATGGAATCCGTTTATAATCGTAGAAAATTGCCTAAAGACCTACAATCCTAACGTGAATATAACCATCGATAAGCAACTACTTCCTTCCCGGGCCACGTGTAAGTTTATTCAGTATATGCCAAAAAAGCCAGATAAGTTCGGCATAAAGTTTTGGATAGCCCTCGATGTAGAGAGCAAATGTTTATACAACAAATTTCCATATCTTGGGATCGAAGGACTTGACGACAAGTGGAGAAGCCAGCTTGCCAACGAATGTTGTAATGAAGTTAATGAATTCTTTATACAGGCAAGGTTTCAATGTCACGTGTGACAATTATTTCACTTCCTTGGATCATTCATTGAGATTCGCAAAACGGCAGTGCAGTTTGGTGGGGACGATTCAAGCAAACCGAAGATAAATTCCAGACTTGTTAAAAAAGAAGCATATGTTGCATGACACCATAATTGTACACTCCACAGGGGACACTACAGCGACTATTACTTCTTATCAGTGCAAACAGTCGAAGTCTGTAAACATTCTGAGCACCCTAAATAAAGACTTTGTTATTCCAGTGCTTGATAGACAGAAGCGTAAAACTGAAGCTGTGCTCTTTTATAACCAGATGAAGGTTGGTGTAGATGTTTTAAATCAAATATCCACACTGTATTCAGTAAGAGCTGCTAGCAAAAAATGGATAGTACACATCTTTTATAATGTCATTAACTTGGCTCTAATAAACAGTTGGGTTATCTACAAAGCTTTGTGCAAGAGCAACATCAGCCGTAGAGCGTATATAGAAAAGGTATGTAAAGACATCACTGGTATCCTTGATGGTGTTACGGATTTGTTGACTTTTGAAAGACAAAGGAGATCTAGTACAACCTCTTCTGCTACAAGAAAACTGAAAAAAAAGAGAGGGTGACAGCCTGGGACAGCCTACTCCAAAAGACCGTCGCAAGTATTCTAGTAAATCGCGCAGAAATAGAATAAATGACGTCTGTACTGTGTGTCAAAACCCAATATGTGAAAAGTGTTGCAGCAAACGATGCTTGTTGTATCTGTGATAAAGCTTTAAAAGCATTCTCATTTGGTTTATCTAGATCCTTGGCAATGTTATAACTTTTTAAATGCATGCGGTTTGCGTTTTAGAAGCCTTGCAATATAGAGAGAAACGCATACAAATTTCCAAAAACAGTGTGTGCCTCAATTGACGCGTTTGGTCCTTCTAGGTCAGTGTTTCTCAAAGTGAGCCACTGTGCTCCGCAAGAGGAATTTGAAACCTGAAGGGAGGAAAAATTGTTATGAGAGGAATTGGGGAGGAATGTGAATGAAATATTAGATTTGTACAAATTCATCTATGTAAAGAACTTCTTTGTGGTACAGAATTTTAATATCGCTTTAAACAAAGTCGATTTTATCGGAGCCATAAGCTTTTCGTGACGCTCTCATCAGTGGCAATCGCGTCAAAATGGGACGAACCAGAGAAAATCAAGGTATTTATAGTCTCAACAGTTGGGAGAAAGGTGCTGCAGTCTCGGAAAGGAGAAAGGCACAATTGCACAGTGTGGTGCAATACAGTGTAATCTCGGAAAGGAGAAACGCACTATGTGCAATTACCCAGGAGAAACACTGTTACTCGCAACTTAGGTTATTTGAAAAAACTTAAATAACCTAAGTTGCGAGTAACAGTGTTTCTCCTGGGTAATTGCACATAGTGCGTTTCTCCTTTCCGAGATTACACTGTATTGCACCACACTGTGCAATTGTGCCTTTCTCCTTTCCGAGACTGCAGCACCTTTCTCCCAACTGTTGAGACTATAAATACCTTGATTTTCTCTGGTTCGTCCCATTTTGACGCGATTGCCACTGATGAGAGCGTCACGAAAAGCTTATGGCTCCGATAAAATCGACTTTGTTTAAAGCAATATTCAAATTCATCTATGACATTTTACTCCACATGCATAATTGCATATTAGAGTAAGAGTAAGAGCGTTGAGAACCACTGTTTTAGGTAATCGAAATGTAGTGTTAATGTATACCTTATACAGTTGTTTTGTTAAAAGCATTTTTAAAGCTCCTTTGAATTTTTCAGAGCATAAAATAAAAAATATGTTTTAAAAATGAGAACTGCGATCGCTTTATATTTCCACTTAAACAAAACAACCACTTCGTGGTTGAAAAGTACATCTATCATAAAACAATTTGTGATTTGCAGCTTTTCTTTTTAATTATGCTTTCGTCATAATGACCAAAATTTTAGCAATAAAGTTATTAGGTCACAAATAGCTTAAAATGAACTTTTTTTATCAATAGTTTAATTGTTTAGTCAAATAGTTTAAAAAGCAGGAAAGCGTCTATACATAGAAAAACTGTTAAGCAATTGTATACAATGCAATATCAAGACCGCTAAGCAGAGCAAAGTGCCCTAAAGTGTCTTTCCTAAATAGACAACTGAATGCCGCAAGTAGGTTTTGCACCAAAACAATGTCGATTAAAATCACGGTGTTTATAGTCACGTGACCACGCTCTCGATTTGATGATGTAGAGTACTTGACTTGCTAATTAACCCCTTCACTGGATTAAGCGCAATTTGTGAGGTCACGATAGGGAAAAATATGTAGGCTAAGCACAAATTTGAGTTATTAAAAATTTGTTGAGTATTGATGTGAGTATCGTTCAAATTTTTGTTCTGCTTTGTGATTGGGTAAAAATGATGTGATTGACTTCATATAAACCTAATAGAACAGTGATTCCCAACGTTGGTGCGTAAAGTACGTAAGGGTAAAAAAAGTAAATTTCTTTTAAAAAAAAATACCCACTGCAGAGATGACTTCGGAAAAATAATGACCCGGTTAAGGAATTAAATGTTGCACTTTGATCCTGATTTTAATTAAAATAAATTTCAAAAATGACTTTTAGTGCATCAGATGGAAAGCATTTTATATTATCGGCAGAGTATTCGAGTCGTTTGAACATGGTGATTGTGATCGACATGGTGATTATGATCGACATGGTCTCGGTTCAAAACCTACTCGCGCCATTCTGTTGTGTCCTTGAGAAAGACACTGTACGGCACTTTCCTTTGCTTGCTGGTCTTGGCAAGCAGTTGTAAATTTAAGTCATATTTCTATAAAACTAAAAGTCCAAAATAAAAAATTTAAGCTTACAGCAAGATATTGGCATACCCGCCAACAGACAGGGTTATTGCTTTCCCTCTCTGTATCAGTTATTTCAAGAGTAATCATTACGTAATTGTTTCTGTATGGTCTATCATACAATAACAGCGCTCACATTGCTGTAATATTTCTGGCTGAAAGAGATATCTCAAAAATTTTATTTTCATATGCTATTGCCAAACTTGCCTTTTCAGTACAAATCCATTAATTTTGTCTAATTTGTAAAAGAATTTTCATTTTGAACTTGTATCGTTGTGTTGCGTTCATTTATTTGCTAAAATATATCAGTCACATTTGGCTATCTTTTTAACCAATCACCACTGGGCAGCAGCTTTACTTCATTACATTGTTCTTAAGTTAGATATTTATTAAGCTTATTGTCACAAACTTAATTCACAACTTAATCTTGACCGAATAAAGTGGAATACCAAAAAAATTTTGTTATTGGTATGAAAGTTTTGAAAATATTTTTGATACAAACAAAAAGTAGAAACAAAATTAAAGTAAAAACTAGGGGTTGCAATCTTTAGCGCTGCTAGGCCAAAGAGCACAACAAAATTAAACCGCTGGACGGAATTACTGTAATATAGCCCGTATCATCCCAAATGTCACACAGATTTAATATGAAGACTTTTTTTTTGGATTTCACATAATTTTGTAATAGAAAATAAAGCAGGAACGATTGATGGTTTCTCTCTTGGGAAGACCATTTTTACATTAAATCTTGGCGACATTCGGGCACAATAATTTATTTCTGCCTGTTTTAAATCTAAATGAGCTCTTGTTGCTCAAAATGTCAAAAGCCGCTGTGTAAAGACCACAGTATTGCTGTAATGAAAGAAATTATAAAGCTAACTCAGTGGGACAAACGGTGACTTGCTATGAGTGTGTGGACACTGTTTAATTATATTGGTAGGATAAATGGTAAAATTTATGTCTTTTCATTTTTGCTGTCTCTATTTATTTCTGTTTATATTTTTTACATTTTCTTATTATGTTTGCATGTTGTTTGCAGGATTTTCGTCAGTAAAACACAGAAAGTTTGAAAAATATTTGTTTACAAAATCTTTTAACACAAATTATGCTTGAAATACCATTAAAACCAATACCGGTCATTTTTGACTGATATTTTGCATTGTAGGAGGTGAACAAATATTGCACATGCTAGGGCTAAATAAGTGAACAAATGTAAATAGAATCAGGTTCGTGGTTAATCTTCTAAGTTAAACTTTACAATTAGGCTTGGTGTACATTAGGTGTAGTTTCTCAGCGTTAAAGCCTTTATTTATAATAATTCTGCCCCAGCGGTTGACGAAAAGAATTCCTACCCCGAGCGCTGCAAAAAATTGCTTACGCTCAGCGTAAGAAGTACTTTTGAGTAGAAATTGCCAAATAAGATAAAAAAATATCATTTTTTAAAAAAATGTTTGAACTATTTTCTTGTTTATATGTTTTTTCAAGGATATGCTGTACGCCTACGCTCAGTGTAAGCAAAATTTTATAGTGTAGACCAGGTCTTGAACTTGCAAACAACATTCCTAACCATTATATTGGTGACACAGCTAAACTAAAACCTTGATGACAAGAGAAAGCCTAATTTTTAGGATATTTGAACCTAAAACAAAAAAACCTGCCTATATAAACATAAAAGAAGAAGTTAATCCAAACTAAAAAAAAAAAATGTTTCCTTACAGCTTGCAAGAATGAAGCCTCGTTAACTAATTTTTGCCTAAAAGCAGGAAAACAAAAATAAACATCAACTGATGAACAGTAACACCTTCTATATATAACTATTTACTGCATTGTTGATTGTTTATCAATCAAAGATTTTTTCTTAAGTAACTCTAAGTAATCCTCAAGCACGGCCAAAAGCCTGCTGGTTTGAAAAATTTTTTAAATGTAGTTAATGTTCAATTTTTTTTCATGTTCCCAAAGTATACAATGGTGATAAGTTGTTGCTTGCTTATCATATTACGTAAGAAAGGTACTTTCAAATTTGTCACCATTCTTGATCAAAATATGCGTTGTGTTTGCCTAATCAATGTTTTGTCGGCTAGAACAACTGAAGCGCATGGTTTAAATTTAAGAAAAGTTTTGGAAAATATTAAATAGTACACTTGGATAAAAAATAATTCAATAATTGCTACATGCTGCAGTAATCCTGTTAATAAACAAAGTAATTTTAAAAATCGACATACGGTCTAATACAGTGATATCCAACCTGTATTTCATTTGATCTGACCAGGCCACATTTGGTCTGCTTAAATTTGGAGTAGTCAGCGCGGTATTATCAAAATGACATAAACTAAATAGAGTAATCGTGTTTCTGAAAACTTTAATGATAGAAAAAATATATCAGAAAAATTTATGGTAAAACAGTTTTTTTATCTAAATTGAAGACCAAAACGAGGTTTTTGTAAACTTTGGCCGTGGTGGTTTTCTTAAGGTCACCACCATTTTTCCTGAGAATATTTTCAATAAACTAAAACAAACCTTTCCTCAAAAAGGTTGGACAACCTTGGTCTAATTGATTTCCTTACTATTAAAAAACAAGCTTTTAATCTCGCTCTCTTAGGAAACACCATATGAACTCAACAACCGCGGCGCTGAAATTTCATTGGTCTCAAGTCAACAGCGCCTTTTCTTTTTGATTTTTTTCAATTGTACAGTAAGTTTGCTATATACAGTATATTGTATTACACATGCGTTTGTGTACAAAACGTTACCATTCATACAACGCTGAATTAACTTTAATTCGTTTCACCTTGCTTTATAACTCGCTTAACTAAAATTTTTTTTTACTTTTTTAGCAAATAGATCATCGCAATGTAGACTAAGGGTTTTGGAAATAAATCAAATCATTCTTGATTGGGACCCTTCTGTGAAAATCAACTGTTCTTAACCCTAGGATGCGCAACGCTTGTTTACCTCCTACAATTCAAAATATCAGTCAAAAATGAACTGTGTTGATTTTAATGGTGTTTCAAGCATAATTGGTGTTGAAAGTTTTTGTAAACAAATATTTTTCAAACTCTCTGTGTCTTACTGACAAAAATCATGCCAACAACATGTAAACAGAATGAGAAAATGTAAAAATGTAAAAAAAATAAAAAGAGGCAGCAAAAACGAAAAGACATAAATTTTACTATTTAGCATACCAACACAATTAAACAGCGTCCACACACTTATAGCAAGTCACCGATGTTATAAAAATACTGTGGTCTTTACACACCAGTTTTTGACATTTTGGGCAACAAGAGCTCATTTCTGCGGTCTTTTGCAGTGGAGCAAAGTTGACAGTTATTTTATTCTTGCATAAGGCAAGTACTTGGAGGTTGGATCATGGGTGAAAAAATTAACATTCAATTGGTTATTACCTTTTTAACGTGCTTTTGAGCACTGCCTGTTTCTGACACTATGCCATGTGAAGCATGACAAGCTCTTTTACCAGTTCTTTCAGGAACAAACGTCGCTTTTGATTGACACCGTTCATGTACTCAGTGTGTACATCTATGAACAGTGTGTATGCATTCATGACTGCAACATCCAGTATGTTATACCAAAGAACCATGGCCCATCTCTTTGTTTGCCGTTTGCATGAGTAGTTTCGCACTATTTTATTTATGGTGTCAACAAATTGTCATAAGTTTCGAACCTCTGAGAAAACACCTTAAAATTATAGTAATCTTGTACGTCATTTACCGTTCTTATTTAAACCCGCAGTGTCTTTAGTTATTTTCTGTTTCTGTTTAACATCTTAGTCCAACGGCCAGTTACGGTATGTGTTGTGTTTGCTTGATATGTTAATTTATTTTGTTATTTAGAGTACTGCGATTTTAAGTTAATTAAAACTAACCTTGTTAGTAGTGTAAATTCATGTCACAAATCCTTTAGTTTTATTGTAGTACAAAATGATTTCCGGCTTTTCTTCTGTCATCATGTATACTTTGTTATTGTGCATGGTGGTTTAAGAGAATGAGTTTTTTCTTTGTTCGGCATGTAGCTCACCATAGTCATGTTATTTTTTAATCTAAATTCAAAGCTATATCTCTCTTTTTTTGGATGGCTGCATCATTATCAAAATTTCTGGCTTCTTTTTATGAAGAGTGCCAACAACAGTTAAGTCCTCTGCAAGTAGCTTTTCAGCCAAATGGATTGATGTAAAGAAACTGTCGACTGTACTGTAATGTTTTGGCCTATATAAAGCAAGGTTATGTAATTTATTGTTTATTAATTGTTAATTTAATAATCTACTTTATTGGCACTTACCAGTTTTTCTAATTCTGCGCTTCAGGTTCAAAACAATAGCCTTTCCAAGATTCTGTTGCCTACTTCCTCCAAGTTGCCTTCCCGAATAAACATCTCCATGAATTGCATACGGCACAAGTGAATCGGACATTTACCATATTTTTATGCCGTATTTTGCAGGCTTATTTGACATGTACTGTAGAAACTTGCATCTACCTCGAAAAGGAACAAGCTGTTTGTCAATAGTCACACACTCACTGGGTATAAAGTTAGTTTTATAATTTTTCAAAAAAAATTTCCACGCATGTATGAATGTTGCCATATGATCTGTTACAAGACTTGAGGCCTGGTTCTCTTATCGCGAAATCTAAAATACTTTCGTATATCTGCAAATCTTCTTATATTCATTGCTGCTCTATACATAGGATTTTGTATCAGATCACAAAACAGCTTCCGTTCAGATACATACTTGCTATTTTCTTCAGCTGCCAAAAGTAAGCCAATAAATGCCAGAAGTTCACCACTATCAACAGCCCTCCAATTTTTGTTGTTTTCGGCTGCTACTTTTTAACCCTCTAAATTGGTGCAGTGTAGAACTTTTTCAACAATATTGAAAGAAATAAATTTGTAAAATACTTTTTGTGGTGGAGCAATACTATGAGAGAGAGTTCCTACAGGACCAAGACGTGCTTTCATAATAAAAGATTATCTTGCTCTGCCATCAAAAGAGAGGTCTTTTTTCCAATTAAAATTGTTTTTACTTATCCTATCAGACTGCATTTGGGGGTATCTTTGTCACTATCGTTGGTTGATACATTGTTATCTGGGTAAGAATCTGAATTTTGTATTCAATCTTCAAAATCATTCGTATCGTCCTAAATATTAGATTCTCAATCAATCGATTGTATGAGATCATAATTCTCACACTCTTTCTGCAGCAACTGAATAACCGTGTCAGTTGTAAACAAACGATTTCTTGCTCCCGCCATAATTTTTTTAATCTTCTCGATGTATAAAATATGATGTGATAAAATATTTATTTAGAAAAACACCACTTCTGATAAACATATATAAGCTAATATTTTACATTGATCTAAATAGTGGAGCTGCAGCACAAAGACATATACTCACTTATTTATAGTCAAGTAGCCTACCATTTCAAACGCTACCGCAGGCTATTGGCTGGGCTACTGACACTTTACCTCAAAATTTAGATCACCTGCAGTAACATCCGGGTCATCAGCTTCGTAATTGTGGTTCTCATATTATAGGCTAAGTAAGTTCCACATTTCTTACTCCTTCCTTCCTTTAAAGCTTTTTTTTAATCTTTGGCTATATTGAGTTATTTTGATAGGCCAGGGAAAAGAGTTGTATAGCAATAAGTTAGTGTAGACTGTGTAGCCTGCATAGTCCAGATAAGGTAAATACATTGAACTAGTTCAATGTGTACATTAGCTGGGCTAAATGCGCACAACAAAATTAAATCGCGGGCCGGAATTGCTGTGCACATATTCCGTGCTAGACCAAATGTTACACAAATTTAATGGGAAGAGTTTTTTTTTTTTTTTTTTTTGGTTTTCACGAGAGTTTTTTGTAAAAAAAAAGCAGAAACGGTTGATGATTTCCCTCTTGTGAAGACTAAAAAATAGTTGACATTAAATCTTGGCAACATTTGGCCGCGATCAATTGTTTTTGCCTTGCTTCATTTATTGTTGTGTCGCTTGGAATAGGTATAATAACAAAGCCGTTGTTTTACTCGACTTTATCAAAGACACGATCAAAATGTTTAGTTGCCTTCGATTATATTATCAACAGTTAGCATCACGAACGTCTACCTGTGTTGGTTGCATCGGTTGTTATGTCCTGGTCAGTGGTGGATGATCCAGTTTGTTGTTGTGTGGTTGTTTGCACGGTTGTGGACGAAGTTGTCTGATCGGCGACAGTCGACGCTGTTATGGTATCAGAAAGTATTGTTTAATATTTTGGAAAACTTTTCTCAAAAT
Source organism: Diplosoma virens (assembly GCA_963680785.1). Lineage (NCBI taxonomy): Eukaryota > Metazoa > Chordata > Ascidiacea > Aplousobranchia > Didemnidae > Diplosoma > Diplosoma virens. The sequence continues at coordinate 35,715,889 of OY796888.1, forward strand.
CAAACCATGCTTTTTAGTTGTTCTAGGCGACAAAACATTGGTTAAAGAAAAAAAAACGCCTATTTCGATTAAGAATGATAACAAATTTGAAAGTATTTTTTTAACGTAATATAGTAAGCAAGCAACAACTTATCATCATGGAACATTTTGGGAACAGTAAAAAATGATTAAACATTAAGTACGTTTGAAAATTTGTACGTTTGAGAGCTTGCGCTTTTTACGCTAAGCGCAAACTTGAAAATTGCTTGGCAAGCGATTTTTTGCAGCGCTTGGCGTAGAAATTTTTTCAGCAACGGCTGGCACAAAAACATTAGAAACAAAAACTTTTACGCTAAGTAATTAAGCCTTGTGAAAACCAAACCTTATTGTAAAGTTTGATTCAGAAAATTAATCACGAACGTGATTCTATTCATATTTTTTCATTTATTTAAATGAAATTATGGGCAAAACAAAAACCGTATATGAAACAACACAATTGGGTATAATTTTTGAAAATAACTTATTTGATCACGATCAAAAAGAAGCTTAACTTTTATATCTCTACATATTGCGTTCATTGGCAAAACTACATTGCTGTATATTACATTAACTATATCACTGCATTAACCTACCGTTGCTGTGTTGAAACTACATCTCTGTATTAATTGCACAAACTTTAGTCAACTACTGCTCACTTCGTCAGGTGCAACGGAATAAAAGTTTCTTTTACGAAACCTTGTGCTATTAATAAAAACTCAAATCAACTTTAGCGCACAATATTTTTTGACTGATTTCAATAGTCGACACGGCTTTCGGAATTTCTATTCCTTCCAATGCTATATTTAAAAGTTAAACTACTCTAACATGATACTCGTAATATGCAACAGAAAAATCTGTTTAATTTTATCTGTGTATAATTTTTTCCGATTAAATTAAGGATTTGTTTCAACGACATTTTTTAAAAAAGACTTTAAAAAGTCTCCAAAAATTATAATTCTTGCCCTTTTAATTATTATCGTTCACTTGCTATTGCCAAACAAACTAAATGAGTTTAATATTGTTCAATTTTTTTTTTACTACAGCATATAGTTCTTTGTAGAGCTATCGCGTTTTCACCAGGGATGTGCAAACTGAAGCCCTCAGGCCAAATCTGACCGTTAAACTGAAATTCTATGAGCCACGGAAAGCTTTGGTCTTGACTAATATTTTAGATGTAACACGGGAAAAAATAATTGATTACGGCATAATGTTGGCAAAATTTAATGAAGAAATTTTTTTTGTTTTTACAAGAGAAAATTATCAATCGTTTCTGCTTCATTTTCTACTACAAAATCAGGTGAAGACAAAAAAATAAAATTGAAAAAAGTTTTTACATTAAATCTGTTTGAAATTTGGTCAGGTACCGGCTATGCATAGTATTGCATACAGCAATTTTGGCCCACGGTTAATTTTGTTGTGCACTTTTGTCCGGCAGTGCTAAAGGTTTTTATCCTAGCTCTAAAGAATCAGTATTATTTTATTGTAGCTTGTTGAACGACAAAAAAATATGCGCAAAAAAAAGTATTTTTACAAAATCATGCTGTTTAGTATATTGTGATAAAAGCATTAAACTAATCTAACCAATCGTGATTATCATGCAGCAGAAGCAGCAGCTATTGGCCGATTGGATGAGACAACCACTACAGAAACAACAGCAGCTTAAACGTCGACATCTTCTGACAGAAACAACAAGCCTGAACTCGACAGCTTTGTCAACAACGCTGTCTACATTGGCTTCGTTGTCCCCAAACAATCTACAGTACATTTCGACAAAAAAATTCAATGTTTGTTACATGTTGCAGTAGTCTGATAATGCACAAAGTACAGTAAACCTCGGTTACCGAATATTCACTTAATCCGGATAAAACTAAAGGTACAAAAGATTTCTAGTGTTTTTCTTAACAAAAAGCTTCGGATGATCCGAATTATTTAAACCGGATCTTTGCCTATTCCGGATAAAAGTTGTTTTTTTTGTGTTCATAATCCGGATTTTTCCGTCTTAAAACCATAGCAGAATGTCTTTTGTCAACGTCAGAAACATTATTTCACGTTATGGTTTACAAAGGTTGATTATGCTGCTTGTTTACAGCAGCTTGTTGACAGATTATTTTACAACTAATTTTGTCTGTTATGTGATAGTGTAAATTTGTGTTGCACGTTTAAACTGTATAAATAAATTTGTTATTTCAAAAAATTGTACCATTCAGTCTTTTGTATATTCAAATAAGGTGATTTATATCTACATCTTACTACTTTGAATATCGTTTGGCTTGAAACAATAGCCTTTGAATAATCTGGATCTTCGTATAATACGGATCAATTTGTGCGTTAAATTGAATCCGGATTAACTGAGGTTTACTGTAACTTTACGAATCGACTTTCCGGTCTAATACAATGATGTCCGACCCGTATCTTATTTGATCTGACCAGGCCACATTTGGTCTGCTTAAATTTGGAGTGGTCAGCGCGGTATTATCGAAATGACATAAACTAAATAGGGAAATTGTATTTCTAAAAACTTTAATGATAGAAAAAAATATATCAGAAAAGTTTATGGTAAAAAATTTTGTTTATCTAAATTGAAGACCAAAACGAGGTTTTTGTAAACTTTGGCCGTGGTGTTTTTCTTAAGGTCACCATTTCTCTTGCGAATACTTTCAATAAACTAAAACGGACCTTTGCTCAAAAAGGTTGGACAACCTTAGTCTAATTGATTTCTTTATTATTAAAAAATAAAAACTTTTGATTTCGCTCTCTTAAGAAATGCTATATGAAATCAACAACCGCTGCGCTAAAATTGAATTTGTCTCCAGTAAACAGCGCCTTTTTTTTGCTTTTTTTTCAATTGTACAGTAAGTTTGTTACATATATTGTATTACGCATATGTTTTTGTTTTATCTTGCTTCATAACTTGTTTAACCCTGCGTTGGATTCGTGGAGTGTTCGAACACCCCAGTTTTTGTTAAATGCTCTTTTTTATTTTACAATTTTTATATTACAATTTTTCTCTTTCTCTTTCCAGGTACTTTTCTGACTCATTGAGGGTATACCATACTGGTTAGGCACAGTTATGTGGCAATTTTCCTACGAGGTACACATCAATTTGGCCTTCTGGGGTGACCAAACGCGCTACGTAACTAAAACCGGTATGATTTATGATTTATATATTTACCGAAGATGAAATTTGAAATCAGAATATAGCAATTGCAAAAAACATGTATGCAGTGACCACAGTAAGATAACTGTACCCTGCACAGAGTGCGATAATGCAGGCATTAGTGGTGAATTAGTGTGAAAAGTTTTGGCTATATGATCAACTACCATAACTGTTAAATAAAAGTGAACGGTAATATTTATGTTTTGAACTCTCATATATGGCTATATTGTGGTTTATTTTTATAAATCTGGTTCCAGAAACTTCAAAATGTTCATTTATGTTTATAAATAAATGCTGAACTAGTGAACTAGTTGTTTGATTAATCTATCAGCATTTTTGTATTGGGTGTGCAAACACTCCACATGATCAGCCATGTTTGAAAACCTTACATGACCAACATAGGGTAATAAAAAACTTTTTTCACTTTTTTAGCAAATAGATCATCTCAATGTAGAAGACCAAGTGTTTTGCAAATAAAGTCAAACCATCCTTAATTGGGACCCTCTTGTGAAACTCAACTGTTTTTAATTAAGACAAGTTGAAATCACCACTATGACCCCTTAAGTAGCATCAGAGTAAAAAGTTTATTAATTGAAAAATTCTGAACTTGCCATTTCAATGCATTACTGGGATGCATCACTTTACGTTTACTGTGCAGCAAAGTCATTATGCTTAACGTCGGTTTCTATATGCGGTTACTTACAATTTGATATTTTCCTTTATAATTGCCTGCTAGAAAAGCAACCGCCACTATTTATATATATATATATTTTAGAGAATAAATGCGAATCGAAGAGTTGGAATTACTTTAAAAATAAATGGAATAGAATATTAGTGGAATTAAACTTCTGAATTGCTCTTCAAGAAATAAGCTGGAATATAAATGTTCTTAAACAGCAAAGCCAACAATTATTTAATTTATTAAACTTACAGTCAATACTTATGTGACAATGTTTTCCAGTGTATCCAGGGCTACAAAAACACAAGTACGAGTTGTTGAAGTGCAAACATTGACCGTTGATACAAGGTTTATTAAAACAAACTTTGAAACCTAAAAAAATAGAACTCTTACTTATGCTTTGCATTCAAGCGTAACAAATTTTGTAACAAACTTCGAACCTTCAAATTCGAACGTCAATTTATTTACGATGCTTTTCAGTTGGGTCAGTTGAATAACGTAGCGTTTGAGATCTAAATATATTAGAGTTGTTACTTAAAGTAAAAGTTTACTCTGTGTTATTATAAATAAAACACGATTAAAAAAGCTTATTTTCTTTTACCATTTGGTTTCTGTTAACCGGATAAACTTCAAAAAATTAAAAGGCTGTGTAGTTGTTGATAATAGCAAAAAGTCACTATGAATACTGTATGTACATTTTAGTTTTGAGCTATAAACAAAAAAAGATATTCATAACTAGATGGTCGTAAATTATAGAATTGTAGTGACTGTATTTGTAACAATTATTGTAACAATTATTTTTTTCTACGGTATTTGATTCTGATTCTGATCATTTCTGATAAATCTGCCCGAAACTCAAAAAATAATTTTTGGAAAGAAAATTTTTTCAGGAAAAAAAGTTTTTTTTGTAGAAATATCTTACCGGTAATATATTTTTAAAGAACAATATGAAAAACTAACTTTGTAATTGGTTTTCCAACATCACCATTTCAGTCTTGTTTATAGTTCCAAGATTACTTTTGACTTGTTTTTCTCCATTTGCTTGGTCACTTTGATCTTTGGAAATTTCATATTTATAAGTTGTTGCATTAATCAAATTTGTCGACCTGGTTTGATCATAATCCAAAGCTTGGACATATTTACAAACAGCAATTTTCTTTGATTTTGTTGAAGCCACAAAAAACAACAAATAAAGCAGAAACAACATTTAAAATTTTTAACAGTCTCTAAAGCTTGGAATTAAAATGCTTTTTTTTAAATTTTATATAAACTGTTTCGATCTATACTTCACAATTAATGGACCACAAAACTCTTTCAGATGGTTTGCGAAAATCTTACAAAATGTTTTTAGTTTGTTAGGTTAAAATTGTTGCTAATTTGTTTGATTAATGATTGTCATAAATTGAAATTGGGTCTAGCTGTGAAAAGCTTTGGGACTTTTTCGAAACGCACAAAATAGAAAAAATTATTTTTAGTTGTTTTTTACTTTATATTATAAAAATACTTCTATTATCGCAGTGAAGATTTTTTTGTTTTCACTTTGATTTTGAATATTCTTTTTTCAAATGAAATAAAAACGTACTGCAGGACAACATCAATTGTTTTCTTGCTTTTCCGGTCTGCAATGTTAAAAAAGTTGAAAAACACTGGTGCAGATTAAATTTAAAAAAACAACAAATTTCAACAATTTAAAGCAAAACTTATTTATTGGGATATGCTTGAATAAAATAACCTCAAACACCATTTAGTACTAAAGCAAATTGATATCAATTATATCACAATTAAATCATCATTGATTATATGTAATATGAACCACATAAAAGTTCGTTGTAAACGTGTTTTTCAAAGGCAAAACGGAAGCGTTCTTCTGTTCGAAATTTAAAAAGTTAGCAAACTGAGCTAACCCGTCGACAACCGCATAACTATATAATAGAGTGATTAAAGTTTCAAAATTAGTTTTATTTTAGGCAAATTTCAAAAACGTTAGCTTAATTTTTTTACAATTTGTATTAAATACAAATATTTTTCAAAATGTAAAGATCTATTTGGCGAAGTACTTTTTTATGAACAACGTTTGTAACAAAATTTTCCGAAAATAAGTTATATTCAATTCCATATTAATCAAGACACGCAACAAAATTTCTGGCTTTTTAAGCTTTTGCAAAAATCATAAAATTATAAAATTGTAGAAAAAAAATGCTTGAAAATACAGTATAGAGAAAAATCAAATTCAGATAAATATATGAGCAATTTAAAAAAATGTTTAAAATATTTGGTTATAATGACGTTATTCCAATCTATAAAAATTTTCTAAATTTTTATTTCCAGCTTTCACTTTTATTATGGAAGCACACTTTATACAGTAAATATTTTTTTAAAAATATACCTATTATTATTTCTGTTAAACTGTTCAGACTGAAACGTCAAAAAAATTATGATAAAGACAAATTAAAGTTTACTTCTAATCTTTTTACATTTTTAATTCAAATAAGTTAACTTGGATATAGTTTGAAAGTACATCTATCGGAAATAATTTTTTGCTTTGTCGCTTTTTTTTCTAATTATATTGTCGTCACAATGACTGTTGGATTTAGTAGCTAAATGATTAAATCAAACGAGATATTAATAGTTTTAATGTCTTTCTTTTACCTTTAAAACCTGTAACATCTCCTAGAACTTTGTTGTTATTTGATAGTGCGTAGAGTAGTTTACGCCAGTTGCATAGAGTTTGTGACGTGTTAATAAAGAGGAGCTACTGAGTTGCTGATTTTGAATAAAATGAAGTTTTTAATTAATTTCAGTGCGAATGCAGTTTTTCGTATCGCACTGATTTCTGACTTAATTTCTATTCCAAAATGCATTTGAATATAGGTTTGATATAACGGGAAAAAGCAAGATGCTGGAAGTATACGAGAAACAATTTACTTTGTAGGTTGGTTGTTAAGCTGTTGGGGAGAAAGCTGTTACGATTAGGAAATAGTTTATTTTGTCACCAACTTAAACACGTTACATAACTAAGTTTATTGTTTTTCTACTTTATTTTATCTCTATGTTTATCTTTCTGACTCGCAGGAAAGCGTCGGAGACGGTATACATAGAGCAATCGTCAAGCAATTACCCTGACCTGCTTATGGAAATGCCAAATATTGCAGTTCGATTAAAACTTTTTAGTTTGTTTATTTATTTTATTTATTTTTATTGAAATGTTAGTGACTAAAATTTAGAGCTGCTTGCTGAAACCATAACTAATGTTTTTTGGATGATTTTTTGAGCCCTGGACTTATTTTGGAAAACTTTTCTAAGCGAAATTCAATGTATGTTCAAAAATCAATTAACCTGAAGAACTAACTTTGTAAATAGTTTTTCAACATAACGATTTCAGTCTTGTTTACAATTCCGAGTGTTCTTTAATTCCCTTCAATGAATCAGTTTTTTCTCTTTTTTCTCTACTAGAAAATTTTTTTCTCTGCAATGACTACGAATCGGCCAAGTGAAAAATGACTTTATAGGCAATAAAATTTTGCAGTGCTTTGCAATACTTAAATACTTTGTGGTCTGGCACAAGTTAACCGTTTAAGGCCTGAGGAGATCCTGTTAGAAAAAACACGTTATTACTGGTTTAATATGAAAAAATTTCCATTTCCAAGACAAATAGGATGATTCTCTTGTTTTCAAAGTTTAAAAAATTTTTTTCGCAATTTTGATGAAAGATTGGTTATTTTTTTTCTTTACCACGTGACTCATTTTGCACTTTCACGCAATTGATGAAAAGGTCATATTAAAGCTAAAATTTATGCGACTTCTTTAAGCATTTTATTATTTTTTAATATTAATAAGTAGATTGTAACATTTTCTTGCACGAAAAACCAAATATTTTGTTTATCCCAAATACAAATAATATAAAACGTTATTAACCTAAGTGGACGAATTCGTTCTGCTGGGCCCAGCGCATTAAAAATCACTTCGTTTTTAAATTTATGTTAAAATATTTATGGCAATATTTAAAAAGTTTTTGAATTTTATATATGCAAAAAGAAGTTAGAAAGCGTTATACAATAGGGTATGAGTTATTTTAATTAATAAAAAAGAAAATAATGTTTACAAATGGAGAATTAAAAATATTAATATGTTTCATTAAAATTTATATGCATATTGATTTTCAATGCAAGAATATAAGACAATCTACTCAATAAAAATAAATAAAAAACCTAATTTTTGAGAAAGTCGTATAAATTTTAAATGTATGCATTGCCCTGCTGGAAAGATAAAGCAAATTATCTTTGCATTCTATGTTTATAACCATCGCCAATTGACAACTTGCGCTTTGTCACTTAATTCCTGCTTCCACTCCAATGGACCGCTTGCTCATACTTTAAGGCGTCCAGCCAGCTGAGCTTGCCGATTAAGAGTCATATTCATCTTGCCTAACCATGTTACTTTCAATCGTGACCATATACTTTATGGTTTTTAAGTGGGCTGCCAATTGAGATTAAGATTGAAATGCTCGCTTGTGGCACCTACCATGGACTCCTAAATAATAGAACCTGGACTGGAAACGAGAAATTACGAGTGTACAAAAGTAGGCCATTGCAGTAAAATTGTTTTTTAGAAAAAAAATATTGATGGTTTTTTTAAAAGCATAAATTGGTTAAATTAAAGCTTTACTTGATTGATATTTGCAGCGGAAACGTTTGGGTCGGCCCACAGCCTAGTTGAACCAAAAATGTTCTTTTTTAGTCGACTTGAATTTAGTACGAATGAGATTCTATGATAAACATCATCTTAGTCTAGCGACTATTTCTCTGATTTGGTATAAGCATGATTTAAAAAGCTACAATCAAACTAAAAGGCTATATTGAAAAACAAACAGTAGAATAACATCAACTTCTAAAATAGAATAACAAAAATATGTAATAAACAATTAGATAAAAATATATATGAAAAAATAAAATGCATACATGAGTAAAGTAAAAACTATTATCGAACGCATAAACGTTGTGACAAGCTTGGTTTTGGGAGAAGCTTGTAGAAAGCTTGTAGGTAACTAAGATCAATCATAAAGTACGTTTGATATGTACACAAGTACTACAAAATGAAAGACCAAAACAGAAGAATGAAAAAACTACGTAACAATATTTTATAAGTAACTGGACTGCAATTTACAGTTCATTTGCAACGTTTTAAGGTGGTTTATGTAACAGTAGCTTTAACAAAAATACACTTCAGGATGTGATACAAAGTAACACAAACCTAAACTTAAAAAAAGCAAAACATTAATGAATTTCGGCAAATTTTAGAAGCTTGACGAGTTTAAATAGTTTATAAAAAACAGTAACATTACTAAATGTTTAAATCCGGACAACAACAAACGAATTATTATTTTTACGCATAGCTAGACGTTATCTAAAAAAAACTAGTAATAATATTTGCAAAAATCAATAATTTTAACTGGGAGTATTTACAGTTTAATTACTATTAAGTTTTCTAATTTTGGCACTAGTACCTCTACGCCCCTTTTCCGTTAATTGGCGAATTAAATTTTTGCACATGCAATTGTAGAAACGTATTGACACTCCTTCTACAATATTGTGCCCGTTGCTACACAATACTGCGACCGAAAAGCAACATCATCATTAAAATAAGATATGTTTACAATTTCTTTAAAAATTTCCTGCTGATTTTCGGCACTTAAAAATGACTTTTTCAAGTTACTATTGCAAAGTTCAGCAAAAACCTTCCAACAAAGACAACCAATTTCATATAACTCGGTTGTTGGTTTCCAAAGACCCCCACGATTTATGCCATCAAAAAATTTGTTTGCATACTCATGCATAGTTGTTGTTAAAGGAGGAACATATTCAACTATGGTTGCAACAGTAGCTGTTTTGCATTCAACGCATCTTGTTGATTTAACCAGTGATTTGCAAGAGTATCCGGTAACATAAAATATAACAGCTGCATCATTTTCTGTCGGCAATATATTAAATAGTAGCTCAGCTTGCAAGGCTTCTGCTGTGGCCATTAATTTATTGTTACTAGTGCATTTTGTTTTGACTATGATATCAATCTCAGCGATAGATATTTGCGAATATTTCAACAACGAGATTGAGCGGATTTTCCTGTCACTTTCTTGAAGTTGTCTCATAGAAATATAATAATTTGCTCCACTGAGTTGACGAATTCGGCTGAATCTTCGTTCAATCATATCTGATTGAATTTTTCCCAACAGCACATAATTGAAGCCACAGTTTTCCAACAAGTATTTTGACATCTGCATTATTGCTTCACATGTTTGATGCAAAGCACGGGAAGTGTGTTCAGTTAATCCAGGTTGCTGAATAGAAAAAAAAAAAGATATTAAGAAAATACCCATATAAACATAACAATGAAAACATTGTAACAAAGAAAATCACAGAAAGATCATTAAGTAATACAAAGATTTTGCAAACAGCCAGTCGGATGTGAATACAATAAATTGCAAGCAGCTGATCTAATAATTTTGTTTCAATTAAAAACTTACGTTATGACACTACTCTTGAAAATTAACATATCAGATATAGGTATGAAATCTGTTTTATATTTTTAAACAAAAAAAGTTTGCAAAACATACTTACATTTGAATTTTTCCAAAAACTAACATAATGGCCAAAGTCCGTCAAAAATTTCAACTTCCAATCAGCAGTGGATCGAACTAAGTCACGAGAAATATCCCGTTTATGCTTTCCAATTTCTGATGTTGAAACATTTAAAATATTCCACAGCTTCAAAAACAAATCAATAGCAGAAGCAGTTTCATGAAATCCATATTCCTTTAATCCAATCACAGTTGACTCATGAAACACAGCCAGAGCAAGTTTAACATTAACTTTTTCTATACTATTGGGTTTTAAAACTGTTGGGTTTTAAAGTTTTTCTAACAAATCATCAAAATTTTTTAAATTGTCAGACTGCAAAAAATTTTCACACTGTTTTAGCAGTATTGCTGATTCATTATCATGCCTAGTTTTTGAAAGAGCATTACCGCTTCTTAAAGTTATATCTTTATTTGTATAATACAAAGGAATATTTTTGAAAATTGAAGGAACAGCACCAGGTTTTAGTCTTCTATAACATAAGTGCTCACTATCTCTTTTTCTTTTGCGTCTTTGGTTTGAATCATGAGAAACTTTAATAAAATCATCTGCTTTAAAATGGAGTGAGCACAACTTTGAGTATTTTGAGGGTTTAAAATTTTTCCTAGCTATGTTTTTTAACCAATTACATAAAAGTTCTTCATTTTTTAAAGGGAATGAATGATATGTAACATTTAACTTTTTTTCTTCTGAAGAGTATCCAGATTTGCAATCAATGGCAGCACATTTATAAACCATTTTTTAAATAAATATTTTTCTATGCAAAAAAAGGTAATTAAAAGGTTAAAAAAATGCCTTTTCCTTAAATTTAAATAAGATAACCAAAAAATAATAACCTTTAAATACACTTTTAAAATAAGATAATCAAAAAATAAAGTAGAAAAACACTAAACTTTAAAATGCAATTATGTGCTTCAATAATAAATGTACTAATTGTATTAAATTCAATAATTTATTCAGTAGTAACATTCAATTGAAGTAGCAGATAGATAAGACATAAATGTTGTTGCATATAAATTAAAAAATAAAAAAATGTATTACTTCTTTTATTGTTTTTACTAATGTCACAAAAATAATAGTGAATAAATTATAATGCCATTGTTAAACTATGCAATGATCAAGCTTGATTCTGTGAAAAAATACACAACAAATAGAAAATAGCTGTTCATTCGTAAGTTGCCTACATTATTAACTGATAAAAATTTTACCTGAATACCATAAGTAGAATATAAATTTTGCTAGTATTTGTAAATTAATGTGTGCAATATTTGTGATTCTTACATATTTTCCTTAGTCTTTAATCTTTTTCTAATAAACCTACACTGATTTTTTTCCAGCATTCTTTTCACATTTATCATAAATCTATTGTTCATTATATTTTGCAAGCCATACTTCTAAGTTTAATAACTTAACAGTGAATAGTTTCTAAAAAATCGAACTAATTTTTTAGCTTTTTACAACTGGCCTACCTTTGTACACGCGCTCTGCGATTTTCAATTCCGTTTCCAGTCCAGGTTCTATTATTTAGGAGTCCATGCACCTACCTAAAAATACCTAATGACCTTACAAACTAAGCATCCACGCCGCCCAGTGGTCAAAAAATAGAGGGGAAACGGAGTGTTGTGAAAAAACATCCAGATGCCATGCTTACCATGCCATACCCACAACCAGTACTAAGCCTGTTGTATTGAGCTTACTCCAACAGCTTGGGTTAAGCTCAATCAGCTACGGGCTGGTGTTGGGCAATTTTATTCATCCATGCACAAGTGAGGTTTCGCTCTTTCATCAAACTGCACCTACGGTGCCCCTAAACAAACTGCAAACCAAGTTCTAACGGTGTGACACATATATTGGACAGCTGTGAAGCACGAGGTCTGACAAGTTTAGATGGTGAAACAAGATGTTGGATCAGGATTCAGACATTAGAGCATTCTGCGGTAGCAAACGCATAAATCCTTGACCCCAATACTGCTTGTGTTTGACTCGGAGTGAAAGTTCTTTCAAATGACGACAAAGAAGGCTTCAAATCTTCCAATAAATGCATTGCAAACAAACAAACAAAATTGTTTTTTAATTTTGTATACTCAAGCTGAATCATCCAAAAAAATGATACAGTTTTCTCAAATATGTTGTTTGCCCTAGTCATGATTTTTTAGCAATTCACGGAAACCCAGTCATAAAAATCCTGGATAAATCTAGAATATATCCTTGTAAAGTTTCCTCGATTTTAGCTTGACTCATTGATAAAGCCTAGGATTTGCCGATGATTTTTTCTCGATTTATGTCTCGAAATGTTACAGGCCATGGATAAATACAAGGATAAAACCATGGTTGTTGAAAGGTTAAAACGCGGATATATTCTTGTACGATAAACTTGGCCATCAATAAATCCTTGCTTATATAAAGAATAAAACAGGAATATATTCTTGCAGAATTGAGTTGGCCGCTGATGAAATCATTTTCAAATCAATGATAAAACAGGGATGTATTCTCGTCCCCTAAATTGGCCTTCAATAAATCCATGTTTATGCAAGGAATAAAACATGGATATATTCTTGCAGGATTGAGTTGGCCATTGATGAAATCATTTTTAAATCAATGATGAAACAGGGATATATTCTCGTCCCCTAAATTGGCCATCAGTAAATCCTTGTTTATGCAAGAATAAAACATGGATGTATTATTGCAGGGTTGAGTTGGCCGTTGATGAAATTTTTAAATCAATGATACCCAGCAAACATTGGCCTATTGGCACTGTACAGGCACGTTATCATCTTGTACAGGCACTTAGTACAGTTGCACATGGGCTATGAATCGGCCCAATACAGTCTTAACTGTATTCAAACTGCAGTTTCCTGTACTCACCTAGTACTCTGCCTGTACATTATATATATTGGGAGAGTACGGTTTGTTTATAGGATGAGCAAAGGCAAACTGAAAGTTTTCTGTTATGACCTTATCCTTTCCGATACATTTTTAAGCATAAGCAGAGTGCAAAATCATTACAAAATTTGCAGTATTACTATTCTACATTTGAATAGCAGTCAAGACCCAAAAATTCCTCTTGTTTGAGGGTATTTAGTTGTTTACTTAGATTTTATTACTTACTCAATCTATCAATCTGTATCAAACTGCACATAATCACTTTCAATGACATATTTTATTTTATAAAAGCAACGACAAATTGACAAACGATCTTAAAAGTCTTTGGTAACACTTCTAATTTTTTTTCCACAAGCACGGTCCCGCCAATTCTTCATCCAGGTGCTAATCTCCTTTTCAATGCTTTTTTCTGTGACCGCCCCGACTAGCACAGGGTTTGCCATCACAGCTCCTGTAACAAACATAAAATTAGTTAGAGTTGTTGTTGTTCCTCCTCCAAGGATATCTTGGAGTAGCCATCCCTTAATCTCTCCAAGAAGCCAATCAAGATTCCCACTCTTGGATTACCTATCTGCTGCTTCTAAAGGCTTTTTCCACAGACTAGTGGTGTTGTGTTGGTAGTTGACTGCAGTTATTTAGTGTCATGTGTCTGGAACAAGTATAGTGGGCATTGTGGCGTGTAAGTATTAGGGTTCACTATATGTAGGTAACTTTGCAAGAGTGGTGATTTGTCAGCTCTGAGCTGTGCCAGTTTTATACGCATATGACGTGGTAATGTTTGTTCTGATGAATGTCATTGGGTGTGGTGTGAGTAACTTCGTTGTTTTTTCCAGAACCGAGGTATTGTCAGGTGATGGTAGTGTGAATGTGTTTGAGGTTTTCTCTACATTTCTCAGGTGTTAAGTCTGATTTTGAGATGACGATGATGTTAGTGTGCTCATTGCTATAAGATTGTGCCTTTCATATTTCTGGGAGAATTTAAGTATGCATTAAGATCATGTAAAAATTGTGTTCGTGTTTGAGTCAGTTGTTTAAGTTGAGTAGCATGAAATTTGAGATGGGTGTCCATTGCAAGGACCAGTTAGAGTAAAACATAGAATGCAATGCTGTAGCTATAGTATCTAAAAAGGCATTCATACCAGGGCATAAATTTAAACCTTCCTCGAATGGTAAAAATGCTCGTGTTAACGCTTTAAAAAATTTCGTATCTTATATTAACAGTAAAAATGCTGGTGTTAACGCATTAAAAAATAGTCAGCCGCGTGGTCGAATGGCTAAAACGCCATGCTCATAATCAACAAGGTCTTGGTTCAAAACCTACTCGCGCTATTCTGTTGTGTCCTTGGGAAAGACACGTTACGGCACTTTCCACTGCTTGGTGGTCTTGGCAAGCAGTTCTAAATTTCAGTCATATCTCTAGTAAATTACAAGCGGACAGCAATATCTTGGCTCTCCGTAAGCAGGTCGAGGTAATTGCTTACCCTTAGTATTAGCGCCTTCGTCGCTTTCCTGCGAGTCAAGAGGAGAAATATAGAGATAAAATAAAAATAAATAGAATAAATTTATTATCTTCATTTGGCGTTCAAATTTTCGCAAAAGGCTTAAAGGGAGATACTCAAAGTTCCAATCGCACTTTGTCGAGGTAAGATTGGACCCAATATGCGCTAAATACTGGATTTAGAAAAATTTTTTAATCTAACTTCAAAAAAGAAAAATGATAGTTGAGTGCTTGGTATCCACAGCCTAATGCAATTGTATCGGAATATTGTAATTAATGCATACTATCAACTCAACCAACATGTTAAAAATTGTACTGAGATAAATAAATTCATAAAACGTTTGCTTAATTATATAAAGTCCACACAGAAAAGGGTAATTATCAAAACAAATTGTCGCGGGTTTGTAGTCACACATGGAACAAGTCCGTTGGAGCTTCGTGGCGTATTTACATCTCCGTCAATAGACTACTTGTAGAAGAATAAAGCCTTCATTGAATGAACAATGAAAATATAAAATCTTTGGTTTTATGGCAAGCAAGAAATTTACTATAAAAAGATGAGTATAGGGAATCACTCCTAACTCTGCCACTGCTTTAATGAATATGCAATGGATACCTGGTCACTCTTCTAAGCTTTATGACAAGATTACCTTTTCTCTTTTACAAATTGAGGCCCCCAAACTATGCTTTCAATCTTCTAATATTTGTGTCTAGATAAATTTTTTTTTTCCCCAAATTAGCTAGCTTGATTATTGTTTGCACTTTACCAAGTCAATTTTCACCAGTAATAGTCCTGGCTGTTGAAAATTAGCGCAATGCGGTCGTAAACAGCGAAGTACCAATGTGATATTGGTCGAAATCGAATGAGTCTTTGTACTTTTGCACAGTAATGTGTCATTTGCCTCGATGGTAAGAGGTCAAATTACCCCTGTGTGTGCATTTTCTCGATCAATTGAATATATTGCAGGCCAAAAGTGATTTTGGTTATATTCATTAAAGCAGTGGCAGAGTTAGGAGTGATTCCCTATACTCATCTTTTTATAGAAAATATAAAAGCTTAAGAAAAATAGTAAAATTTGACCTTAATTTCTTCAGGCATAATTTGTGGTGGTGGTGGGTTTACCCGACCCATTTCTGGGGATGGGGGCGCGGATCAACTCCGCGGAGTCCCAGTAATCGGGCGACTCCCCGGACGGCACCAGAGGTCCAGAAGTGGTAGGGAATGGCCGAATATGGCCCGACGCAGATGGTCCAGTACAGGGCAGTCTAGCACGAGATGTGAAAGACCCTGTGATTCAGAACCACAGTTGCTGCATGAAGGAGTCTCGGCTCAACCAACCCTGTGGAGATAAGTGTTAAGGCCCGTTGCAGCGTAAACGGGAATGAGCACAGCGAGCGGAGCGAGGGAGAGTAAGCTCCTCGGGAGATACTGGAGGGAATTGGTGTTGAAAGAGACTAGATTGAACACTGCGTCTCCAACTGGTGTAGAGGGATAATCGTTGAGAGGAAATAAGGGGTGCGAAGGACACTGATATTTTGGAGGGATCAAGAGAGGCTCCGGCTCAGCTAAGTCGTTGCCTGGAAGGGAAGAGTGACCAGGTATCCATTGCAAATGGACTACCTTGGATTTAGACGGCATAATTTGTCGGCAGCGTGGTCGAGTGGTTAAAGCGCCGGGCTCGTGACCAACACGGTCTCGGTTCAAAACCCACTCGGGCCATTCTGTTGTGTCCTTGAGAAAGACACTTTACGGCACATTCCCCTGCTTGGTGGTTCTGGCAAGCAGTTCTAAATTAAAGTCATATCTCTATTAAATTACAAGCGGACACCAATATCTTGGTATCTCCGGAAGCAGGTCGGGGTAATTGCCTTGCCTATATGTTAACGCCTCCGTCGCTTTCCTGAGAGTCAGGAGGATAAATATAGAGATAAAATAAAAAATAATACTTACGGAATAAAGGGCAGAAAATGCATGTTTCTTGTGGCCGTCCGATTTGGCTTTCCACCCGCTTTTGCCTGACCAATTATAATACTGGCAGACTTCATTTTTTATGAGAGCTGACATCACCCGCCAACAAGTTTCTTTCACGGATGACCCACCAATCGCAGAAAAACGAGATATCTGCAATTTACTATTTATTAAAAATAGGGCAAATGGAAGACTGTTTTTTTCCGCTTTAAGTAGTAATACCGTAACTCATTATATTAGTATCTGTGCTTTGACCATTTCCTTAACTCTTATCATTAATTGTTAAAAATATTCAAGCAAAAACACTATTGTCCGCTGTCACTAAACTTGACACGATGTAAACTCATTACTGTAATTGCTGCTTACCAAGGCTTTCTTGATCGCCTCACAACCAAGTTTTGCTTCGACATATTCGACTTCTTTTGAAGAGAGAGGAAGTTGAATGTCATCAGGCATTTTATTACAAGCAAAACTATCTGCTTCTTGGGTGTTGCGTAAAAGCTTAAGGTTTTGAGCGTGAAGTTTTTCAATTTCCTTCGACTGTGTCCGAAGAAGAACTTTCATTTCAGCAAGTTCTCGCAAAATATCATGACCTAAATAAACAAAACAACTTTAACAATATCAAAGTTATTGCAAAAATTTATGTCATCAAAAGAGATAAAAGGTTTCAACAAAAGTATGAGCTTTTTTCTGTTAAGATTACGGCAGTTGCTTTATTTTGAGTTTAAAATTGTTTCGCTCCAAAGTTCAGAACACAAAGTAGACACGACGACACTACAGTGCTGGCCTTCGGGGCTACTTTGTTCTTGTATTACATATACTTGAAGATGTCTCATCAGGCTATATTAATTTGATGTTGCGCCGGTTCTTGGCTATTAATGTTTATATTGTAGTTGAGAGAAGCAATGTTACTTTTGTTTTATCACCGGTTTATGGATCTGACTGCATATCGATATAAGTCCCACTAAGGATTGATCGCTGTCAGTGGCGATGGGTGGGCCCGGTATTTTTACAGGGATCAGAATGACCATCAACTTCCATGGTCATTCTATGTCGGTAGTATTTTGCTGAGCATGATTGGGTGTGTCCTGAGATTGGCATTTTGTTCAAGAAATTGGGGGAGATGTTTGCGTCTAGCTATTTTTAGGTGTTGCACCAGCATCTTGTTTAGTGCTCATGTACCACGAATGATTCTCTTGCATTCTGTTGAGGAATGCAAGAGGTTCCAATCCCTAGGTGTGAGCCAGATAAACACAACAACAACATATTACAGTGCTTCATCCGCATTTCTTTAAATCACTTTTCTACGTATAAAAAATAATCACCTTCTATTGTCTGAAAAGAAAGAGAAATAGGTGTGGATGATGATAGTGTGCGTGGCAGCTAATTTTCACAAGCAGACGAGAGAGACTCATATACCTGAAAAAATACACAGACAAAAGTGGTGATTTTATAGTTTTTACACAATTTAATATCAGTCACATAATCCTGAAATTTTAAGTGACAAAAAATACTGTACCTGTAAATTCTTTTGGGGATCAATGTCTGATTTAGCAAAAGTTATTTACGGTACTTAGCAAGCTATGCTTTATTAATACCGGTATCTCCCAGACGGTTAACTTTAGTTGGCTAATGATCTTTCAAACCAAAAAAAACTTATGTACAATATAACAAGTCTAAAGCCTACTATTGTTGCAACATAAATAACGATTATCCTAATAGAGTCGATCTTTCCTGGATTCTTTTCAACTCTTTATTAACTTTACGACGTTTTGTCCAGTATGACATGATGATTAGGAATTGAGCTATTACACACCAGTAACAATGTAAAACTTTATAATACGCAATTTACAATGCTTCAAACAAGACAAATAAACATAAATGTTAATACTTAAAACTATAAAAGCTTTCAGATTAAAACAATTTTACTGCTAATTGAATACAAGAGAGCTGGTCTCGAATTTTTGATTATCACTTTTGCATATGGCAGGTTTATGTATTTGAACAGCTTTATATAAACAGTAGGTTTCTATTAGATGGTAGCTTATATAAACAGATGAGATGAGTTAAGCAGATGAGCTTATATAAACAGACTTATATAAACAGATGATTAGATGGTAGCTTATATAAACAGTAGCTTTATATAAACAGTAGGTTTCTATTACATTAGATTCTATTAGAATAAGGTACATGACGGCGTAAGTATTGTTTATAAGTGGTTAAAGGTTTTTGTTATTATTGGTAAATTATTTTGATAAATATTTAAAACAATGGCGAACCAGAAACTTGATGAAGTAATGGAACTGTTGAACAAGGTCAAGGAAAGACAGGATAAGTATGAAAAAGATTATTTTAAAAAAGACCAAGATACTGCTTCTTGTAATTGTTTTGCAGGTGAAAAGGAAAAAATGGAACAGCATCAAGAACTTATGAAATTATCAACTATTATTGATTCTATTAAAGTTGAAGTTGGACAGTTGGCAGAAATGGTGGAGAAACAGGAACAATATCTAGATGACTTAGAGCAATATGGAAGATCTAATTGTCTCATATTGCATGGGAACAATATAGATCACAGGATAAGTAGCATGGATGTTGAGAAGTATGTGCTAAATATATTAAATACCAAATTAGATTTGCCTACTAGCATTAGTGACTCTGATATTGATATTTGTCACCCTCTTCCTTCTAAAACCAACAAAAAACCAATTATTATTAAATTTGTTCGCAGGTCAATAAGGAATATGATATACTCGCATAAGAAGAACTTGAAAACATCAAATGGACCCAAACTATCAATTACTGAGTCATTAACCAAAAAAAGACTAAAAATTGTGGAGGAAGCCAGAAAGGTATTTGGTTTTGGCAATGTCTGGAGCATGAAAGGTATTGTATACTGTTCATTCAAAGGTAAGAAACAAGCTATCAATAAACTATCCGATATTAGTAAGATAAGATTTTCTTCTTAATTAACTAGTAATTTTAATAATCAAATTAATACAGTACTTGATTTAACCTTACCACGACACATCATAATTTTCTTTATATTAACCTTAGCTTATCTTTATATAACTATTCATTTTATACATCTAAAATCAATTTAAAATTTGTGTTTTATTTATTTGTATTTTTTTTTACTTTTTGTTTATTTTATTACTTATTATTAATTATTTAGTTTAATTACTCATTTGTGCAACATAAATCTTAAGTATTATGATTTTGAAAAAACTTGTATGTCAATTTTTCCAAAAAACAATTAGAAAAGACTTTGTGCCTATTCAATGCCAAACATGTTTAGCTCACTTTCATAAAAAATGTGCTAAAATACTTAAGAACCAAGCAATAGCCTCAAATAATTTTTACTGTAATGTAATTGTTATGAACATAAAAATTCCCTTATTTCACATAATTCTGGTAAAGAAAAAATTGTAAGTAGTCAACCTGAAAAATATGTTAATGCTGAAAAATTAAATTCTATCTTTGTTGATGACAGTAATTCTGAAAATAAAGAACATGATAACTTAATTGGTCCAAATAGTCATCACTTTCAAGAGCAATACTTGGAAATTCAATCTACAAAATCATTGATCTTTAATAAAAAAATTTGTAATAGTTTTCTTATTATTTGTGTTAATATTAGGTCACTATCCAATCCTTTAAATTTTAATAAATTAGAAAGCTTTGTTCATAATCTAAACCCCAAACCAGACATAATTGCTGTGACTGAAACATGGATTCAGAATAATTCATCTGGCCCATACTGTAATCTTGAAAATTATAATTTTATCTCTAACAGTAGAAAAGTTGCCAAGGGTGGTGGAGTTGGTTTGTATATTAAAAATTACCATAAATTTAACCTAATTGATGAATTGACAATAATGAATGAAAAAATTTTTGAATCAATTTTTATAAAAATTCAATTACATAATGAAAATTTATTCTGTGGTAACATTTATAGATCTCCTTCTAATGACAATCATTTAAATGAAAACTTTTTGAATAATCTTTACAATTGTATCCATAATAGTAATGAATCACTAAACAAATGTTTTATCACTGGAGACTTTAATTATGATTTATCAAATCAAAATAATGAACATGTATGCAATTTTATTGAAATGATGCTTGAAGGTCATTACTTCCCAGTTATTAACAAACCAACTCGCATCACAGATTCAAGTGCAACAGTATTAGACCACATCTGGACAAATTTACACCAACAGCAAATAAAATCTGGAGTCATTTTAAATCCACTTTCTGACCATCTACCAGTATATATGTGTTTTAATCTTAATAAACAGAATTTGTATAGACCTCAACAAAAAAGATCTTTTACCCCCCAAAGTATAACCAAGTTTAATGAAATGTTAGAAAATATTGATATTAATGCAATACTAAATGAAACTAATCCTAATTTAGCATTTAAATTATTAATGGACAATTACAAATCTACTTTTAACTACTGCTTCCCTTTCATCAAGCAAAATATTGAAAACAAAAATAAACAGCCATGGTTTGATAATGATCTTTATTTATTAATGCTTAAAAAAAACAAGTGTTTTAAAAAGTTTCTGAAAAACAGGAGTGTTTTAAACAAAGCAAACTTCAATAAAGAAAGAAATACATACAATCGCGCCTTACAAGAAAAAAAACAGAGTTATTTTAGACAAACATTTAAGAAATTAAGTAATAATTTAAAAGAGACCTGGAAAAACATAAACAAACAATTAGGTAAAGTTAAATCATCAGTATGTTCTTCCATATCCATAAACAATAATTTGGTAAATGACTCTCTCCAGATTACTAATTATTTTAATGATTACTTTGTCAATGTTGCAAATAATTTATTATCAGATTTACCCCAAACATCTCATAGTTTTCAAACATTTATGCAATCTCCCACATTGAGCACACTTTATCTCTATCCAACTAGTTTAACTGAAATAAAAAAATTAATCAGTGACCTTCAGCCTAAAAAAAGTACTGGCATTGATGAAATTCCCCCAACTATTTTAAAAAGCACACCAGACAATATATTAATAGCTCTGACACATGTGTTTAATCTTTCGTTAGCTTGTGGTGAATTTATCTCTGACTTTAAAACTGCAAAAGTAGTACCAATTTATAAAAAGGGTAGTGTAACTAATGTATGCAATTATCGCCCAATCAGCTTACTTTGCTCCATGTCAAAAATATTGGAAAAGTTAATGTACAATCGTGTAGTACTATTCTTAAAAAAAACAAAACTTTTTTTATAAATATCAATTTGGCTTTAGAAAAAATCACTCAACTAGTCACGCAACTTCATTATTAATTGAACATATTGCTGAAGCTTTTGAAAACAAAGAACATGTACTTGGCATATTTCTTGATCTATCTAAAGCATTCGATACCATTGATCATAAAATTTTATTATCCAAATTATGGCATTGTGGAATTCGTGGTGTAGCGCATGATTGGTTTTGTAGCTATCTTAGCAACAGAAAACAATTAGTTGAAATAAATAATATCTGCTCCAATACTAAGTCAATAAAATATGGTGTCCCTCGGGGTTCAATTTTAGGCCCTTTACTATTCTCAATTTATGTAAATGATTTAAATAATTGCTTAACCTTAGGAAAATGCATTATGTACGCAGACGACACTAACATATTTTTAAAAAGTAATTCCTATGAAACCTTATATGAAGCTGCAAATAAGGAGTTAGGGAACATAGATAAGTGGCTTCTGGCAAATCGGCTATTTCTAAACACTGACAAAACACATTATGTGATCTTTCGCACACCCAAAACAAAGCCTCCCTCAAAAAAAGTGACAATTTCAATTAGAAATAAATTTATCTCTCAGCAACCAAAAACGAAATTTTTGGGAATAATATTTCATGAACATTTAAGTTGGAAATTGCATATGAACTTTGTTCTACGAAAAATCTGCGTAAGTTATGGTACTATCAAAAAAATTTCAAAACACTTTGACAAAAAAACTTTGCTTGTATTGTATAACTCCCTGATAATCAGTCATATAAGATATTGTATTACAACTTGGCATATTGGTAATAAAACCACAGTCTCAAAAATTCAACGAATCGCTAATAAATTCATACGATTAACATTTGGATTACATCATAGAGCTAACGTTACTGACATCTTGCGAAACAACAACGTAATGACAATTGATCAAATAACCGAATTAGAAATAACTTGTTTTATGTACAAATATATAAAAGGCATGTTACCACCATGTTTTGATCATTTTTTTCAAAATAACCTGATAAGCGACAAATTCATTAAATGTACAAGAAGCCAGTCCAAATTCTATCCTTCATTTTGTAGATTAAATGTAACTAAACAATCTTTAAGATACAGAGGTCCTCTTGCTTGGAATAAAGTCCCAACAAGCATTAAACAAATAAAATCATATAGTAAATTTCGTACAGAATTTCAAAAGCATCTTATTGCAACGTAATTTTTAATGGTAATAGACTTCATAAATTTTAAAACTTCTGCTGTTGGTTTCTTTTTTTTTTTTTTTTTATGTTACAGGTAACTCCACCAAATTGTACAAAGAAATTGAAGGTGATAAAAGCCCGATGCGACTTCAAAGGCAACATCCAGATCATTTCGGCCCATCCAGTTCGATGAAAATTCACATAATTTAATTATTTTGCACCTATTCTTGTTCACTATTTGTATGTTCTATCTTATGCATATAAATTTTTTTTTTTTTTTGTCCAGCCATATGCTTTTGAAATGGTCCTTTTGACCCGTGGCAGGATTTCTTTTGGTGGGTTTCTTTGCCTGCCTGACCCTTTTGGTCTTTGAGTTTGTTGTTTCTCCCACCCATGATTACACAACATTCTCTGACTATGGCTCGGATGTGTGTATTAATTATCTTCTTTCCGCTTTCCTTTTCTTATTAACATCACATCGCTTTGTTCAAAGGTACAGCGACCATGCACAACTTACGTTGTGCATGTAATAACGTACTTCGTTTAGTCGCTGCTTCCTTATTTACAATCTTTATTTCTACATGCACTATGATTAATTTCAAGTTGATTGTGAGTAAAAATGAAAAAAAAAAAAAAAAATAGGTTTAGAATTAGTTTTATAGTAAACTAGATAAATTATTACACTGATTCTTATTCAAATAGTACATAAACATAATGTTAAAACTTTGACTTTACCTGGTTGCACTACAAAAAAATGCTATCAAAAATAAAAAAAAATTATTTTCTAAAGTTAAAAACTGAGCTTTTAAAACTTCACTACAGCTAAGCACAAAAACACCAGGCATTCCCGCCAGAGAAACGTCACGAAGGAAACCAAATCAAAATTGAGAAAAATAACAAACCCAAGAGCTACGTCATACAAAAAATAAACTTAACACAGTCAAGGAAGAAAGTGCAAAAAAAAATTCAATTTTTAACGCACTCCTTTTTAACACGTGCGCTATAGAATGCTCAAAGGCAATAGCCAACCAGCTAAGAAAAGAAAGGCAATGACGTCACAATCATAGCACAAACAAAACATTGGTGCGAATCAACCGTCTGGAACAATTACTGTCCATTGAAAGTTAACTTAAATAAATTCTTTTACTATCGCCTGAGAGTTGACTACTTGTACAATTGAAGTGCAAGATAAGTTTTGTTTACATAGACTATTAGTTCTTTTTAAAAATAGCGTAAGCATCTATTGCTGAACTACAGTCTGGCCTGGCTGAATATACAAATAAATGCAATTATATGTTTATTATGTATTCCTTTTAGAATTAAAGAAAAGATTAAAAATTGGTAAATCAGTTTTCTCAAACTGAAAAAAAGTTAAAACCAATTCGAAACAAATGGCCAGCAGAATATTGGCTCGATAGTTCCAAGGACTTTCCCAATGACACAACAGAATGGCGCAAGTGGGTTTTGAACCCAGACCATGTTGATCATCAGTCCGGTGCTTCAACCACTCGACCACTCTGCCGAAAACATGATTATATTCTTGCAAAATTAAGTCGGCCGTTGGTAATGTCATTCTTAAAGCAATGATAGAACAGGGATATATTCTTGTACGTAAAGTGGGCCATTTAATAAATCCTTGTTCATATAAATAAAGGATAAAGTCCAGTATGAATAAATTCTTGTGCAATAGATTTACGGATGACTAAATATTGTAGTTTAAAATACTTTTAAATTTATAAATATTACATATTTATTTAAAGTGATTAATTTAAAAATTTTTGTTTTTCAACTTTATTTTGTGTTAACGGTGCATCTGACAAATACAACAGAATGATTTACATACAACTTAATCGCAACCTATGGTTTGATATTAAGAGTGGCTGACAGTTGAAGTAATTAAATGGTTTTCAGTGAACTGGGACATTCAGTAAATGTTAACGATTTTAGCGAACAATGACTACAGCCAGCCGCCACCAATTGCTGCTGGTCGCCTCACAAAATTGAGAAGAGTATACAAGAATGCAAAAAAGCCAGCTCTAAAATGAACGCGCTGCAGACACGAACTATGCTACGAGATGAGATTAACTAAATTAAGGCGTAAAACAAAAAAGGCGCTGGCAGCGAGTGCACGCGCAAATTATCATTAGAAACTCAAAGGAAATAAAGCAAACACGTGCGTTGGTAATTTTCTACACCAATAATAGTCCATGCAAGGATATCTCTTTGATAAAATAAGACTAGTATACTTGGTCTAGCCGTAAATGGCCGAGCCAAGTATATTACTATGATAAATCAATGAACACATCAGTGACATTACCAATAATGGCCCATGCAAGGATATCTCTTTGATAAAAGAAGACTAGTATACTCATAGGCGTACCAGCCCAAAAAATTTGGGGGGCAATGAAGTTTTGCCCAAATCATGATTTTCTAGTACTTTATGGATAGGACAAAAAAATTGTCTGAGATTCTCGGACGGAGAAGAAATTTCGTCCTAAAATCATGGTGATCTCTAAAAAAAAAAAGAGAGGTCAGCATTTGGATTCAGTCGCATATTTTTCAATTTTCGTCCCAAAATCAAGGTGTTCTCTAAAAAAAAAAAGTTCTTCACCTAAAAACCCCTGACTTTGCCCAAATTTTTCTTACCGCTGCCCAAAAAATTATGCTCTTGCCCAAATATTTTTTGTCACTGCCCGAAAAATTTCAATTTTGCCGAAATTTTGAAAACTTGGGGGGCAATTGCCCCCTGCCCCCCGGAAGGTACGGCTATGAGTATATTTGGTCTAGTCATAAATGGCCGAGCCAAGTATATTACTATGATAAATCAATGAACACATCATCGACATTACCAATAATGGCCCATGCATGAATATCTGTTTGATAAAACAAGAAAGTATTCTCGACCTTGCCATGTTTGGCCGAGTCAAAAATATTTCTTCCATGAAACAAGATTAATATCCTTGGCAATTCCAAGTACGGGAGACCCTTTGATATCTCTTGGATAAAACGAGAAAAACATACAATGGCCAAGGATATATCGCAAAAAATTCTGCTTGGGAATGAGACAAAATTTTGTCTAAAATTTAAGCGAAGACCAAAAAAAGGCCATCAGTTTAGAACTGTACCTAGTTCCTTCACTCTTGCTGCCAAATTTAGGTAAAGACTAAAAGAGAAAAAAGTCTTCCATGAGTGAATCTGTTTCCGATTTCTCAATATTTATTTCAAAATAGTAGTGATCTCTAAAAAAAATGGTCCTCACCCTAAATCTTAATCATTTTCAGTCCACAAAAACTTTTTTTTTTTAAATACATCTTTGTAACTTCCACAAAATTCTGATTTTGGCCAAATATATTCTGTCGCTACTTGAAAAATTTTGATTGTACTTAAACATTACCTTGTCATTGCATAAAAAATTTTGAAATTTTCCAAATTTTAAGACTTGAAAGCAATTGCCCTTCCCCCCCGGATTGTAGATCTTTGTACATACCCAATAATTTGTTTAAAAAAATTATTGTGTTAGGTCAAGTTCTTGTGTACTTATGCATATGCAATTGTATTTTCATATGAAAATATATTTCTTACAAATTTTCTTAACTTTCATCATTGCAAATTCTCAGCTAGTAGGCTTCAGAGAACCAATTCGTCTTCTTAAAATTTTTTAATTTTTTTTAACTTTAGGTTTTTTGTCATTGTTTAATAACATTTATATAAAAAGTAATTTAAAAAAATTTTTTTACTGTTAAAATTAATTCAGGGCTTAAAGTGTTAACGCGGATCGGCAACGGGTTGGAGACTTATATTCTAAACCACAGACATAACCACGTAAGACACAAGCCCACTATACTTTATTTTAGGCAGAAATAGAACACAAAGGCTTATTTTTTAGTGAATACTTCTCCAACTGTTCAATATGTATTTAGGTGGCGTGATTAGTTCTGGAGTCAAGTTGGATTTAAGGTAGAACTGAAATGAAGTTCATACACTAGCTTTGGATTTGGGGTAATGGCAGGGGAAGTTAACGTAATATATTTACATAAAGCACCAAACTAGCGACATTCATGTACTAGTAAAGATCTAGTTTAAAAGTATTGACACTTGATTTCTGCTAATAATAACAATAAATACAACTACATTGGATAGCTTTTTTCAATTATACTGCTGTACTGACTGACTGTTGCCTTTGCAACTTAGTTTAAAATTGTAGAATAAGCAAATACAACATTTGTGTATTCACGATGCATTTATTGTAAACTCACTACTTCATTCAATAGTTATAGGGGTTTGCAAATTTCTTTTAGAGAGCCTTGCATGCAGCCATGGCATTTAAAAAGATGATTTTTATAATGATGATTATGACGTTGAATACTATCTACATAATAATACAAGTAGCGCTGCCGCTAAAGAAGGCATGCAAATAAATAAAGAAGTAAAGAAAACAACACCTCTCATTAAGCTGATAACGTTTTGAAAATTTTTAAAGATAATTCTACAGATGAGGAGACTGTAAATGCTGATTATAGTGATACAGACAATCGAGAAATAAATGTGTTCTCAATCGAAGTCAAAATAAATATTCAGACATAAAATTCCAGCTAGACGACGAATGTGAAATATATAAAATCCATACTTCAAAATCATCGTTAATCGTTAATTGTCGTTAATTGTGAAATAAAAAGTTTAAAATGCTTTCCAGCATAAACTTTCAAAAATACTGTTTGATGCATACTAACAAGGAAAAGAAAAAAATACGCAAAACTATAAATAGATCGCAGCCTTTTAAAACATTCTTCATGGATGAGTTGAAAGCATTATAAGCAATAACTTTACGAACCGAATGTAACAAGAATAACTTTGCGGAACTTGCCAACTTATAGCAATGGGAAAATACGAAGCCATTTTATCGAGCTGTCATGTATTTGGTCAATTTTAAGATTCTCCTTATGTGTCTCTTTTCTGACTATTGGCATTTTCGGGTAGAAAAAAAATCCACAATAAATCATTTGCAGTAGCAGAAGTCTGGGAGATTTTTCATATTTATGTAAGGCATTTCCATAATTCAGATTTACTGCATTATAATTCATGAATAGCTGGTAAAATATCCCAAGCGGAAGTTATATTTCATCAAAGTCACGAAAATACCGACTAAAGATTATTTAAGCGCGTGAGTCCAATTTGGCCATTCATTTAATGGCATTCTACAGATTTGCAAAAAAAAACAAGTTTATAGCAATTTAGTATTTTGCTAGAACCCTACTTTGGACCGACAAATCTTTTACAAGTTGACAACCTTGGACAATTGCTTCTACAAAAAATTTTTGATTTGTTCGGGATGTCAAAAAGCCATCATCTAAAAGCACCCAGGTCATTTATCAAAAAATACAGTATATAAATCTTTTTCCAGACAAATAGTGGACTTGGCAACCGTTGCTAAGCTCAGCAAGCTTTAATGTTATTTAGTTTATTTTAACAGCCAAGTCATAAACTAGAAAGCTTATTTCGGTGATTTGAATTTGAGTTGGTAGTATAAAGTTAGTTTAAATTTTACAATACATTGGCTAAGTAATAAGAATTAATTTCTTGCAATTATTAGGCTAGACTTTGCTTGCAGTTAGGCTACTGTATTTAATTTTTTAAGAAA
Organism: Diplosoma virens; assembly: GCA_963680785.1. Classification (NCBI taxonomy): domain Eukaryota; kingdom Metazoa; phylum Chordata; class Ascidiacea; order Aplousobranchia; family Didemnidae; genus Diplosoma; species Diplosoma virens. The sequence goes on from OY796888.1 coordinate 35,744,811, forward strand.
TTTTTTTAAGCGTCTTTTTACATTGTAGCTTGCGGGTAGTTTTGCTTTTAAAATTAATTTTAAGCAAAATATTAAATAGTTTTAATTAAAACCAAACTATATTATAACTATATTATGGTAAGTAGATTTTGTTAAATTAATTTAAAAATATTACTTCAGAAGTATTAACGTATTTCTTGTTTTAAATATTAGAGTTGCATCTGGTTTGTTTCTAGTGCGAATTTGTATTCTTGTAACTTATTGTATTTCCAATCTTCTTGTAATCAAATTTACTATATTTCACCATTTATTCATGAACTGTAATGCAGTAATCTGGATTATGGAAATGCCTTACATAAATATAAAGAATCTTCCAGACTTATGCTACTTCAGCAAATTTATAGTAGATTTTTTTTTCTATCCAAAAATGCCAATAGTCAAAAAAGAGGCACATAAGTAGAAACTTGAAATTGACCAAATAAATTTCAGATTATTTTTGTTAATTTGGTCCGACAGTTTTTTTTCATTCAATTATTTGGGAAAAATAAAGTAGCTTATAAAAAATATTTGCTCATTGCCTTTTGATAATTATATCTTTTACCTACTAGTTAGAATTAATCAAAAAAAGTAATAATAGTTTCATACAATAACAACTGTTTTTTAATGCCGTACTTTTATGTTTTTGAATAACTTGGATTTTGAATTAATTTGGTTTTTTAACAGAATAACTTGAATTTTTAAGTTGATTTGGATAATGCAAGTATGTAAGCTTTTAAGCTTTTAAATGGTACTTAAACCAAATTATTCCAAAACATAAAAGTATATGGTACCAAAAACAATTATTACAGTATAAAAATATTATTATTTTTTTGATTAAATTCAGCTAATAATTGTGAAAGATGAAAAAGTTATATATCATCAAAAAGCAATGAGTAAATATTTTTTATAAGCTATCTATTTTTATTTTTCCCAAGTAATTGAATAAAAAACTGTTACAACATACTAACAAAAATTAATTACAATTGATTATGTCATGCAACTTGATTGCAATAAGATTGAAATACAAAAAGTTCCCAGAATACACATATTTATTAAAAACAAACCAGATGTAACTATATTATTTGAAATTAAACTTGTAACTATTCTACTCATTTCTACAGCAAACGTTGATATAGACACATAAAATGTTAATAGTTGTAAATTAAATTAACAAAATTTTTTTCATAATACAGTTGCAAAGCTGTTTGGTCCTATACCTAATTTGTTTTAATTTAAGCTGTGTAACATGTAACTTAAATAGATTTTAATAGCAAAATTATTGCAAGCTATAGTGTAAAAGATACTAAAAAAGTTTCTTAAAAAATTAAATATAGTAGCCTGACTACAAGCAAAGTCTGCCTAATAAATGCACGAATTGAAGTAATTTTATACTCCCAACTCAAATTCAAATCACCGAAACAAATCATAAATTGGTATTAAAACAGATTAAATAAATCCAAAGCTAAAGCTTGCAGGGCTTAGCAACGGTTGCCAAGTCCACTAGTTGGCTAAAAAAAGGACTACTGCTTTTACTGGAAAACCGTAACCCTATTAGAAATGTCAAGAGGGCATTGTCGAAAAGCACCCGGGCTATTTACCAAAAAAATATACATTTACTTGAAAAGTTTGATTTTAACTATGTGATAGTATATGTTTGGTTGCTTATTAAACTAAAAAAAATCTGGTCATGTTATAAATGCTCTAGTCATGCAAATAAATCGGCAACTGCTAAATAAACAAAAAGAAATGGTAATAACTTTGAACAACAAGAAATGAAAAAATAGTGGACAGCTTTAATGAAAATTGGAAACAATTTTATGTCAAAGAAAAACAGTTTAAAGGTCTTTTTATTTAGTTACATTGATGCTTCAGCAAATATTGCGTACATTTGATTGAGAAAATGTGGGGAATATCCACTATCAAAAAAATCTTTTTAAAAACTGACGTTTGACTTAGCAAAACCTGCTGTAGAAATACGCCTAAATTTTTTCATTCTGCAGCGTGGTCGAGTGGTTAAGCGTCCCATGACTGTAATCGACATGTACTTATTTCAAAACTTACGACATTTTCTTGTGTCCTTGAAAAAGCATTTTACGGCACTTTTTCTGCTTAGTAGTCTTGGCAAGCAGATTTAAATTTCAGTCATATCTCTGTAAAACTGAAAAAATAAAATAAATAGTTTCAACCCGTAGTAATATTTGCGTATCTGTAGAAGCTAATCGGGATAATTGCTTGTCCTATATATAAAGCCTCTGATGCTTTCCTGCAAATCAGGAAGATAAATATAGAAATAAAACAAAAATTAAATGGTATGGAATCAAAACACAGGTTACGAAGCGTTGCTGTTCTTGGGGTTTTTTTTGCTACAAGTGATCTTGCATAACCATCAAACTATGTCAAAAAATACCATGAATAGTAATGTATATAGTGCAGAAAACTTACATTCTCCCAATGCAGCGATTGTAGTAGGGTTATGTACAAAATATTGGTAGCTTGCCCAATCTTACCAATTGCGTTACCAATTGCGTCTTGATTGTGATATTTTGGTCAATAATAATTTAATGATGTTTTTCTTCGTACAAACCTTCTTTGCAATAATATTGCCATTTACAAAAGTAAAACTCTTTTCATGTGCTCGTTAAAAATTTGTTAGTTTTATGGAAAGCAAAAAAGTATTATTGTGTTTCTAAAAAATTTTGTGTTCCAACCATATACTTAAAATTTAAAACAGTTAAAGTTTTATTGAAATTTGTTGTAAATGGGACTGTAAAGTTAACAAAAGAATAAAGATAAAAATAAAATTACTTTGTTAATCATTTTAAAGTTTATTCCATCTTGCGAATATGAGATGTTGTAAGATGTGATGCATTGTAGCGGACTCAATGGTCTTCTTTGGGTAATGATTTCGGAAAGAAATTTGTTTGTTTGTAGATAAACGTGAATCCAAATTTTACCAGGTTTTTTAAATTTGTGAGCGTCTTTACAAAGTATTTATATTTTGTTATTTTGTTAAAGCATTTGTGGTAAGGTATTGCTATTTTTCTGGTGAGCAAAGATTGACTTTTATTTTGTTGAAGTAGGTGAAATTCTACAAGTTTAAGATAGTTTTCTTGATAAACATATTTTCTCTAAATGCATTATCATATTGTGGAATATACTGCATAGGCCCTGATCTTCGAATTACATTGTAGGCCTTTAACCTACTTTTTAACTGCGTGGCTGAAATTTTGTCAAAATTTTCATTGTATTTACAACAAACATAAGCTTTGAAACTAAAAGAAAAATAATTTATCTTAAAATAAGCTCAAAATATCTAATTGTTATTTTTCATCATGCTGCTGTTTAAATAGACAACAAGCGGCCTATCAAAAGCATACAAAAACAAAGAAAATTGCAGCGCTTTGGACAGTCCACACATTCAACTTTTACACAACCTGTACACTTTACGCAAACTAATCTACGGCATCCAAAAAAGAATTTTGCAGTTCTGTTTTGTTCACAAATAACATTAAATTGTTCGTCCATTGCTTTTCCTTTCTGCTTCCATCAACTATCAAATTTTGTAAAGAATCGTTGAAAAGTAGAAGCAAAACTGCGGCTTTTCGAGCTGCCTTTCCATAAACATAAGCTTCTCTCTATTCAATGGCGAGGTAAAACATAAAATTTCTTCTCGAGATAGCACCCCAGTTTTCTTCTTGTACGGCTCATAAGCATTGATACAAGCAAGGTCCAAAATATTGTAAAAAGCAATCACCGGCCTCAGGAGCTGCGTGGCAAGATGAGTCAAAGTAAAAAAATGTCAATTGTGACGTTCCTTCCTTTGCCCAAGTGAGGTCCCACTATCTTTACTAACGCATTCTCAGACAGTCTTTGTGTAGATGTTCTGGTTTCATTTTTGCCAAGATATGATATGGTGTTCAATAAAACTCCCCAATCTTTATCCCAAAACTCAAGAATTGGTCGGTTCTTTCCACATAAGGCTCTTCGTACATACAGCAAGAAAATAAAAGCTTTTAGTTTCCTGAGTGGTAGTCTCCACTCATCACTGCTTTTCACTTTATGGGCTTCAGTTTCTATACATTGTTGAACATGGGTAAGCATTGAATTATCGACGAGTACCTTAAACGCACTCAGCGGACCATCTAACCATTGATGAATATTTAAAATTAGGGGACGGAGGCAAAGTCTTAATCAGGATTTCCAAAAATTGGTGTTCTCTAAAAAAAATGTATCCGATCTCGTATTTCCCTATTTTTCTCCCAAAATCATCGTGATCTCTAAAAAAAACGGTCTTCACTTTGAATCGATTTTGTATTTCCCACTTTTCGTCCGAACTTCATAGTGATCTCTAAATAATAAATACAACTTATCTAAACTGACTTTACCGTTTACTTTGATAAATGACATTAAGCGTATTATATGATTTTGCATTTTTTCAATGGATGCAAAATTAAAGAATTTGAATTGCCCCAGGTTAAAATTCTACATTGTAAATGACAATGTATAAATGCATAATACATCATAACCAGAGTTTTTTTTGACAAAATTTCTAATTTTTAAAATAATATCAGCTGCTTAAGATGTTTATTTGTAAACATAATTGATATGTGTTTTGATTAAATTACTTTGCAAATGTAATCCTACCTCGTAAATAGTGTACTGTTTGTATTAGTTTTAAGTATTATTTCCACATATACTTATGCACATAAGTATATTAATTCCATAAATGCTAACGACAAAATTCAATGATAACTTTACCAAACTAACCTAACTTGCTGTTTTTGAAATATTTAACTAAAAGTTTGTTTTTAAAGCTTTAATAATAATACACCAAAAATTTTAATTAAGGATAAGGTAGAAATATTAAATAAATAAAATTAGAAAAAACATTAATTTTATGTCAAAACAAATATGGCCAAAGATGCTTGTTTGCATCCATCAAAAATCTCAGAAATTTTTATTTCGAATACTATTGTTTAGAGTAATAAAATGCGCATGTAAAAAAGTTAGTTGCAGCAAAATACAAACTGATGATATACTTTTTAAAGATCTTTAGTTTTATGGTAAGCAAAAAATTTACTATATTTGCCTCGATGGTAAGGGGTCAAATTACCCCTGCGTGTGCATTTTCTCGATCAATTGAATATATTGCAGGCCAAAATTGATTTTGGTTATATTTATTAAAGCAGTGGCAGAGTTAGGAGTGATTCCCTAAACTCATCTTTTTATAGATGATATGCTTGTTCAAGAAACTGCGGAGGTAGATAGGCTTGAGTGTTCGCCGACACTCGTCATCTAATAAGAAATGACAATTTAAAAAACTTTAACACTAGAAAGATGGGAATTTTTTCCTACATACAAAGACAGTTGCGGTCAATTTTGACCGCCATAGTGTTTTGTGTTGAAATCATTTGCAATGATCAATTTTTTAAATTATAATTTGGAAACAATTTAAAACAATTTTGAATATTTTTTTATTAATATTTTTAGTAATTCAAACAAATTCAATCAAATAATAATTTGTTATATGCTTTCCATGGCACAAAAAAAGCAAGTTGCAACAGTAAATTTAGATAAAGTAGATTTAACATAGAAAGACTTCAAGTATTTATGGCAGCAGGCGCTAGCTTGGTTCTACGTAGTTGCAATGGATGTTGCTTCTTTTTCATAAAATTTGGTTAGAGGTTTCTTGCATTAAAGTGGAAAACGAGGCGAATTGCTTTCCGTAGGAAGATCACGCCATATTTTTTTATTAGCTAAAGTAAAATTTTTCGTCTGGCTTGTTACGTCGGATTAGATTATATATGCTATTATCCATGTGCGGTCTATAATGTTAAAATATATAGCCACTGGTTACCTTCTTGTAGGCTTTTTGCAGGTATGATAACGCACAATTTGCTCCAAAACATCTACACCGACTTTTGATGAGTTGTTACTCTTAAAATGTTTTATGTAAGTTTTGGGATGTGCTTGGATGACAAAAACTGTTTGGTGCATTGAGCATAGCGTATACACCAATTTTTGGGCTTTGTTTATAGTCAAAGGAAATTAGAAGGAGATTTAGGCCAATATTTTTTTGAGGCATATAAAGGCTTCTTTTTCATTTTAGCCTCAACTTTTGGTATCTTATTTCTTTCAAGAATTTTTTTTTTCTATAAATCAAATAAAGGTTCGTGCTATAAACTTGCTGCTTATAACTAAAAGAAATAATCTAAAATGTTGAGCTGCATTGATAGACATTAAAATATAAGATTATGAGAAAAAGGTCTCAATTTGACATAATAAAGAAAATAGCAAAAGGAAACAAATAATCGGTTATCACAAATTATTTTCATGATGTCTAGCACAGTGTTTTTTAACTTTTTTACACCGCGACCCATGTTGCAACCCAATGTAACTTAACAAACCTCTTTCTTCCAAAATTTTTATTTAAACAAATGTAGGTATTTTATGCGTTTGTGAAGACGCATTAAACAAGAAAATGATTTAAAACAATTTACTCTATGAAATATAACTCTGTTTTGATATCCAGAAACCAACACTAGAATAGGATTTTGTGTTGCATCTTATTTTGGCGGGCTCTAGCTGCCAATATAAGATGCAACACTATAGTCTCTATACACCAATATAAGGTGCCAATACAAGATGCAACACTATATCTAAATAGTCTCTATACCTGCTGTACAATTCATTTATTTCTAACTATATTTTTTTTCGGAGCAATACAGAGAAAAAGTCTCACACAGCTACATTGACCTAAAAGCATCAAAATTCGAATGGCAGGGCTTGCAACTCTGGATAAACTCAAGTTGTATTACAGGAAGCAAGGTTGTTTCATAATCAAATGAATTTGTTTTATGAAAAGAAAAACGAAAAAAAACAAAGAAACGACAAAACTCTTGCATGGATTATATTCGTGTATACAGGCACGCCCTATTAATGGTCAACACGGTATATGGGTTCAACTCCTAGTCTTGTTGTTTTTTGTGTCTTTGAAAAACGCGATTTAAAACATTTCTTTATTCTATGCTTGGTGGTGTTACCTAGCATATCTATAAAGAACAAATAAAAAAGATTTAAACAAACGAAATTATCCTGCATATTCCGAAAGTAGCTAGGGTTAATCGCTGGACAAAAGCATTACAATTAACACCTTCAACCAAGTCCTGTCAGTCAGAAGGGTAAGAAGATATGTTGATGATGCTGATGAAGATGAATAAACTAGCTAAGGCTTTGCAACAAAGCCAACATGCACAAGGAAGAATAATTATAAAACAAAAATCAATCATATTTGGTCTATTTTATCATTCTTTTCCTTTATTACGCCTTTTAACTTTTGCACAAAAATACTTCAAAGTATGTTTATGAGAAATTGAAAAAGCAATTCTATATCATTCACTCTTAAGAGCTAAGAACTCCTTGGGTTTCGTTAGTTGTAACAATTCATGGTCGTCAAACTAGTTTTTGTTTACAGTATAATTTTTTCATTTCTTGTTCTCAACGATTTTGCTGCGTTTTCGACCTTTATTTGCATAACAACGCAATTAAACCATTTATATTTAATTGCAATGTTTATAATTTTCTTCAAAAAAAAGTTTATAATAAGAGTTTTGTTAAATAATTTTGTTATTTGGCCATAAATTAAATATCGATAAATAATTTTAAGTGAACTTTAAAATAATAATCATTAACATTGCTTTTCTTAATTGTTATATTTTTTATATTGTTGATCAAAACCTTTCGCGACCCCCCAAAAAAAGTCAAACGACCATATCGGGGTCGCAACCTCCAGGTTGAAAACAATTGGTCTAGCACAGTGGTACCCTACCGCCGGTCTGCTAATTTTTTGCTCGTCCGTATCATAAGCATTGCAAAGTTGTTACTTTCTGTAAAACTTATTTTACACTTAATTGATTCACAGCAGAAATTGGCGTATCTCGCCTTCCTGGAGTTTAACCTTCTGATGAATTAAGTTTTGTACTCTTTACTATTGCTTCGTAATAAACTGAGTCTAGCTTTCAAAAGGCTTAATTGTAATTCAAAACCATTCTTCACTTATAACGTGCTGCTATGGCTAGTTTTGTTAAACTGCAGGAAGATTAATATAAAATTAATGAAACAGCAATGTATTACGGTGTATTTTAACAAGAAGGATAAAAATAAGACTTTTGAAAAAGGTACAACTGTCAAAATGGAAATGAAGTTGGTACTGTATTAGTGGACCTACTGCAAGTGTAGAGCAAAATATGAAAAGAGCATACTTAGATAAGTTGAGTGTCACAGAAGAAAGTAAGAAACGAAAAAGGGTATTTGTCAGAGAATACAACAAAAAATACTTAGAGCTTGGTTTTACTATCGCACCGTGTAGTGAACAATTACCTCGACCCTTATGTTTGGTGTACTCTCAATTTTCTCAAACAACGCAAGGAAACCTTTTAAACTTTCTCGTCACTTTCATTCAAAGCACAACAAATAAAACCATGTGTTTAAGAACTTCTTTGATGTCTCGCTTTTTTTGCATATTGGCAGCGAAACAGAAGCAAAATTTACGTTAACCTTTTGCGGTCCACATTTTTTGACGGTTTTAGGCCCTGCTGGTCCAAATTATTTTTTTGACATTTTTTGATAGATTTTAGTGTAACTAAGCCAGTTCGAGTGATTTTTTTGCAGAAAACACCGCATAAACCGTTTTATCAACCTAACATTACCCCTCCAATTATAGAAAAAATGGCGTTTTTAGGTTTTTGCAAGACATACAACAATCCAAAAGCATTGTCGACACCTTTCTTTCTACAAAAACTTAAAATATTTTGATTATCTATTACCTCACTTTTATACAGAAGTAATTCAGTAACGGAAAAATCTAAAGATGAATACTGAAATGTTTATTGAAATTGAAAAACGACCACAAACGATGAACATTGAAATTGCACGCATCACAGCATAGATACTTGCAAGTGACGATTCAAAAGTTCAGTTATGTGCACTTTGACTTCCATATGCAAGAACAAAATAGCACAAAAAACAAAAACAACTACAAAGATGACCACTTCAGTCTTTTACTGCTTGTAATTTGCAACAGTGTGATGCTTTTTGAAACATTCTCCAGGATGGAGACCTGGCTTGCGTTGGCATGTTTCACAGAAAAACACTGTCGTTTTTCTGTTATCTTTTGTTGAACACACCACACAGTTCTTGTTGTGTCCTCGAGATCTTTTAGCAATAAAATGTGGCTTGTTGTTCAGACGTTCTGCTGCATCACTGGTACTTGGTCTTCCTCGGCGTTGATCGTTTCGGATGTCTCCAACAAGTTGTACAATAAGTTTGTTTCTAAAGTGCAGATGTCTTGCTGAAGGATGATCAAACACCTCTTTGTAAAGTAAGAATGAATTCACAACGCACACTTCAGTGAGTCAAAAGAATAGCTTTCTCCACCATCTCAAAGTTTTTTGAGAGAAAGAATAGGATGCGCAATAGTGATCCGAACGATCCACAGCTCCCATATAAAAGGTATAGTCACTGATTACGACTGGCTTTTCAACATCCTCTTCACGTCCTTTCACCCATCTGTGATGTGGACTAGTATTAGCATTATGCCATGTACTTAGCATGACGATTAGTTGTCGATCTTGCCAAGCCAGGCTCATCATGTCGTCCTCATGACGGTACACTTTGAGGTCATGATTCCTTAAACACAATCTTTTCATTTCCACTGGTAATCCAACCCGATTCTTTTGAATAGTTCCAGTAAGGTGAACTTGTTGTTGTTGTAGCTGTGTAGCCAAAATACAGCTGGTGTAGAATCTATCAGTATGCACATGGAAACCTGCTCCTTGAGCTTTGTTCAGGACTTGGTTGACCAAATGCAACATTATATGTGTAGTAAAGGGCATTGCAGGAAAGGGCAAGCTCTCAGTAGTTGGCTTGCCTAGATATGGCTCAAACGAAGAAATTTTGTATGATTTTGTTATTTATGATTTTGATTGATTTTGTATGCAAATAGATTGACGTTTTGTTGTTTGATTTCATTTGATTGCCACATTGTTGTAAATTTTTGTCTAAAATACATAGCTTATGGCAAAATCTTATATTACATTACACAACGACAATTGTGGTTAACAAATAGAATTCAAATATTAGTTCTATTAACTATACGATCTTTTGTTGCCAGTCGGTGAACATTTTTTAAATTTTACCTCTCCATTGGTGTAGAAAAGTTGGGAACCACTTATCTTGAAAATCTAGACTGTCTACTACGCAGTTTCGATACTGAAGAACAGAGCTAGTTCTGTGATAAGACTGTTAGCGGTCAAATTTGAAATGAATGAATAAAATAAATGACTATGAGAGCAAAAAAAAGAAGTCAAATGGTAACTTAAGTCGAATTTTGTAAGCCGACTCTGTCAAAAGTAAAAAAAAATGAAAAACCGGTCAAAATTGTCCACTCGTCTTTTTAGTGTTAATACCCTTTATGCGTTTGTCTTTTTTTTATGCGTATTATGTGTTTATACTCTTTATGCGTACTCTTTGTTTTTTATTCTTTATACCCTTTATGAGTATGATTTTAATGTTGTATTATATCCGTAATCATAAGAGTAGTCTAAGCATCTAAATACTATTCATGTTTTACTGAAAAACGTTGACCTTCTTCGCATATCTTGAGCTGCTTATCACGCTCTTGCAGCTCCCTCTAGCAATTTTTTCACAGGCGCAAATTCTCGCAACAACAGATTGTTGCTTGATTTTTTGCAGTGTTTCATTTTATTATCAATCTCATAATTTAATTATGATCTATTTACATGTGTAGTTTATATACTGAATTTGTTTTAAAATAATTTAAGAAGTTTGGGGGTTTAATAAATTGATTTCATGTATTTTTGTGATAAATTGCACAAACAATTTTAAATTAAATTTACAAAACAACCATTTTTTTTTAATATAAATTTACGAGGGTCAGTCAATAAGTAATGAGACTTTTTTAATAACTCAAGTTTGCAATGACTGGTAATCAAAAAATGCTTTTTTATTTTTCAACATAGTCTCCCTCCTTTGCAACACACTTGTTCCATCTTGATATTAGATTGTCTATTCCTTTGGCATAGAATTCCGTGGACTGGGTCCTTAGCCAGTTGCTCACAGCAGCCTTCACTTCTTCATCAGTCTGGAAGTGAATTCCCCTCATACTCTCTTTGAGTGGGCCGAAGAGGTGAAAATCAGATGGTGCAAGGTCTGGGCTGTAGGGTGGGTGTGTTAGAAGTTTCCAGCCTAAATCTTCAATTTTGGCTAGGGTTCTTGCTGCTGTGTGGGGCCTTGCATTATCCTGAAGGAGAATCACACCTCTTGATTGAAGTCCTCTCCGTTTGTTCTTAATGTCTTTTTTCACTTGAGTTAGCAGCTCACAGTAGTTCTCTGAGTTCACAGTATTGCCCCTTTCCAAGAAACTGATAGTGATCGGCCCATTTCTGTCCCAGAACACAGTGAGCATGACTTTCCTTAAACTTTTCTGAGATTTGAATTTTTTCTTCACTGGGGAAGAAACATGCTTCCACTCCATTGATCGTCGTTTCGATTCAGGTTCATAATGAAAGACCCAGGTCTCATCAGTTGTCACTATTCTCGATAGAAATACATCTCCCTCCTTTCTGTATCTGCGTAGTGATGCTCTGGAAGCCATCAGGCGCTGCATTTTGTGATCATCCGTTAACATCTTTGGAACCCAGCGACAGCTGACTTTTGAAAAACGCAGCTTCTCACGCACAATTGCGTACACTGTGCCATGGGAGATGTCCAAGTTTGTAGCAATTTCATCTAAAGTGACCCTTCTATCAGATTTGATCAGGTCTTCAACTGCCTGTACTGCTTCTGGGGTAGAGACATCCACAGGTCTTCCACTTCTCAGATCATCAGTAATGCTTTCGCGTCCATCTTTGAATGCTTGCACCCATTTGTAGAAGTTTGCTCTAGACATACAGGAAGGACCATATTGTCTTTGCATTCTAGACAGAATCTCACATGATTTTACACTCTCTGCCAACAGAAATCTGATGACTCCTCTTTGTTCCAAGCATGAGCTGTTTCCTAGCCTAGTAGTCATTTCAATTTATCGTCACACCTACAGTAATCTGAAAATAAACAAGTTTTGTTGTAAATAAGATGACAACTCCATTCATAATCATCACATAAAATTTCAGTTGCATAACTCCAAGAACACCAAAGTAATTGAGAAAGTCTCATTACTTATTGACTGACCCTCGTATATCAAAAAATCATAATAAAAAAGAAATTCTAATTCTAATTTTGTGCCTTCATGTTTAAGATAGAGCAGCGTTTACACTACGTATATGCTACGCTGTAGTAAGTTGGAGCATGCGTTTTGAACCAATAAGATTGTAGCTTTTAGTTTCTTTATTCTTATTTTTGACTACGAAAGTGTTTTGTGTTGGTCTTGCTTTCTGAACTTCCAACAAAAAAATACGCTCTCAATAACAGCAGTTGGTGTCACTCGGCCTTTAGATTTTGGATTTATGAATTAAGGTCTCTGTCAAAAAATCCAAGCAACTAGTGAAGAGGCCGCGTAAAAGGTTTAAAAAAATATCAGAAGAGATAAAAAGTAATTTTTTTTTAAAGTGAGTAAAATCGGCTTTGTGAGAAAGAGGATAGAGAGAAAGGTTTGCTAGTTGTATTAAAAAAGCTGGAAATTTAAGAAAACAAAGGGGGGAAATGGCAAGCAATGCTGAAAGCTAAACGTTAAAAATTAGAATTGGAACTTCAGGAGAAAGAGAATGATTCGGAACAATTGCAATCGGAACAAAGAAAAATGAAATTTGAGGGATAAAATGCAGCTTGACCTGAAGGGGTTAAGACTTGAACGGATGACAGATTGCCCTAAAACAGAAAGAGCGAATCAAGCAGGAGATGCACGTATTGTTTTCGGAAGAGTAGGGTCCCCTGATCTCGCTCATTTTGTTAATGGAAAAAAATGACTTTGATCACATGTGCTCAAACTTTTACTCGTCACCAGCCAAACATTCGTCTGCAAGTTTACCGCGACCCTCCATTGGTGCAATAATCAAAAGAACGCCAAATTCGAGTTGAGATGGAATTTGATTTAAAACTTTATGCTTCAGCCAAAGTGGTGAATTTTTTTGGGTTTTTATGATCACATTGATATTAACGATTATTTCAAATTAACTTTCATGATAAATAAAAATTTTATCGCAAATATAATTTGAGACAATAAAAAGTCATTACTTTGACTCTACGTGTTGTTTTTTCTAAAAAAGAGCAATAAACCTCTTACTGAGAGAAAACTAATGCATTTTAAGTTATCTGCTCAACATTGGGTTGGTTCTAAAGCATTGCGATAGTTCAAAATGCTTTGGCATCTGATTAATATTTCTCGGCGGGCTGCAACAAAAGATTTCTCGAACCACATGCGGCCCGCAGGCCGCTGGTTAAGCAGTCTTGACTTAGATAGCTATATCCTATTTTAGTTATCTTGACTTAAATAGTTTATAAACATAAAAAAAATTTGAAAGAAGGAGGTTGTTGAGTTAGACTGGATTGCCAAAATCGGTCTCCGTACAAAAAAATGCAACTTGTAAACCACTGGTCTAGCAACTTTTATGGTCAATCACTGCAGTAATTAATCACTATATCACCAAGAAATCGATGGCTATAAACAACACAATTCATTTGCAAAAACTTCAAGTTTGAAATATTAAGTTAAAGCATCTTCAAACACAACAAAAATATTTAAGTTATTTTAAAGATTATTGGATTACCCATGTTCAAATTGTATAAATTACAAAAAAAGTCTAAAAAGAAATTTCAAGTAATATGTACTTAAAAAATGCTCTCACAATTGCATGTTAATACTGCATTGATATAATATTAAAACTAATGATGAAACATTTAAATTATTTAAGACTATAGTGCTAATAAAATATTTAATTTCATTTAGAGAAAATTACAGATCACACTAAAGATTACCATCTTTAGCATTGTGCATCACTCATGCCAAACCTGAATAGAATAGAATAGAAAACAGTTTATTTGCCTAATCAATTAGAACGCATGCAAAACAACACATTTAAATCAAATTACAGTACACTTGAAGCATCGACGAACCCGAAGGTTTTTTAATCCAAGATGCTTCCTGACAGAGTAGAAAAGAAAGAAAACAAAAAAACAAACAAACATAGAATTTAGCCAAAGTAAAAGAAATGATTTAGTAAATAACTTAACATTGCTGTATGTTCGCACTGATGAGTTCAACTAATGCGACGGCAAGAATGAATCAGACAAAATTCAGTTTAACAAGTATACGGCAAGAAAATTAATACACAATGAAGCAACAGCATAATATTCATATCTCCAGAAACTGAATCAAAAAGGGTTAATGTGATATGTAGTATTGAATTGCTTTATGTTTTATCTTTTTTGAATGATATCCACGATAATTCTTTTATTTTAGGTTTAATTTCTGAGCTCACTGCTCGACCATGGTTTCCAGTTTTAAACTCGCATCAGGGACGGTCTGCTCACCCAGATTTTGTCGCGGAGCTGGTTACGTAATACCATGTTTTGCAAAGTTTATATAAAATATATGTCTTGAATGCAACACAGGAGGCTTTGTGTGGTGAATAAGTTTAATTTTACTTCTTATTGTAGCTAAAGACGAATGTGTTTGATGAGATATAGATAAGCGACAATACTAAAATCTATTTTGCTTTGATATTTGCTCATTAACTTTTTTTAATGAACGACTTCGACATTTTCCAGCTCTATCTTAAACAACTTTTTCGTAAATATTTGTTTGGCTAAAAACTTCATATAGGAATTGTTATTTATTTAAAGTTTTAAAAACTCCAAATCACCATAAACATTTATTTAAACTGGAACATATTTTATTTGCACGTCAGTTTATCCATATAACAAAACTAATTAAAAATTACAAAATAATAAAAACCAAAGTCAGTTCACGTTTGTTCAATATAAATGGTATTCACTTGGGAAAACCTAATGCAATTACATTATTAACAAATAAACGATGTTTTGCTATTAACACGCAACTAGCAAATTGATCTTTACATTCAATACTTAATGGGTTGATTTTTTCTCATTTTCATATATAGACTTGTCAAAAAGATATTTAACAAACTTACAAACCTGTTTATTTGTGGTTTATAAACTCATAAAAGATCAAGTTCGAACCTTTGTTAAGTACGCTAGGCAAAAAAGCTACTCAAAGATTTACATGCGTTTCCTCTCAACAGCTAAACCACAAAGTAATGTACTCGCAGTTTACAAAGACAAAGTTAAAAACATTTAAAAAAAATAAAAAAAACACGAACATACAAAAAAAGTATAATTTGCATAACTCACAAAAATATACTTGCAATTTACAAAATTTTGTAAGCTATAAATAGATGCTTTTTACACAGCATCGAAGTTCGATTTAACTCAATATTTTTAATAAAAGAGTCTCATAATTTTTTAAAATACTGTACGGCAATTTCAAAAAATTGAAAAACAAAGAGGGAATGGCTGCCATCTGTACAAGTGATGATATAATGATTTAATTAGGAATGCAATTTGGGCAAACTTGGTAGGTGATCCGTGTCATATTTTTGTTTTTTTACATTTTGATGGGCCAATTCATTTTTACCAAATTTTATCAACGACTGCCCGAGTCATGATCTTGTAGCATTTCACGGAGATGAAAAAATGTCACACAGATTTAAAGTCAAGACGTTTTTTAAATTTTTATTTTTGGTCTTCACCAGATTCTGTGGTTGAAAATGAAGCCAAAAGGATTAGTTTTACACTATCAAAGCTGGTAAAGATCCTAAATAAAAGCCTTTACAACAAATCTTAAATGTATTTGCTCACTGATCTCGATCGTTATAAAATTGGAAAACTTTATCATTCCCAAATAGCTTATTGTCGAAGTCCGAAAAAAAAATGTTGCCCAAATATTTTTTTGTTAAACAAATAAACACAAAAATAAACAAAGATGATTGACGTAACTAACGAAAATGCGCTTGTAATTAAACAGTTACTTTAAACAAAATATATGCTCTAGATAAACTTTAAAATAAATTTTAATAAAAGTGCTTTCTTTTTTTTTGATTTCCAAATGCAAATGCACCTAATTCTCAAAACAACTTTTTTAGAGTTACATTTTTGTGTTAAACTTTAAAATCTTTAATAATCGCTAGAATGCTTTTTCTATCTTTTTTTAGTTTCAGACTTTGTTTTTGTTAATTTTTTAAAGTGTCTTTTGCAGTGGTGGATATTGGGTGAGGCGAATGAGACAGTTTCCTCGCCCCCCCCTTTTTTTTTTTGGGGGGCCCCTCTCGAAAATAGCACTTATAGTTTGAGTTTGCCGCAGATGTTTTTTAGAGATTATTATGAAGTTGGCACGAAAAGTGGGAAATACAAGATCGATTCAAGTTGAAGTTTTTTTTAGAGATGACGATCAATAGAAGATGAAGTTTTTTATAGTTTCAAGGTTTTTTTTTTAGGGATCACCCTGATCTTGAGAGAAAAAAGTGAAAGACGAAATCCAAGCCCTTTTTTTTCTAGAGAACAGCAATTTTTGGAAATTCTTGCCTCGGGCCTCTGAATTTGAACATCCACCACTGGTGTTTTGTTTTCTGCTTCATGAATATCACTTCAAAATTGGTGCTTGTGTTGTGTCTTGTACGATCTTACAACTTAAGTAAAAATATTTTTCCATTATAGTTTATAGACTTTTAAAAAAGAAAACAAGAGCATCGGGCAACAAACCGTGTTTAATTTATGCATAAAAAAAAGGAAAAGAAAATTTTAATTAAACAAATTATGAATATTGTTTAAATGTCGCATCCAAGTAATTCCATTCGCAAAGTTGGAGCCTTGTGCCACGTGATAGGATAAAGGCGGATGTATGACGCTTCCATTCTTTCGGGAAAGTATCTTATTACAGGAGTATTTGTGTCGTTGTTTCCCTGAAATGTCTGAAACAAGAAAAACAATATTGTTAAATGTTGTTATAAAAATTCAAAACAAATCCTATTTACTATTTCGTTCGAAAATCTTACACATTTTAACAAAAAGATTAATATTAGTTTTATCGCCAGAGTTGGCGAGTTGGTAGAAATGCTCTCATGTCAAACGCAATTCTCACTGTGGTGCTTCTAAACCTACTTTCGTCAATCTATGGGATCAATAAAAACACATTTTTGTTACTTTTCTGTGCTTGGTGGCCCTAGCAAGCAGCAAAGACGTTTAAAAAAAAGCTAAAAAAATTATAATAAATAAATAATTAAACTTACTACATTTTTAAAGCGCGGTTACCAAAGTAAATCATATCGAAGATGTTTTGACATTGACAGTGCCAGTTTCATCGTCATATGAACATTGTCATTATATACCTCAGCAACATCAACGCCTCAAGTGAGTAGCGACTCATATCATTTCACCGGAAGCTCAGTAATAACTGATGAGCTACTTGTTTTGGTTTGAAAAAATTGGCTATTACATTTTCAATACAACTATAAATTAAGTTAAAAAATTTACAGTCCAACGGAAAAAAATTTAAACATTCTTACAAATATTTATGATTGTTTTTATAATACAGAAGCACGTGGTTTTATCGAAATCTAATGATCATTAGCCCAGTGAATAGCGGACAATAATTAGATATCGGCAATAAACTCTTCTTTCTAATCTACTTTTGATATTTCGCAACTTCATGCTCAGACTGTAAGGTACGCAAGATAACTTAAGGTTAAAATCATCACAAATCTACGCATTATGTTTTTTAAAAAAATATGTTTGAATCATTATGGAAAATAGACTATTAATTAAAAAAAGAGATAATTCCACAATAACAACTTATTTTATTCCAAGCATATATTTCCAAATAAAAAAAAGATTCATTAATATCTGGTAAAGCTGTGTGGTAAGATTATATTGTGAACAAGAGAATAAAGAAATAAATAAAATTACTTTGTTGAACATTGTAAAGTTCATTCCATCTTGTGAATGTGATATGTTGTAAGATGTTATGAATTGAATATAATTCTGTGGTCTTCCTTGGGTAATGATTCCAGAAACAATTTTGCTTCGTAGGTAAACTTGAATCCAGATAACACCAGGTTTATTAAATTTTAGAGGCTCTGGAGAATCTTAAAAACAAAATATTTATATTTCAGCTGTGAACTTGATTTTTTATAATAAAACAATTTTAGGCTTGAGCCAGGGACGCCGAAAGCGGGGGGGCAGGAGGGGCAATTGCCCCACTGCCTTTTAATATTCGTAAAACGCGGGGGCAGAGTGCGCAGATTGCGCTCTTTAAAGTTAGTATTACAGGTTCATTTTTTTGGTTATACTCTACAATTAACCTATATAATCTTGATCACCATTAAATCTAACAATATTTGTAGAATTACAAAGACAACCGTGACTCATAGTACAGTAATAAAAGCAAGATAAAAGCTTTAACTTATGCAATATAGAGTTATTGATATCGTAAGCGACCTAAACTTCTGGTAAACATCTTATTCTACTTGAATCTGTAAACTGAATTACATCTTCGCCGAAAACCAGTTTTTGATTCATTAACTGATGACAAATAGCCATATGCAACTATCAGGGAAACCTAAATTACCATTCCGGTAGTTTAGGTATCCTTAACAACAATTATACCCAGCGCTCTAAAAAAAGAATAAAGTATCAGAAAATTTCTAAGTGCTCACAAAAAGCAAAATTTTCAAGTAATAATAAAAAAAATTGATTTAGAAGCAAAGAAATTGTGGCGTTAATCTAATTTTAACAAGCAACACAAGCTGTCTGACTTGGCCACTCAATACTCACTTAAGGCCGACATTAAAGTGTAAAAATAAAAACACCAATAATAAACGCGTGATATTCTTAGTCCTTTTGAAGGACTGTGGTACATATACAGTATGTGCCATGATTGTGGTTATAACGTAACATTTTAAGAGTCTTGTTTGTTTTGATGTGTTTACAGAAGAACTCGCAAACCTACATGCTCATATTAAATTATTTAATAAAGAAAGTACCACGCCTCTGAAAAAAGTAACGAAGATATCAACAGTTTGCGAAGTTTTAAGCAAACAGCCGACAAGCAAAAAATGCTTTTTGGAAATACATAAATTGCTTCAAATTTACTGCGGGGTAAATCTCGTTTCGACTTTTGCAGAAAAATGTTTCAGTGTCATGAAAAGAATTAAAACATGGCTTAGAAGCAAAATGAGAGATAACAGTCTCAATAATTGAATGTTTGCAAATATTCATTGAACTTATTGAAAAATTCAATTTACAAGCCGTTGCAGATGACTTTGCCAAATCAAGCAAAACACTAATAAATTATTTTGGGTTACAGTTACATTAATTGTGCAGCGTTTAATAATTGACATCAAACCTCAATCTAAAGGGCCATTCATGCTCATGTAATTACGTTTTTTCTTTTACCCAATTGTTAATAGTTCTTTAAGTTTTTTATTGTTCTATCTATTTTAACTTTTGGTATTCTTGATAGCGTAAATGTTTTAGCCAGCATTCTGCTGTGGGTAACTAAAGACTATTTACTGATTAGCATGTGAAGAACATTTTGTGATATTCCCAAGAAAAATGCATTCGTTCTGTATTTATATCTGCTTTTGGCTGCCGTGCATGGACGTCGCAATTCTTGAATGCTGTTTTTGAAACTAGCTTGTGTGCTTTTGACAAAAGTTTAGTTGTGCGTAGCCTATGCTGGATAGTTTTTGGTTTAGTAACCAGTTAAGAGAGTTGTATTTTTTTAATGTCTAGCTTAATTGAGAAACATTTATGTAAAATTGGCTGTTACTGCGGTTATCGCAGTGAGTGGTCATGGCAGAGTCAACTTGAAGGCTTTTGCAAGATTTAGCAGACTTTAAGATTAAGATTTTGAACTCTAGATTTATTAAAAAGTGTTGACATTGGCCAAAAAATTGATCGAACCAAAATAACCGATTAGCAAAATAAAACTTTTCCGAGATACCGGTGTGTCCTGTGCAAACTGAAATTCTATCATGTCAACCAAAATTTCAAATTGCAGCATGACCACCAAAATTTACTTTTGTTGGCAGTGCCTTTTCAACAAAAAAGTGCCCTTTTTTTAAATTTTACCCCCCTGGCAAAAAAACTCCGTCGCCCCTGTCAGCCACCCTGGCTTGCTTTAATTATTATGATTCAATTTCAATAAAAGACTTATTATCTTCAAAGAATAAATCTAAAACTTTGCATGTAAAACATATTTAATTTAAATAGGAAGAAAGTTTAAGCGTATTTTGTTTACGTAAAACTTTCTTCAAAGCTGCAGTGACTGCGAGCCAAAGCGACAAATCTTCTTGTTCATGATCATTCTACTAATATATGATTAACTATATCTATTCTACTAATATATAATATAATCAAGCTTTTTGATCATTCTACTAACGGGATTAAATTCTTTTCTGAGATATTTTTACAGCTCGCTAAACAAGAGATAAAAACTCCAAAACTCTTAAAATGTTATACTTTTAAATGTTACATCCAGGTAGAGTAATGATAAATATTTACAAATCTTGTGTAGAGAATTGTTTGAAAACAGTTTGAATTTTGAAAAAAATTGTAATTTTTTAACCAATAGTCGTTTTCGAACAATTTACATAAACCACCTTCATCAAAGAATTTTTTTTATAAAATTTGGTGGCAATGTAAAAAATACCAAAAATTGTTCTCGACTGTAGTTGTACCATATTGTTATTATTTTTTTGCGTATAAACATTTCTGTTTTGTTTTTTTTTAATTGTAGCCATTGCATTAATCGTTCTTTTTTTTGTTGATTTAGGCTATTTATCCCATATTTTAACGTTTTTCTCTTATCTTCCTCCCTCAAGCTTTTTATTTAGTTACTTTGTTTTATAATACACTGTGGGATATAGCAACAACAATCACATATGGATCACAAAAAATTTAAAAAACCGTGAATGTAATAAAAATAGAAAAAGATAAGTAAGCCCACAATAAACAGCAGCCACCGAACTAACTTTATAAAAAAGTTTATTTCGATGATTTTCTCGATAAAAACATAAAAAAAATTTAATATAAAAACATATAATTTTTTTAAATAAAAAACAAAAAATTCGTTCATACGAGTAGAAGAATAAAAGTATCAAGTATACTGTATAAACAGCAGTTACCAGTGATAAAGTCTTGAGGTCAAATTTTTGTTGTCTCGGTCTCAAACTAGTGCTTTTGTTCTAGGACTTGGTTAGATCGTGATGTAATCTCCGTCTTGGGTCTTTTAAAAGGGTAAAATCGGACATTTTTTTACATAACGGTATTTCTTAATATGATTTCGATCAGTTTTGCAAAATAATAACATCCACATTCAACTGCTCAGCTTTGTTGCAATTTAAAATCTTAAAACGTAAAAATTGTACATTGTTTTTATCTCTTGCCTTTAAAGTTTTTTTATCTTTATTGCGATGATGATTGATTTGTTTTCGTCATATACAAAAGACATCCACTCCGACTTAGACATAAATAATAAGGGGCCAAGGATTTATCTTTTTGCTATCCCAGACAACTTTACGGCCCAGATCAGATGCTAGCAGCAATTGTACATTAAAGTTATGTATTATTTGAAATATGCTGCAAATGGATGCAACAGCATTGGAGGCAAACTTTCAGACGTCACTCAAAATTGTCAATCATTCCAACACATTTCTTTTTTAGGATTTCTCAAATTTTTGTTGTATTTAATGCCTTTGGTTCATTAATGTTTAAACTAATGTCACTAAATATAACAAAAAATTTGAGAAATCTCAAAAGAGAAATCAGTTTGAGTGAATGACAATTTTGCGTGACGTCTGCAAGTTTGCTTCCAATACTGTTGCGCCCATTGGGAGCATATTTTAAACAATACATAACTTTAATGCAAAGTAACCAAAATAAGTGAAATTTTGAGGAATGATGGTACAAAGATTGATAGTGAAGTCGACCAAGTTTCTTGAAATTGTATTGATGTTTATAAGATTTAATAAAATTTGCATGGGTTTTGTTTTTTTTCGGGTCACCCTGTATTTAGCCAGCATCGGGTTCAGAACATTAGAGTGGTGCACGGTAATCAGCTGTGGAGTAAGCCAGAAGGCTTAGAAACAAGGCAGTTTCGTGAGTGTTTTGATATATTTGTTGGAATTTTGGCTATTTGGGACACTAATCGGATTATAAATAAGGTATATTTTTGTTGTTTTATTTGGGAACAAAAACGTCCTGAAAAATTGTGCCTAATTTCACCGCCATTTGCCTTCACACTCATTCCAACTTAAGCTACTTGAGAAATGATAAATAAATTCGACTACTTAAACATAAACATGTTTTACAGTTTGTTTTTTTAATTTAAAAAGAAGCCTTATAGAACAACAACAAAAATAATGCAAAAAAATAGACTTAGAACAGCAAGATAAATCATCTAATTTGAATTTTGATGCAGCAGTAAACATAAAAAACAGATAGGGATTTTTGAATTTTAAGTGCTGTAGTTAATCTATAATAGCAACCTCAAAATTTTTAGACATACAACGTTTTTAAAAGTTCGGTTAAAAAAATTAAAATACTTGTTTTAAACTTTGGTTTTGATATATCAATGATTGTCAAAATGTCAAAAGTCAATATCAACTACAGGGATCAATAAATAGCAAAGGGTCAATTGGAAATTAATAAATAAAAGTCAAAGTTAAGTAACTACTTCTAAATACTTTTAATTGTAATGAATGTGTAAAACATTGTTATTTGTTGAAGCATTGTTTCTGTCACACTTTATTTACAAAATTATCTTAAATTTATAGCGTTATAGTTGTATTTAAGTTTAAGCGTTTCATTAGGACGTAATCTGTTTATTAATAGGTAGTGATTGCGTAATCGGTGTGCCACCCTTACTTGGTTTGATTTATTTCCAAGAAGTTTTGTAAGTGTTGTGATGTTTCGTTTTGTTGTTTTAATTCAAACCGCGTAGATAGCGCTCTAGTGTTTTCAATCGCTCTGCGCTTTTTCATCTTTCTTTTTTGTTTCTCTTTTATCTCGAGAGCTCAATAATGCTTTCGGAATTTTCTAATTAATTCAACGACATGTAATTGTTTATTGTCTGTCTTCTGGTTGGCTGTATTGCAGGAGCGTAGATTGCTTGACCGATTGTAAACTTATTTCAATCGTTATTCGTTATTTTAACCCGGAGAAATTCCCCGTATTTCCGATAATGTTAATTATCGGGCGTAGCGTGGCTCGATGTATATAAATATTTTGCATATTGTTTACAAATTATTATTCTAGTTGAGTTATTCTAGTTGTTGCATTCCAATTGAGTCGTTCGTGTTTTGTACTTGTGTGGCTATAGTTGTTTAAAGGTCAAGTGTTGTCGCTTTGGAAGTTAATTTTATGGAAAGAAAGAATTGTTTTTGCTTGTGTAGCGGTCGAACTATTAGGTTTAACATCTGCCATCGAGGAGCTAATTAATCCTTACAACTTGTTAGTACAAAACTGTGAAGTGATCGTTTACAGTGGTTCAAACTTTGAATTACTTTCAAAGTTTGTAAAGCTTGGCAGTCAAGTTTTAGATGATTTGATCACGTTTTTGTAAATTTTGTGAATATATTTTTCATAGTTAGAAACCGTAACTTTCTTTTTTATTTGCAGAAAAAAGTTTTCTAAAGAATCAATCTGTATTTGGCCAAAACTTACTGTTTAAAGAACTTCAATCTTGCGGCAAACTATTTCTTGAGCCGGAATAAATAAAAACAAGCACAGTTTACTTTAGCGTAGGTATTTGGTTTGCCAAGTTCAACAATTCCTTTTGATTCCCTAGTAAAATTGTGACAATTTGTAGTTTGAACATTGTAAAATCAATATCATTTCGTTGTAGATGATCCCTTAGTATACAAACTTGAGTACTATTTAAATGCGTTAAGTTAAAAGAAGTCAAATTTTACTTTTTCAAACATTTTAAATTCTTTAAGCTTTAAAAAATTTTACTGTTAAGCTTTGCAGACAAAATAATATAATTAGTGAATTTTGAAATTGTTTATTAAGAAACCACATTACTTGATGATGCCCTCTGCAATAAATTGTAGCATTTCAATTTCGAGTAAACTTATTTATTACACAAAACAGCTCTAAAAAAGACATTTACCATATTGTACACTAGCTGGTGCCCAAGAACCATTGTAGCCATTTTTTGGTTCATTGTTCAATCTCGCCAAGTATGGCGGATGCTTTGCATCAGAATTATTCCACCATGAAGATGCTGTGATGTTAGAATTGGGAATCGCTTCATTTTCTATTCCAAGTGATTGATTACATTCTGTAACATTGCAATAAGTTATAAGTTTACTGTGTTTCTTTTAGTTGTATTTTAGTTCTTTTATGTTTTCAAAAAAAATGTACTGTTTACCTATTGCTACAATTAACTTATTTTTGTTTGCAAGGGAAAATTTTTTCTATTGTATTGCATTTGTAGTAAATAAAAATTTTTAGCATTGAAAGAAATTTCATTGTGTTTTAAAAATTCTCACAAATTATTTTTTAAATCTAATTTTGGTCTTCTGGTTCTGGTACCTACTAAAAGACCAATCTTAACTCTACTAAGCAGAATAACGAAAGTATATTTTAAAATAAAAAACTTAACTCACGGCGTTTCGTCTATTACTTTAAGCCCACTTCTTCAGCTACGGAGAAAACACAAAACAACGGTTTTTAAAGGAATCCCCCTGATATAACGGAAAAAACGATCTGAATTAAGTTTTAGTTTTTAAAAATATCTTCTGGCTGTTTGTTTTTTAAAGCTGAACCGGCTTTTCAGTAAATACTAGAAAAGCTAAAATGGTTTTAAAACAATTTATTCTCGATGACACTTTTTTAATAAAATAACGTTTCTATATACTTAATGTAAGGAAGGCAACGACAGACTATCAGCGGCCAAAATTGCTCTACGTTTAAAAACGCTGTGTTAGCTTTCTTGTTTGTATTGAATGTACTGTATATTAAAGCAGTTGTAATGAAACTTTATTCTTTGGCAGGAAACTTATCTTGAAAGATTTTAAATACCTAATTAAATTAGTATTCTCGGCCCCAATCCTGTTTGTGATTGACCCGAAGTAGATGCCGTTTCAAACGATGACGACGACAAGGTTAGCATTGCCTTCTTGATTTTGTTTATTTGAATCATGCGTAATTGTTATAAATACAACTTTATGGTGTAGTTTTTTTTGTTATTAGAGATGTTTAGTTTTTGTTTGTTAGCAATAGATCTTTTTGTTTGTTTTTTTGTAGGTCTATTGTCTTTTTTGAAGTGACAAATCGTGGCCGCCACAAGACGATCTATTTAGGTTTATAATATTTTAAAATTTTCTTTAGACTAATGCTGCAAATAATGGGTGTACGAAAGCGACAAGAAAAAATTGATAATGTTTATGCTTTTGAGTGAAAACCTTGTATAACCGTTTATAGTCTGTCAATTTAGAAAACCTACACTTAAAATTTAAGATTAATTTTTTAAGTCCTTCAGAAGCTGTAAAACGTTTAAGAGTCTTGTTTGTTTTGATGTGTTTACAGAAGAACTCGCAGACCTCATATTAAGTTATTTAACCCATATTTTCCTGAATCTTAGTTTTTTTGTTCATTTTTCTGTTGTAGCTTTGAAATGATGTAACTTGAAGGGAAAAAACGCTCTTTTTGTGAGAAACCTTTTTTTTTCGTGAGATATGAATGATTTCACTTCCGTCAGTTTAAACTGATGCTAGGAGCAGGAGGGTAAATATAAAACAAAACGCAAGACCGCTTTTCTTTATTTTTTTTATTTTTGAACCAAACCAATTTTTGATAACAAGCAAGCCTACGAACAAATATCATCGTTAATAAACAAAAAACATTAGTTCACAATCTTTCGTTCACATGTCGAACTATATAACATTGTCTATTGGAAATGGTATTCTTTAAAACAATCAGGATATAGACAAACATTGCAGGCTTTGCATGAGTACCGGGAGGTTCTGAGCATTTTGGGGCACATCGTCGTGCATCCCCTTAACAATCCAGTGATTGGTAGCACTAAAACATACATGTTCACACTTCTGTGACCTTGATCCAGGAAATAAAACCTGTAACATATCTTTAATGTATTACAAATGTCTTTACTAACGGACGGAATTAAACACAGCATCGCGACGGCTTTGCCTGTACCCACAGCTTAGGTAGCTAAAACTTAGTTGGTTTCCATAAATACGATATAATTGTTTGGCTTCATGCTTCCCAAAGTAGGGTACCATGGATTTGTCAACACATAGATGTTTCTCGGGTTTGTAGTAAGCCACACACTGCTTGTTTACCGCAACAAACTGATCTAAACAGGTCTAACTTTGGCAAATCTGTCAGTTTTGTCCAAGCTTTTATTATCAGCAAGATAAAGAAAGTGTTTGCTTTCTTCAAACTCATTCTTGATCATCAGCGCCGTGACCATTTGGTCCTGGTTGTCCTCCCTCCTCTTCCAATACATTTCTTGTCGTGGCAATTGATTATAACCGCTCAGCACAAGGATGACAGTGAATTATTTTAACTTTTCTATGGTCATCATGATTGAGCGTTTGCTTTTGTATCGAGCATACTTATTTGATTCCAAACATATTCTTTCCATCTCTTCAATCGTCAAGAACTTTTCAAATATTTTATGTGGCAAGATATGTTTTTCAAAGGAAGGGTGTGTCAAGATCCAGTTGTCAAGAACTCTGTGCACATCCATTTTACCCTTCTTCCATTTCAGTTTTGAAACAAGAAATTTCATCATCCTTCTCTAAAATACACATTATAAAGTTGAATACCAACATCAAATACTGTACAAAATTATACAATTCAAAAACATTTGGCGTTGTGTATCAAGTTTACATAATGCAAGCATTGCAGCAACATTACATAAAACAGTTGAATGAAAATACTGTATATCATAGTATAGCAAGATCTATGAAATTATTGTTGAAATATGCATATATGCTACTTTTTTGTTGCTGGCGGAACACAATATTGTTATGACAGAAAAAATTTTTTGATTGAAAGTCACAAGCAGGTAACCTAGTATTTTAGAAACAAAAGAAAATACAGAACCTTTCCTGACAGCTTGCTAAAGCTTCCGATTCATCAGTACTCAGTTTTGTGCCTCCTGTTTCTTGCAAATCCTATTCAGTATCTTTCCTTCCGCAAAGGTTGTCCAAAATACAATTAACATCATTTCCATCATCTTCGCCGGTGTCTATACCATCATTCCTTGGGAGGAAAATTATAACATTTGCGGTAGACATAGATTCACCAGCAACAAAGCTGTACCTTGACTCCAAAGATTCAAGTACTTCTAATGCTTCAAAAACGGTCATCTTTTTGTTTTGGTGCAGCAGGTTAGCCATAGCGGCCTAATGAATGAAGCCTAGGAATGCTAAGATTAGCAGTTGTAAATATCACTTTTGTCGCTTATAAAAAACAACTTAAGCTACTCAATACTTTCGGTCAACTGCTTCGTTTAATTTAGAGTTATTTTCAGTGTCAATAAACAGACACAAGGAAACAATTAAATCCAAGGTTATTTAGCTTTAATTAACAACTTTAAAGTTAACACGATTCAACTGGATTTAAACTTGTTAGGTTGCCTGATAAAACAATAATCCCAGTAAGGTGTATCCGGCCAAAACAAAAAAAAAAGTGTGTATATTACTCTACCTCCTGACAAGAGTTACTCCCACTGTGCTTTCTTTCTAGATAAGCAAATAGCAAGAAACTTGGCTTATCGACTAGTTATTGACTAGTCCTGTATCAGTTCTCAATTACCAATTAACTAGCGAAGTATTTGCAAATACTCGAAAACCACAACCATTCTGTGACAAACTCTACAGTTCTATCAGGTTTTCGCATTTAATCAAAGAAATCGTGTTTAACGTCTGAGTGTACCCTCCTGCTCCTAGCGTCAGTTTAAACTGACAGAAGTAAATCAATCGTAAAACTTTTGCGAGCCTGTTTTTGATACTTTTTTCGCTTATTACCACTTCAATAATATATATTTTAGCTATCTTTAGTAATTTTTTAATTTATTTTCAATTCACAACCGTTTGATAGCAGTTACTTCTTTTTGCAATACAAAAAATGTTTTTTTTTAAATTAGGATGTTGTAAATATTGCGATAGCTTTTATTTATAATTTAAAACGGTCAGACAATTAGCTTGATTCCTCATTATCAATTTAATCTAAAAACTGGAGTCCTACAAGTATCAATGAGCTTAAAATCCTTCTTTTTGCGCCGTCAGTTTAAACTGACGCTAGGAGAATATGGGTTAATAAAGTACCACGCCTTTGAAAAAAGTAACCAAGATATTAACAGTTTGCGAAGTTTTAAGCAAACAGCCGACAAGCAAAAAAGGCTCTTTGGAAATACATAAATTGCTTCAAATTTACTGCGGGGTAGCTCTCGTTTCGACTTTTGCAAAAAAATGTTTTAGTGTCATTAGAAGAATCAAAACATGGCTTAGAAGCAAAATGAGAGATAACAGTCTCAATAATTGAATGTTTGCAAATATTCATTGAACTTTTTGAACAATTCAATTTAC
Organism: Diplosoma virens; assembly: GCA_963680785.1. Lineage (NCBI taxonomy): Eukaryota > Metazoa > Chordata > Ascidiacea > Aplousobranchia > Didemnidae > Diplosoma > Diplosoma virens. Next base: position 35,773,484 of record OY796888.1, read on the forward strand.
AAGCGGTTGCAGATGACTTTGCCAAAGCAAGCAAAACACTAATAAATTATTTTTAAGATTTTAAGAGGAAATCTTTAAGATTTTAAGATTTGAACAATAAGATTGTTCTACTTTACATTACCTGCAGTAATTTTGTCCACTTCGGTTGTCACTTTGTTATAAGCGTTTGGGGTAGTACCTGAGAAACCTAAAAAATAATGATTGAAATAGTATCAACTCAATTCAAGTGAAACAGCAATCGATCGAAATTCATCATCAACCGCTTATTATTCAAAATCAGTCAATTCATGTTTGCTTATCGGACGCAAATGAAAAAATTACGGTCTAAAAATCTAGAGTAGACTTACCACTTGCTTCGGTTGCATTTGTTTGCGTTTCAGTTGTTTGCGTTGTTGCTCCCGTGGTTTCATTTTCAGTTGTTGAAACTGTTTTAAAACCAACAAAGCAACTAGTAAAGCAACGTTTTAATTGAGCTGTGTCACGAGCAAACAAAATATGTCTTCAAACACTTTTGAGCATGAGCGCCGGATTTCTTGACCACAACCAAGCTACTTATTTATCGGTCAACTGCTACTTGTTGTTCTTGTTAACCATCGTACAAAGATATCTTTGGGTAACCATCCCTTAACCTCTCAAAGAACAAATCTAAATTTTCTATTCTTGAATTAATCCTGCTGCTTCCAAAGGCTGTTTCAACATACTTGTGGAGTGGTATTGTGTTGGTACTAGGCTACAGTTAAAGAGGTGATTAGTGTCACGTGTGTGTGTGTGTGTGTTAAGCATAGATGGCATTGTTATGTGTATGTGTTGCAAGAGTGGTGATCTGTTGACTTGAAGCTGTGCCAACTTAGTATGAATATGATTTGGTAATGTTTATGATGAATGTCATACGGTATAGTGTAAGTAACATTGTTATTTTTTCTGAAACTGGGGTATTGTAAGGTGATGCTAATATGAGGTTATTTAAGTTTTTTTTCACATTCCTCAGGTGTTACGTGTGCATCTGAGATGATAATGTTACTGTGCTCGTTGTTATAAACGAACGTTGCTTTCATTTTTTTGAGCAGATCTAAATGTGCATTAAGATCATGTAAAAGGTGTGTTTGTGTTTGTGTTTGAGTCAGTTGTTTAAATTGAGTAGCATGAAGTTTGAGATGAGTGTCAATTGAGCGGACCTTGGCTTTGTCATGTAGATGTTGAATGTTTCTATCTCGTTTGCATCCAGTAGCAATGCGTAAAGCTGTGTTCTGAATTGTTTGCAGTTTCTTGATGTAAATGTTTGATACAATAAGGCTACATATGGTGTTTGCATATTCCGAAATGGGGCGAGGGATAGTTTTAAATGCGGTGACAATTAATTCCTTTTTTTACCTTTATCAAATTTCATTCTTAATCACAATTTCAAATTTAAATACTTATAAGCAATTTTCGGTCCTTTGAAGTAATTTTTAAGCTTTCAAATATGACGTCATATTCGCCATTGTTACGTAATGATTTCGTGATTGGTACGCAACCCATTACTTAATTTGTTTTGTTTAAAGTTATTTTTAAAAGTAATTATAAAGAGCCGTTTTACTGCTTAATTTAAACGCATTGATTTACCGTAGTTTTTGTTCCAGCGACAGCTCATCGAACAACAGTTGATCGAAACAACATTTAATCGAAATAAAAGTTGATAAAAAATATATATATATTTTTGTATGTTTCTGCGATTAAGCAATCTCTTTGTTACTGTAAATTAGATTCATAAAAAACAAAGACCATCAGTAAGAACAAAATTTGTTTTTATTTTGTATAATTTTTTTTAACGTCAAAGTTGCTGGGCAAAGCACTTTGGTAGAGAAAACAAGTAGATCTTTTGTTATAGTTATGTTTCGTTACATTCCTATTGCACCCATTTTTTGCAGATTTTTTACATTATAGCCAGATGCGTATTTCAGTGGGGGAATTGTGCCATGGCCTTACCCTTGGAAACACCTTGAAAAAATCAGAGACAGATTTAAAGGAAAACCCTTTTTTTAGGGACTTTTATGTTTTTGGGATGAAAAATCAACAAAGCCGGGACAGATTCAAAGTCGCAAATTTTCTCTTTTACTAATATTATTCGAACAAGTGTCGCTTCGATCAAGTGTTGCTTCGATCAAATGTCGTTTCGATCAAATGTCGTTTCGATCAAGTGTCGTTTTGATCAAGTGTCGTTTCGATCAAATATTGTTTCGATTAAGTGTCGTTTCGATTAAATGTCATTCGATCAAATGTCGTATAATCAAGTGTCGATCGATTTAAGAGTCGTTTCGATCAACTGTCGGGTCACAAAGTTTTTACGCCATTTGCGACAACAATGTGGCAGCGATCACGTAGTTTTTAGCATTATCTACTATTTTGGAGCATATTCCATTTTGCATGTTTCATGACTAGTTTTGTACTTGATCTTGTGATGGTATTTGTAACATCATAAAGCGCTTTATTCGATGGCTAAATTTACGACGGAGTAGTCACATTGTCGATCTGAATAGTGCGCTCGCCGCAAAATCCTTGAGCAATTTCACATATTAGACATTTTTAATTAACTGTTTCAAAATAATTGTTTGACTCATCAAAAAATAAGCTTTTATAAATGCAGCTTTTTCAAAAGTGCAAGTTTTTAAATACGGTTCTTGCCCTGAAAAATTGTCTACTCCAATAGTACTGTATGCTGTATAGTATTAGTCTTACTTGAAATGGCAGCCTTGTTTTCATCAGAAGAACTTAGTACATTGATTCCTGTCTTCATACAATTTGTTAGATTGCTGAAACAAGGTACCATTACGTTGATCAACATATTGGACTCTTTGGAACTTGAATTGACAACGCAATTCAACATACTTCTACTGTACATGTCTCCAAGTGCAAGTGTGTAAAAACAAAAAAGGATACACCAGATATAGATAAGCTGTTTTGCTAAAAACATATTACGTAATCTAAAATTTAAAGCAAAAATGAAATACATTCATAATAATGTCACATTTTATCATTTGCAAATTGGAATTGCTATCGTTTTCATAAGTTTATTTTTATTCATATTTGTTTTTGTGGTTATAAATTTTTGAATTATTGCTTTATTGTAATTAAATTTACGTAGGCCTGTTATTAGATTGAAGAAAGTCATGAATTTCATTAATTGACTGATATTTCTAAATAATAATGTAGTTTTAAAAAAATGTCGACGTTAATCCCAGTGAAAGACAAGTTTCAGTTAAAAAGTTGGCAATCAGAATTTTTAACTATGAAACGTAAGAATAGTCAAGGCTTCAACCACAAATTTTTTTTGGCAATATCACGAGTTTTATAAATTATAAGGATTTTGTCAAAACGACTGTTTTAGTAACGTAGTCTGAAAAATATAATGTGCACATTTTTTTGTTAATGTTTTCTTTTTCTTCATATTCCCATATTGACCTTGTTGCTGCTTTCTGTTTGAAGTTAAGTTATTGTTGTATGTAAAGGGTGTGATCACATTGATTATTTTTCCGCTATGTCATGATGCGGATTTTATGAGCTAACGAAACTAACGCAGGTAGACTAAGCATCTAACTTGCGTTTTTATGCTCGCAAATTAAAATATTTTCACCTGAACTATGCCGCCGGCACAAAGGCCTGAGTAAAAAGCAGAAAGTACCGCGAAACTGTAAAAAAAAATTTTTGGTCAACGGAAACGATACCAAAGTTACGAAACTTGTCGCAGCTCTTTCTTTTCAGTAGAGTACAGTGATTGAGCGTGTAACATTTTTATCAAACTTAACTGTTTTTGGTTTTTTGAGTACTTAAGAATAATATTAATTCATAATTCTTTGAAATATTGTTTAAACAGAATGATCGCATCCGGACTGTGCCAAAATATACAGCGAGGAACAAAACAAAAAGGAAAATTTTAAATATGATTTACAGTATTTTTACCCTACTTTATTACAACTTTTTTAGATTAAGCTACACTTAGTAAGTCTAATAATATGAATCTTAGTAAAAATAAGTTTGATTCACTGAAGGTTTTTTTTTTATTTAGTTACAGGGTTAACCGTGGTTTTCGTTTGATATTGAAAAGTTTGAACTCGATTGATTTGATTGAGTTTGCCGATGGTTGAGTTTTTGCAATGCTTTTTCAAATGTGTTTGCAACTGACATCAAGCTCGAAATTGAAAAAAAAATACAAGTTTTTACAGCCGAATAAAAAATGAGCTGAAATTTGTTATTATGGTTCTGTAGATTTTAAGCAAATATTGCATAGCATAGAAAAACAAAGAAATTAGCAGCGCCCGTCATAATCCACGCATTCAACTTGTATACAACTTGAACATAATTTCGACAAATTAATTTAGAGTGTACAGAACAAAAATTCTGACTTTTTGGTTTGTCTGAGTAATTTTCATTTACGTTTAAGAATTGATCTATCTATATTTATTCTCACAAATGTTGATTAGAAATTGAATTATTTACTTTAGTTAGTTTATTTGTAACCTTTAATCATCACTGTTTTTCTCTTCATGAATTTAATCGTCTGTCGGTAAATGCAAT